>OZ024732.1:35270954-35870954 GCA_964016875.1 Fallopia convolvulus | reverse complement strand
GCGATTACTCAGATCCCTTTCCTATCTCTGGTGATTAGCCGTTGGAGACAAGGTCTTCCCGCCGTCAACGTGCGGGTTTCACCACCGAGATTGTGTGTTCGAAAAAGTTTGATCAACGGTTTGGGTTTGTGCAGATGGGAGTTGAAAAAGAACACAGGAATTCCATTTAACAAAGGATGAGTGTGAAACTATTGAAGTTGTTGTTGGAGAAGATGTTGGGGATCAGAGCCAGGGATCAGTGTTATTGGTTGGTATGCTTCTCTCAAACAGGCCTTTTAACGCCTATGCACTCAAAACCACAATGAAGGGTGCATCGAAGTTGAAAGAAGGGTTCATCTTTTGTGAATTACGGCCAAACTTATTCTTGTTCAAGTTCGGATGTAGGGCTGAGAAGGAAAGAGTAATGAAAGACCGACCATGGGCATTCGATCGACCTTTGGTTGCTTTGAAGGAACTGGGGGTTGAACAACCTTAAAAAATAATCATAACAAAGGTTCCGTTTTGGATTCGAATTTATGACTTGCCTTTGGAAGTAATGGTTGTGGAGATAGTTGGGATAGTAGGCAACATCTTTGGTGGTGTACAAGAATTGTTGGAGGATGATTTTCTCGTGTGTGCAAAATTTATTCGCATTAGGGTGATGATTGATATTACAAAGCCACTGAGATGGGGAATTATGATGAAAGTGAAAGGCAAGAAGATGTGAGTTGAGATCAAGTATGAACGCTTGCCAAACTTCTGTTACTCATGTGGAAGACTTGGCCATGTGGAGTTAGACTGTGAAGATGGAAACACAAAAGAGATGCAAGGAGAGTATGGGGATTGGCTTCGGACGTCTCCGTTGCGTCTCCATCAAGCAAGAGGTGAGTTTGAAAAGGAACAAGAGCTCAATTTGTTGAAAAGATTTGGCAGGAAAGAAAAAGAAGGGGAGGAAAGTAGCAGTAGGATTTCAACAGGGGTAAAAGTGAGGAGATATCTTTTAGAGCTTTTAGATGAAGAAGTTGGTGACAAAAAAGCTGCAGAAAAGGGGGGTGGTGTTCAAAAAACAGTGCAAGAAGGAAGTAGCAATAGTGCAGTGAGAGAGAAGGAAACTGAAGGTGGGGGGGATTTTTGATAAGGCAGTGGAGGAAACTCAACAAAAGTTGAAGGCTATCTATGTGGATGATGCAAACGTGGGGAACAAGAAAGAGGGTGGGGATAAAGAATATGAAGGGGACCAGTATGAAGAGGTGTCGAGCAGTGTTGGAAAGGCAAAAACAATAGCTAGTGTTCGAAGTGGGGAAAAGGGTTCAAAAGAGAAAGGAAAGAGTGGGAAGGATAAGCAAAAGAGTGGGGGAAATAAATGGAAAAGAAGGGCTCGAGAGAGAAGTGGCCAGAGTCTAGGTGATACGATGCTATCAAAACGGAAGATTGATGAGAATAGAAGAGGAGATATGGAGGTGGATGTTGTAGAGGGACAGTTGGAAAATGACAAAAAGAAGTTGAGATCGGCGGGAGAGACGGGAAGTCTCTCTTGCCGGGCATTATGAATCTCTTAAGCTACAATTGTCGGGGACTGGGCATGGCCAGGGCAATTGGAAGACTCGCTAGCTTAGTGAGGCGAGAGGCCCGGATGATGGTTTTTCTTATGGAAACGAAAAGTGACCGTAGGAAAATGGAGGATGTAAAAGAGAAGTTGGGTTTTGAGGGATGCTTTACCGTTGATTGTGTTGGGCGTGCTGGGGGACTTTGTTTGCTATGGGAAAAAGATGTTTTTGTCTCTCTTAGATCTTACACTTCTCATCATATCGATGTGGATCTAAGATTGAAGGACGGAATGTTGTGGAGGCTTACAGGGGTGTATGGGTGGCCGAAGAGAGGGGAGAAGTGTTTCACTTGGGAATTAATTAGAAAGTTAGCTGAGGAGACGGTTGATGGGTGGGTGTGTCTAGGGGATTTTAATCAAGTACTTCATACGGAGGACAAGGAAAGAGGAGGTTTATTGATTTGGAAAACATGATGAAATTCAGATAGGTGTTGGAAGAGAGTGGCCTTGAGGAGTTACCTTTTTCGGGGTGGAGATATACTTGGGACAATGGTAGAATTGGGGATGATTTTGTGCAAGAAAGGTTGGACTATGGGTATGATAATGAGAGGTGGCTCTTGGATTTCTCGGGTGGGAGGATTAGACATTTAGAAAGACAAGGGTCGGATCATGTCCCAATTGCTCTAGAATATTTCTGTCATGAAGAAGAGGTCGAATGTGATTATGATGAAAGTAGAATGAGAAGACCAAGGTGTTTTGAGGCAATGTGGGTGCAACATGAGAGTTGTAAGGAGGTGGTTAATAATGCTTGGAGAAATCCAAGTATTAGAAATAATGAAGGAGGGGTTGTTGGAAAAATTGAAAGATGTTTAGAGGAGTTGGTGGATTGGAATAAAAATGAGTTTGGTAATACTTTGTTCAAGTTGAGGAGGGTGAGAGATGAATTACGTAATTTGAAAGAAAACGGCTTCAATGGGAACTATGTTGGCCGTAGAAGACAGCTAGTGAGAGAGGAGGCGGTTTTGACGGAGAAGGAAGAAATGCTATGGTTTCAAAGGGAGAAGGAGAATAATAAGAAATGCTATGGTTTCATAGCAAAGCAAATGGGAGTCGAAAGAAAAATAAATTAAAGAGACTGGTGGATGATGATGGTCTTGAAGGGAGAACAAGGGGAAATATGATGAGGGTGGCGGTGAAATTTTTTCAAGGGCTGTTTAAAACTGATTTGAACACACAATCTTCGCTGACTCCTCAAGGAATCTGGTCCTTTCACTGGTGCTGAGGTACATTATGCCCTTTTCTCTATGCATCCTACAAAATCACCCGGTCCTGATGGTATGTCAGCTTTGTTTTTTCAAAAACACTAGCATATTGTTGGGACTGAAGTGACTAGTTTTGTTCTCAATATTCTTCATGGGAGTGCTATTCTAGTTTTCTTGATCATCTTAATCATACTTTTATCTCTTTAATTCCAAAAATTACTGATCCTTTTCGTATGAAAGAGCTTCGTCCTATTAGCTTGTGCAATGTTCTTTACAAAATTATTTCCAAGGTGTTAGCAAACAGACTGAAAGTGGTGATCAACAAGGTTGTCTCCAGTTGTTAGAGTGTTTTTGTTCCTGGGCGGCTCATTACAGATAATGTTCTAGCGGCTCATTACAGATAAATGTTTCATTTCATGAAACATAAGAAGAAGGGGAAGCAATGGCATTTGGCTCTTAAATTGGATATGGCAAAAGCGTATGACAAAGTAGAGTGGAAATTTTTGGAGAACTGCACGTTGGCTTTAGGTTTCGATGCACATTGGGTGTCTTTGATAATGAGATGTGTTTGCAGTGTGTTTTTCTCAGTTCTTATTGATGGAATGCCCTCTCAAGAGTTTGTCCTATCCCGTGGTTTATGTCAAGGGGACCCACTCTCACCCTATTTGTTCCTACTTTGTGCCGAAGGTTTTTCGGCATTAATTAGGAAAAGTGAAGCGGAAGGCAGGCTTACGGGAATCAAGATTGCAAGAACCACCCCAAGAATCTCACACTTGTTTTTTTATCGACAATAGCATCCTTTTTGCTAGTGCTACTTGTCAATAGGCGCATTAAATTGTGAAAATCCTCCGTGATTATGGAGCAGCGTCGGGTCAACAAGTTAACTTAGCTAAGGTGGAGTTATCTTTCAGCAATAATGTGAGTGCAGGTTTGAGGTACGTGATTCAGGGCATTCTTGATGTCCAATAGGTGGAAAAGCATGAGAAATATCTTGGGTTGGCTATGATAGTGGGGAGATCAAAGAGAGTTATTTTTGAGAATGTCAAGGAAAAAGTGTGGAAGAAATTCAAGGGATGGAAAGCAAAGAACCTCTCTCGGGCGGGAAAGGTGATGCTCATCAAGTCAGTTTTACAGTCTATACCGACCTATACGATGTCTTGTTTTCAACTCTCGGTAGGAGTATGTCGTGATATTCAACAACTTATGAGTGACTTTTTATGGGGGATCAAAGAGGGACTCGAAAGGGGTGCATTGGATGAGCTGGGATCGCATGTGCCTAGAAAAGAGTCGGGGTGTTATGGGGTTTAGGAAACTTGAAGATTTTAATTTGGCTAGGCAAGGTTGGCGTTTATTGATGGACCCGGATTCTCTTATTGCAAGATTATTAAAAGCCATGTATTTTCCAAACTCCTCTTTTATGGAAGCCTCTTTGGGACATCAACCTAGTTTTGCTTGGAGAAGTTTATGTAAGGCAAGAAGTGTGCTTCAAAAGGGTATGCTATGGAATGTTGGTGATGGCACCATGATTAATGTATGGCAAGATAGATGGACTCCAAGCTAGCTTCCTTTCGACCTCTTGGTAACTTTAAAGGTGGGGATCTGAATCTAAGAGTTGTTGAACTCATTGATTGGAGCAGGGGTAGCTGGAATGAAGACTCTGTTAGGAGATGGCTTTGTGAGAGTGATGCTGAAGAGGTGTTGAAGATCCATCTTTTGTCTCAGGGAAGCTGTGACCGACTTTATTGGTTCTATACACAAGATGGTAACTTTACTGTTAGGAATGCTTATCACTTGTGCATGAGTCAGAAGCTGGTAAACAGCAATGTGGCCATGTGGGTGAAAGTTCTGATTATGGTTTAATGGAAAGGCTTTGGAAATGGTTATGGAAGGCTGAAGTTATCCCTAGAATCCGGGATTTTATGTGGCGTGCGTGTAAGGAAATTCTTCCTTATAAGTTGAATCTCTCCAAAAGGAAGATTGTTTGTAGGTGTGATGTGTGTGGGTAGATTGAGTCTTCAGTGCACTGTCTACGTGACTGTTCTCTGCCGAGGAAAATCTGGAAGAAATTTCCGGAATTTGCAGCACTTAGCTTTGGTTCAGGCTCTGTGCTGGACTGGGTTGATAACATACGCCAAAATTGCAGTAGTGAAGCTTAGTGTTTTTGGATGGCGGTGTTATGGGAAATTTGGAAAGCTCGTAATAGTCGAATCTTTGATGGAGTTATTGAGGAGGCTGAGTCCATTATCGAGTCAAGCTACAGAAATGTTTCTGAATTCAGCAGGGTTCGGCTGAAGGTGGATAAGTGTGGATTCAAAGGCTATTGAAAAGTGGAAGAAACCACCTCAAGGATGGGCGACGATAAACTGTGACGCATCAGTGCAAGGAGAGAACCGTGGAATTGGTGTGCTCGCTCGCAATGCTGATGGAGATGTTGTTTTTGCAGCTGCTCGTACAATTCAGAAGGGGTCTTCAGTAGAGATTGCAGAAGTAGAGGCAATCTTTTGAGGATTGCAACTTGCTCGCGAGCAAAGGTTGGAACAAATCAGGATTGAATATGATTGCCAAGCATTGATGAACAAATGCAAATCTGGAGTGCTGCCGAGGACAATCCTGGGTGACCTGGTGGCTCATTTTGTTAATTTTAGCTATGATTTTCAGTTATGTGTGTGGGAATTTGTTCGTCGGAATGCCAATCATGCTGCGCATTGGCTTAATCGATGGTGTCCGACGTCTCCTTTTATTCAGCTTTGTAATTTTTATTTTCCACTTGACGTTTATGCTGTGCTGTCAAAAGATTTAGCTGGTGGTTAATAAAATTTGGGAGTTTTTATCAAAAAAAATAAAAAGTATGCTATAGCCATGATTATTCATCTCCTCCGACCGATAAAATGCTGTTAAATCGACATACTTTGTTTTTTTTAAAAAAATAGGTACACTACGAAGAATTTGTCCGTATGAGGAGATTTCTGTGGTTATATTTAACAGCTCAATTAATAATTTCTACCAGAAAAAAAGCTCAATTAATAATTATAATAATAAATCATTATATTATTCTAATTCAATATAAAAATAAAAAAGGTTCGATTATGGCGTACGGATACCAATATTGTAATATCGAAGTCTAGCAATGGCGGAGGTCTCACCACTCTGTGCTCAAATGTCTGCTCTGGCTGCGTTTCGTCTCAAAAGCGTCGCTTCCCGAGCGATTAAATTCACTCCACGCCTCTCTCCTTCTTTTCCCCCTTCTCCTCTTTCCGAATCTCTCTCGCTTCCTTCTCGGCACTCTCGATGCTCCATCTCCACCGGTTCTCCTCCTCCCATGGCTGCCGCCGCTACCGATACCGCCACCATGGACGCCGTCCAGCGCCGTCTCATGTTCGAGGACGAGTAAGTTTCCTCTTCGATCCTCCAAAGTGTATTTCTGTTCATTTTGCTCACGATATCTCAGCTGTTCCTAATTCCTATTTGCTGCTGCAACTGAATTCCTTTGAATTGAAGTAGCTAAGTAACCTAAGTTCGTGATTCTCTTAATTAATTGGATGAAGATTTTCATTGTATGATTCTTTTTTAGCTATCGATATGAATTATGTGGATGGTTTGTACGCTCTCTGCTTGCGATTGGAAGATCGGTAATTGTTGCAATTAGAGAAACGATAATGATGATTTTAGCCTAATTTAGTTGCACGTAAAATTAAAATGGAAGAACTATATAGCTTGGCTGGAGAATTCCAGTACACTTGTTCCAGGACTAGTGTAATTGTTGTTTCTCTTGTGTGATAGCTCTTACTCTTGTGATGTGTGGTTGGTGTTTGACTACTGATTTCACAAATCTTGTCATATTGTGACCCTTCAATCCAACCTTGAAACAACCTTGAAGAATTTCTTCTTCATATCTTGTGCTTAGTTTCTTGTCTTTGTTAAAAAAATTGCCTGATTCTGTGGCTTGGCTGGCTTCACTGGTTATTTTTTTTTGCTGCAGATGCATCCTAGTGGATGAGAATGATTGTGTTATTGGCCATGATTCTAAATACAACTGTAAGTTATTTCTGAACTCCTAGATATTTGTAACTTTGCTTTTCTTAAGAGAATTTTTTGAAGCTCACTATGTTGCAAGGCATATTCATGTAAGAAGTTCTGGATTTAGTAGTTGTTTATACCATCTGTGCCCTATGCCTTGGACTTGTAATCTTTGTTGAACATTTGTGTATATGCAAAAATGACTGGAAAAGCATACGAGCTCATCAAGTACAAGTTTCTGATTGATCAATCCAGCTGTAATTACCGATTTACTGCTTTTGTCGAGTTTTGTTAGCTGGGTTAGTTCATCAAACTTGTGATTCACAAATTTGAATTTTAGTTTCTGAAACCGGAAGTCTTAATTATTGTTGATTTTGTGAAACATTCCCTGTGGCCCTTTGGGTAGTTAATATTAATGTACTACAATCTGTACTTATTATACACAGTTTATGATTGTTGATTCTATAAACACGCAGGTCACTTGATGGAAAATATTAATGCTGGGAAAGCTCTTCATAGAGCATTCAGTGTATTTTTGTTCAATTCAAAATATGAGTTACTACTTCAGGTGCACATTTTTTTAGCATTTAAATTTGCTTACAGCTGTACACTTTCTTAGATTATAGAAGTATATTAGCAAATGTAATGATGGGAAACTTTCTTTTCTTGCTCTTTAAGCCTCACTTTCTGATTGTGCCCAGCAGCAGTTTGAAAAGAAGCTATTTGTTGATATATGATTTATTCTTTTGTAACGTAATGATGATAATGGTTTTGTGGTATATATATATATATATATATATATCAGCCTTTTGTTTTGCCCTGCAAGCTCCTGCCTGTATTGAAATTGTGACGGTGCTTATGTAGCATCTATGTTTGAGCTATGGTTTCTTCTTCAATGATAATATGATTTAAACTTGGGCCTTGTTCATACACCCTCTCGATTTTATATTGGAGCAAGGGTGTGTACGTCATTGTCCCCCAGATCCCGTCTGAGGCGGGTTAACGTACACTGGGTTGATGTTGTTGTTGTATTCTGGTTTGTTATGAGCACTTCTTTAAAATGATTCATTTACTATATTATGTGCCGAAACAGCAACGGTCTGCTACAAAGGTAACTTTCCCTTTGGTTTGGACCAACACCTGCTGCAGTCACCCACTCTACCGCGAATCTGAACTGATTGAAGAGAATTCTCTCGGTATTCCACTATAATTATTACAGCAGTTGAAAAGTTTTGTTGGCTTTTTCCTAGCTATAATTCGTGTTAATATAATAGGAGTGAGGAATGCTGCTCAGAGAAAACTCTTTGATGAGCTGGGAATTCCAGCTGAGGATGTGCCAGTAGACGAGTTTACCACTCTTGGCCGTATGCTGTACAAAGCACCATCCGATGGCAAATGGGGAGAGCATGAACGTAATTCCTCCACAGCCCTTACAATATAGAAAGACTACTTCAATTTATCTAAATAATGCCCTAATGGATTGACTGTTATTGTGTGTACAGTTGATTACCTGCTGTTCATAGTCAAAGATGTGAGGATGAACCCTAACCCAGATGAGGTTGCTGATGTCAAGTACATGACTCGCCAAGACTTGAAGGATCTTTGCAGGAAAGTGGACGCTGGGGACGAAGGCCTGAAGCTGTCTCCTTGGTTTAGGCTCGTGGTGGACAATTTCTTGTTCAGTTGGTGGGAACATGTCGAGAAGGGCACCCTCAAGGAAGCTATTGACATGAAAACAATCCACAAGCTCTAAGTTAAACTAGTTTTGGGAAAAAGTTACTTCAATATATATACATGTCAGTATTGCTTTTAGTTAAAATATCCATGGTAGATGTTTTCCTCATTCTGCTTGAACTTGGCCTTGTGCCTCACCTTACTGGCTTTACCTGGGAAGTCTCATAATAAAGATCTATATGTTACACTTTTTAAAAACTTGGCATTATTTTTAATTTTGACACTTTATTTTAGCCTTTTATTTACCTTAATCAGAGATTATGTAGTCGTTTTCCTTTCCACCCTAAAAGAAACTCGGCCGGCCTGTGCTTCCTCACTTCGACCAAATAATATAACTATCATTCTATTAAAATTGATTTTATTGGTAAATTTTAAATATATTTTTGTGGTAAGGAATACTCATCGAGCAGCAAGAAACCTGCAACAGGAGACAGATGCCAAGTGTAGGTTCTCCCAAATGGCAGCTGTTACACATGCAAGAAAACTCCCTTTATCCTTGTCACCATCTGTCCATCTCCCTTTCTTGCAATCTTGCATTCTCCAAAATCATCCAACAATGGAGAAACTGGGCAACAACGCAAGCCAAGCAGTGGACCTCCTTTTAAAGCCAGCATCTTGGCTAGCCGATGCCATCACGGTCTCTCTCCTCCCCGGTGACCGCCACCGCCCACCGGCCTCCTCCGGTGGGCCCGGGGCGGTGCTGATTAAGAAAGTGGGGTACGGCCTGGTGGGGGCGGCGTACGCATGCATGGTGCTGACGGGGTTGCTGGTGGCGGCGGTGGCCGTTGGGGTGGGCACCGTCCGACTTTGGGTGGAGGAGCCGGTGGTTGTCAGGGAGAATCTTCACTTCGATTACACTGAGTTTCACCCGGAGGCGTCCTTTTCGTTTCGAGGCGAGAAGAAGAGCTTTACGGGTGTTCCAGTGGGCCATACTTACTATGTCTCAGTCGTCTTGCTGTTGCCTGAGTCCGACTATAATCGACACATCGGTGTCTTCCAGGTTCATCTAAGTTGCCCTCAATTGATCACTTACCTAGCTAAATACATGTTAAAAGTATTGAATTAGATTTTTTTTCCCGGTATATTGGTTTATGCTAGGAATTGTGTCGAAATGTCTAGATCGGATATGGTATGCTTGAAATTGGATTATTAAACTAGAGTGCTAAGAAAATTTAACAGATTATCAGTTAAGAAACCTGGCTTTTGCTTAGGAAAATGAAACAACAATGCCGGTTTTAAAATTCAACTATTCAAGTATACAGACCTTACAATTACACGTGCTTTATGCATTTAACATGTACATTTATATATTAAACTGTGATGGATCAGTTACTAATCATTAATTTGATAAACAAAACAAAATGATCAGCTGACAGCGGAGTTACTATCAAAGAGCGGCGCTCTAATGTCAAGATCCAGCCATCCCTGCATGCTCCAATTCCGAAGCAAACCAATCCGCCTAGCCCGAACCTTCCTAAAAGGCGTCCCACTCCTCTTAGGAACGACCCTCGAAGCCCAGAAGCTGACTGTTGACCTCCTCAAATACCGCGAGTCCGGGAAGAGCAACAACCCTCGAAGCGACTCGATCCGAGTCACACTCGCCCCGAGAGCAGGAACCGCCTTCCTCCCGGAGCTTTACGAGTCCCAAATCCTTGTCCGGTCCCAGCTCCCGTGGCACAAGGAGCTCGTACGTAGGTGGAAGTGGACGTTTTACGTTTGGGCATCGTTGTACTCGTACATTATGATGTTGGCACTCATGCTATGTTGCTTCCGACCCCTTGTCTTCCCAGGTAGGGTGGTGGGAGAGACGGGTGCACGGAGGGAGGTTGAGGAGAGGAGGAGAGAGGTGGAGGAGATGGATGCCGGGACGTTGAGGAAGTGGCAGCAGTATAGAAGGAAGAGGAAAGCCGAGGTCTTGGGGCGGTTGAGGCCGGAGGAGAGTGTTGGAGTAGGATCATCAGTGACGAGTTATACAGTGCCCCGTGAAGAGGAGATTGGAGACGGTTGGGGAGATGGTTGGGATGTGGAGGAGGAGGAGGACGACAACGAGGAGGTGGCTGATTCCTCTTCAGTTTGCCAATAGAAGTAAGCTTTTCTTTTCTTTTTTGTTTCCAGAAATGCTAGGTGGACTAACTCCACATGATGATTGAAACCGCTGAAAATGGGTATGTTGCTTTTGAGTTGTGTTGATAATTTGTTGGAAAAGTTTTTATGTTTGGGATACTTGAAAAGAAAACAAAAAATCTAGTCAGATGTTGGTCAATCTGATGAGATTTGTTGGCAAATTGAATAAAGGTAATATCAAATATGCTGATTAAGTTTTCAATTAGGAATTCAAGTGGGGGGTTTGGTTGGGCATTGGATGGATTTAAGAATGAATGATTTGGTTCCATCATGAGCCATTGAAGGTTTCCTAGCTTGAATCAGCAGGAACACGTGCAGGTTGCAAGATATCTATCGCTGGTGTAGTGGCCGAGTAGAACAAATGAATGCTTCTAAAAGTGGCCATTTGGCGCACTTTCGCAGCCTTAGTTAGCCAGGAGTTACCTAAGCTTGACATTCTAAACACCAGTGTTAGTAAAATCAACCCAAGAACTCCTTGAACATTTCAAGCAACTCAAAAGGGAAATGTGAGCTTGTGTTGGGAAAGAGAACGCACCTTCCACACGCATGCAATAACTTGGATGTGTCCTGAAATTTTTACAAGTACATTAACACCCTTTAACAGATCCTAGAGTTAAGGGAAATTAGCCAACAAACAAAACAACTAAAATTGGAATGAAAAAACTGATGCAAAAATTGTGGCTTTTCAAGTTCTCAAAGGTGAGGAATCCAGCAGCTTACAGCCTAGTGCAATGAAGGGTCAAAAGAAAACTGAAAACAATCATACAAAGCACAAAAGGTTCACATGGCTTTTTCCCACCAAAGCCAACATGACCACAACTTCTGAGTTGAAGTTGAAAGGGCAAAAGCAAACACCAAACTGAATCTCTTTTTGGAATGAATGGTGGGCTTTTATTCAATCTTTCAAGAAAGTGCAAAATCTAGTATATCCCTTGTTCTTTTAAAAGTGGCAATATCATATTACAATCTGCACTCTCTTGGCAAATTTTCATCATCATCATCTCATGAGTCATGATACAACAAGATAGGATGTAGGACCTTGCTACTAAAAACATCCTAGGACTTACTTCCACCCATTGCCAACACTTTCTTCTTCTTTTGTCATCCAAATCACATCAACACACAGCATACAATCCTATAGAGAAAATAACATAATGCAGGATACCATACTACATTACAAATACACGTCAAACCATAAACTAAAGATTTATTTCTTAAACTCAGAGAAAAGTCATGGTTATATACATTCGTACTTGCCGCCAAGAGAAGCATGATCAACAAAGAGCAAAAATGTGCAATTTTGTATATTCCTCAAAAATTTCAGCTCTATTCGATCACTTGTTCCACATTCATCAGTAATTCCAAAGGAAAATCGGACACATAGAAGTATAGAACCTAGATCCCCGAAATGCAGATAACAGAGGAATCAGAAAACCCTACTATCGAGTATCATCAAAAAATTAAAGAATAATATTAAAAAAAAGGGGGTTGAGAAACTCTCACTTCTTGAGGCTACCACACACACCAGGGCGGGGCTTGGATGTTTCCGTTGTTGAGCTTGGATTCGTCCAAGGGGATTTTAGGGTGCTTTGAATCGTGATGGATCTGCATCGATTTGAGATCGGGGGCGGTTACTTTGCAGAGCGGGCACTCGAATTTGGCGTGGCCCCCTTTCTCCTTGCCGGTACGATCGGCCAACCCCGCCTTCCCGCCGCCCCTGTTGGTGGCGGCAGCGTCGAGTTTCGCGGCGAGTTCCTTGGGACGTGGTGGATGATGATGATGGCTTCCTGGCTTGATGGGGCAGAATTCAGAAAGGGTGTGTTGTGTTTTAGGGGCAAAAGGAAAGGTGGGAGAATTTTACAATTTTAAATGTTATCCATTTTGAATGTTGAGCTGGTTAGACCCTCCCGAATCCCCAATCATCCCCAGCTTAAAACGAGAACAAAGATCTCGACAATTCGACACCAAATCTAGTATAAAAAAGTCTTATAGTAGTGTAAGTCTTGGGGTATTAAATACTCTTAAACATTCAAATTTATCATGGTTGATCAAGTCTGACTATAACACCAAATCTATCATGTCTGATTGGTCTGAATCCAATACGTATTAACAATATGTTTCCAATATTCAAGTATGCCAAGATTTTCAATATGGATAAACTATAAAGTTCGTCAAATCTTAGAGTTGATACAACATCATTTGCTCAACATTTATTTTTTTGCGTTCTCAATTCAAGGTAAAATGAAATCAAGTGGGGTCATAATCGAAGAGATACACAGATGGACAATATGGCTCATATAAAATAGTAAAGAATGACAAGCTGAGATTGGCAAATTAAGCCTCAAAGTTCTTCCTCATCGTGTGTATTAAATCAACAACAATTCAATAACAAACAAATGGTTCTTTCAAAACCATTCACACTATTTTTGAATCTCTATTTCACTGTCAATCAGCCAAGAGCTGGGTTCAGGTGTGGGTTTGGGTTCAACCACGATGACAAACTAACTCATGAGTACTGTTGCCAAATCAGACAAGATTAAAAAAAAAACTACTTTCCTCCAGTGATAAAATTCAGAGGGATTTCGAGCAATTCTTGACCACCATCCAAATACACGAACAAAGGCAGCTGCTAAATTGATCTGATCTTGGCCGTGGGCAAGCTGTCTTCTTGATAGAGCAAACGCCTCTTGTTGTAGCAGCCATGATATCGGTACATGAGGCTGTAAAGGCACTGCCTAATACTCACAACGTCATATACCTCCATGAACTTCATATCAGCTGGCCTTGCCTTCAATCCCGCAAAATGCTGGTACTCGTCAATCATGGAGCTCAGGCGCCAGTTCTGCAACTTCCTCAAGCAACCCACAAGGCAACCGGTTCGGTGCTGAGATTACAAAGAGAAGATTAGAGAATTCTGAACTGGGTTACAACTTACAACTACACATGGAGATTAATGAGTGTATTATACCTTTCCGCGTTTGCAGTGGATCAGAACTGGGTGATTTCTAACATCTGCAATAAAAAGAAATTGAAGACATATGTTATCTATACTATACTTTAAATTTTATGAACAGTTAGAAAGTAAAAGAGTGTTTAAGATGTGTGATGTAATTACCAATTAGAACTTTAAGAGCTTTGGTGACCATGTCTACAGGCATATTCACGGAAGTCTCCTGAGAGAGAAACAAATTTCATCATCATGATATGTAACTGTACTTTTTGCAGTGAAATTTGCATTTAAGCATCGACAGAGCCCACACAATTTGACAGTTAATTGAAAACCGATGTAATAAAATAGCTGAAAAACTGAAGTTATCATGCTAGACTTGTGACACAAATACTGAACTGGACAACAAGAAAGACAATTTTCTGTCCAACCTGTTTGATACTTGAAAGGGGAAATAAGAAGTTCAATCGGATACTGTTACTAGCTGCCGAACATTAACTAATCCAAGTTGGCTAGGCATCAGCTAAAAGAAAAGTCCTACTCTATATACATGTGACCCCTTAAAATTGAAGGCGGTGACAAACAACTTTTAATAGGATCTCCGCCTTTTCTTTTCTGTAAAAAAAGGTGGAATAAACCTGACCACAAACAATACCTTCTGTTGTTGCAATCTACATCAGCCCCACAATATCGAAACCAGTACAGCAGATAAACAAGGGAAAAGGACATTCAAGAAAATCAAACCATGGAATCAGAGTTCTAAGCACATCAAAAATCAAATAGATAATGATAATTAAAGAACTGGATAGTGGATATACCTTCTTCCCTTCAATCCCAAATTGATACAATTTAATGTTGCGGGATTCAAGAAATTCGAGGTGTTCTTCCGAGTAAGGCTCAGGGCACAAATAACTGCAATTAAACGCCAAAGAAACCCCCAAATTGCCCAACCCGATCAGAATTCAATCCAAGGCATTCCAGTGGACAACCTAACTTGATTGAAAATTAAAAACGAAACTTACATGATGGATTTGAGATTTAGGGTTTCAAGGAAGCCGAAATTACAAGGCTGAGGAAATCCAGATCTGTAGACGCCTTCATCGACCATTGAGAAATTGCTCGGCGGCACCAAAACGCCGTCGTCTCCATCGTCATGGCTGACGCTGTCGGCGGCGGCGGCGGCATCTAGAATCTCGTGCGATTCCATGGCCTTGTGGTTCTGATTCTGCATCTCCAGCTCCGAAATCACGCTCATCCTTGGAATTGAAGCGAAAGAAATTGTTTGTGAATGATATGACCCCCCAAATCTACTACCAATTATTCATCGTGCCCGGCAATGCTGTACCATCAAGAAGAAGAAATGAATTGGGGTACAGGAAAACAGAGAAGTAGGATCGAAATTCTTCTGCGTTATCCGAGATTGGGGATTTTTGCAAGATAAAGAGAGGATGGAGGAGAGAGAGCAGGATTCTAGAGCCGTTAAGATTGTTGAGAGAGGAGACGTGAAAACTAAATATAGAGGGGGTGAGATCGAGGGTCACATTTTATAGATATATTTTTTTTTTCCTTTTTTTTTATACAAGGACCGAAAAAATAATTATTATTTTTTCAATTGAGAAAAAAGGAATTATAGACCCATCAACTGATAGGTCCGCTAGGTCTTTTGGGTAGTATCTAGAGGTCTTCGGTTCGAATCCCTCTCATTATATAGGTATCGTATCTGCAGAGGAAAAGCTTTATCCTAGCTCTCCTTAGCAAGCATCCACTCATCATGGGAGGGCCCCCCCTCGGCTCGGGAAACTTTCGCTAGAATGGCACCGCCACTCCCTTTGGCAGCATCCACTAATTCGGAACTTAATTTGAAAGCCTACTTTTCTAATGAAGAGGTGGCGCTGCCGCTATCCTGGGAGGTTGTTGAACAATTGATAACGCGTATTCGAGCATCGACCCGCACACACGGCCGGCGTGGGATAAATAGGATCCATCTACAAGCCCTCTATGTGAAGTGATCTGGAAGACGTCATAGCGAGGATGTTAGGAGTTTGTTTAATTTTTACCTATATTCCTTTATTTGAGTCATAAATTTAAAATTTATCATTAAAGATGAATCTCTTATAAATAAATAAGTTAATCAGATCTAAACATTTAGATAACTCGAATAATTATAATATTAGAAAATGCAAAGGCAAACTAGGAAGGAATTGAATAGAATTAAAATAGTAAATAATGAGTCAAAATAGAAAGGCCGCCGGAGGACAGTCAAAGGAAAGCTCCTGGGTTCCTCGTCGCATTTTCAGACTCCACTACTGAAAATAAAGCAAACTGGGAAAACCAGCAAGGAAAATGACATGCATTTTCCATATGATGACATGCTAAACTTACATACACGTATTGACATGGTGTAGACATCGAGCATTAGTTGCATATATGACATATGGAAAAAAGAAAGAATTTTCTTCATTTGTTCTCTAATGAATGGAAATATATTTTTAACTTGTTACAAGATCACAACGAATGAGATTTATAAACTATGGAATCTTTTAAGAAGTTAGAACCGTAGCGTATTCAGAAGAAATTACAAGGAGAGTCAAAATAAATTGCGAATAGTAGCGATCCAACAATATATTATTATTATTATTATTAACTAAATAAGTTTAATAAATAAAGTTTTTTTTATAGCTATTCTCATGTTCAATCTTTCATTTTGGCACTAAAGTTATTATATATGCTCAAAATTTATTTCATTTGGACGGGAGTAAGAGTTCCAATGATTAAGGGGGAATTGCATTAATTTTTTGAATTAAAATTTATTTGTGAGTAAAGATTTTGATATATAATATAGAATCCGGATTAGATGGATAAAAGTTTTATTGTGAAGATTGCGCACATTTTCTAGCTATTAAATTTTGTTCGAGAGATGTTCAGAGGTGTGTCGATCGGTTTGGTTTTAAACCGGCAAACCGGGCTAGTTCAAACCGGACAAAACATAAACTAAAACTGAACTGAAACCTAAACTAACAGGTTAGCTCCAATAAAATTTAGGTTTAGGTTTCCCAAAATCCCAAACCGCCAAACTAGGGGTTTAGGTCGGTTCAAACCCCCGGTTTCACAAATCGGAACCCGTCGGTTTATTTTTTTGGCAACTAGCCGTTGTGGTGGTTTGTTCGGTAAACCGATCACAATGACTACTTTTTTCTAGCCGGTTTGGCCAATAAAAACCGTCGGTTTGGCCGGTTAACGACAGTTTTTGGCACCAACGGCTAGTTTTAGCCTTTTTTAATTTCACCTAAAATTTACCTTATAAATACCACATCTTTCTTCATTTTTATCCCACCGCAATCTAATACTCTCAAGTTTCGTCATATTCTCAATCTCTTATTCTCTCTGATGAATTTCGATTGAACAATAAGAAATCCTTTTCAAATCTGGAAAAGGAACTTTCATAGAGAGCAAAAATTGAGCAAAACTCACTGTTTCATTGAAAGGAGAGGCTAAAAAATACAAACTAGGGTTGAGTTGCTACATAAAGCAACCTAACCAGACTTATAACTGCCTTACCCTAATTAAATCTCTAGTTTAAGGATAAAACAAGAAATGTGCATAAAAGGAAATACAACTCAACATAATGCCGGACTCAATATCCTCCGCTCAAGTTGGAATATCTATGAATCCCAACTTGTGAATCAGGAATTCATGTTGAGCTTTAGAGAGTCTTGGTCATCACATCAGCTAACTGAAGACTAGTGTGAATGTAGGCAGTTTTGAGGAAGCCATCTTGGACCTTTTCCCGCACAAAGTGACAGTCCAATTCGATGTGCTTAGTTCGCTCGTGAAAACATGGATTTGCAGCTATTTGTTGGGATGCCTTGTTGTCACAAAACAGGTGATTTGATAGTCTACCTCTAGCTTCAAGTCTTTAAGGATGAAACTAGTCCACACTAATTCAGAAGTTGTCATAGCCATGTTGCGGTACTCTACCTCAACTGAAGACCTTGATATTGTGGATTGTTTCTTTGCCTTCCATGATACCAAAGCCCTTCCAAGGAAGGCAAAATATCACGTCAAGGATTATCCTGTCAAGGATTTTCTAGTGGTAAGGCAAGCTCCCCAATCAGCAATCGAAAATCCAACTATCTTTAAGTCAAATTGAATAGGATAGAACAACCCTTTACTACTATGCCTCTAAGATATTTGAGGAGCTGTATGGCTGCCTGAAAATGAGGTTGTCGCGGTTGTGACACAAACTATGATAGGTGTTGCACGGCATAACTAAGATCAGGTCTTGTTAAAGCCAAATATAACAACCTACCAATCAGCCTTCTATATCGTTCTAGATCTGGGAACAATGCTCCTGAATCAGCACTCCAACTTTAAACCTGATGGAAGAGGAAAACTTGAAGGTTGTGATTCTCCCATTTTTGCATCAGTTAGGATATATGTGATGTATTTTATTTGGCTCAAGTAAGTACCTTCATTAGTTCTCATGATCTCCATCCCAAGAAAGTACCTAGCTTCTCCTAAATCCTTGATAGTAAGCTGATCTTGCAAGGACTGTTTTACTGATGTGATTTCAACCATGCCATTCCTTGTCATCATTATATCATCCACATAAACCAAAACAGATGTGAATGATGGTCCTCTACTCTTGGTGAATAGAGAATAGTCATGTGTAGAATGTTTATATCCTAGCTTAACTAGGAATCGAGTCAGTTCATGGTTCCATTGCCTCGAGGTCTGCTTCAAACCATAAAGTAATCTCTTCAATTTGCAAACCTGATTTGGAGGAGCTTTTCCATACCCCTCAAGTATTTGTGTATAAATTTCTACTTCGAGAAGTCCATGTAAGAATGCATTGTTTACATCAAGTTAATACAATGGCCATTCTTTCGTTGTGGCAAGGGCGATCACAATCCTTACAGTTGGCGATTATGCCACTGGACGAAGGTGTGTTTGTAATCTTTTCCCAATTTTGGTTAAACCCTTTTACCACTAACCTAGCTTTGTGCCTTTCCACTGATCCATCCGCTCTGAATTTGACTTTAAACACCCATTTTGAACCAATAACTCTATGCCTAGGTGGCAAACTACAAAGTTCCTAAGTTCCATTTCTGTCTAAAGCCTCCAACTTCTTTTTCATAGCCTCTTCCCATTAAAGTTCCCAAGTTCCATTTCTGTCTAAAGCCTCCAACTCCTTTTTCATAGCCTCTTCCCATTCAGGTTTGCCTTTTGCATCTGAATACGTTGATGGTTCAAATACAAACATTGTGTGTGCCAAAGAAACAAAGTAGGTCTGATCAAAATAAGTTGGATGTATATTCAGAATATGTGGCAACAGGAGGTGAAGAAGAAAATAATGGAGGGTTATTGAAGGAAGAAAGTTGTGGTTTGCTATGCTGGAATGGATAAATATCTTCATTGAAGACCACATCCCTGCTATGATATATCTCTTTAGTAGCCAAATCAAATAACCTGAATCCCTTTTGATTGTTTTGATGTCCTAGCATCACACTTCTTCTGCCTCGAGGATTAAATTTATCTCTTCCTCTTTGTAATGTAACCCCATAGCACAAGCAACCCATTGTTCTTAGGTTGTCACAACTAGGTTTGTTATTAAATAACACCTCATAAGGTGTTTCCCAATTGATGCTTACATGTGGCATTTTGTTGATCAGCTATGTCATTTTCATCACACATTCCCCACAGATCCTTTGGAAAGGCAACATGTATTCTGAGGGCATGAGCAGTGTCTAAAAAATATCGATGTTTCCTTTCCACCACACCGTTTTGTTGTGGCTTATACACCATATTTCTCTAGTGTTGTATACCTAAATAATTCAGATAATTCCTCATCTTTGTATTGTATAGTTTTGTTCCATTATCTGACCTTATCCTTTTGAATAAAACTCCAAGCTGAGTTCTTAACATTGCAACAAAAGCCTGCACTATTTCTACAACCTGTTGCTTGTTATGGACTAAATAAGTCCAAGTTGCTCTGTTTAAATCATCAACTATGGTATAAAAATACCTCTCACCTGTTAGACTAGCAATATGATAAGAACCCCAAAGGTCCATGTGTGGAAGATCAAAATCACTAGATTCAAAAGGCAAATTGTGCAACTTGGCCAATTTACAAGTGTCACAAAACTGATTAAGAACTTCTTCAGTCTTACAACCTGGCATATGTGCCATTTTAGAAAAGGAAACATGCCCTAATCTATTATGAAATACATTCTTGTTGTCTTCCACTCCAGAAGCATAACAAGTCTTGTCTAGATTGCTTGAATTATTCTCTTGTGCTTGCATCCTATAGAGACCACCCTTGCCTTTCCTGGTGAAACAATAACTCTACTCGAATGGTCCTGTAATGCACACTGATTTCTGTAAAACATGGCCACCATTCCCTTTTGGGAAACAATCTTACTAACAGACAACAGATTAATCTTAAAATCAACAACATGCAACACATCACAAATCACAAATTTGTCCATTATTACAACATCTCCTATCTGCTCAACCTTTTTTACTGACCCATCAGGTATATAATTAACAGATATTGGTTCAGATAATTGTCTCACATTTATCAAGCAATCCAAATAGGGACACATATGATTAGTTGCACCTTTGTCTAATCCATTCATATTTTCTCGAAATATGATTAACATAATCACTATTCTAAAAATCCCTTCTAGGCCCCGTCTAGGCGCTGGAAGGTCCTAGCCCGCCTAGCCGTCCAGACCGCCTAGACACCCGTTTAGGACCGCCTAGGCAACCGTTCAGGCCGTCTAGGCGCTAGGCGGTCCCTCTCCGCCCAGGGTCCGCCCAGCGTTTTTTAGAACATTGAACATAATTAACATGAAGACTGCTTGCAAAATTAGTTGTTGGCATGACTGTCTTCTCCTTGTATGACTTTATGATCATAGCATAAAAGATTTCAGGATCAATGTTGTTGTGCCTCCCTGCTTGATAACTTCTTGGACTGTCAAGAGGTGTTTGTGGTGATCCTGTGTCTGCCTAAGCAACGATCTTAGAAGCATTTTTGTTCCTCTTTCCTCGATACCAATTTGGATATCCTATTATTTCAAAGCATCCATCTCTAGTATGACCAGGTTTGTTACAATGCGTTTACTTCTTCTGGTCACCATCTTTTTGTTTCTTAGACTCCCTTTTATCACCATCGTTCTTCTTTGGTTCACTTGAACTGGCAACAAAAGCAACTGGTTCTGGTGTAGAGTGCGTGATCTGCCTATGCGTCTCATGTTGTAGAACCAAGTAATATGCCCTACTTAATTTTGGTAAGGGATCAGTTGCCAAAATTTGGCTCCTCATAACATCAAAATCGGCATTGAGTTCACAAGAAACTGCATCAATTTGTTATGGTCTTCCAATTCTAGAACCCTAGCCATGACTTGACAAGTACACTTGTCCAAACTTCCACAAGTACAGATCGATACTCCATTCAGAAACATCAAATCATCCATGTATTTCTTAAGTTTTGCATAATAAGATGTAACAAAGAGATTAGCTTGCACAGTTTTCATCAATTCTTGTTTTAACTGGTATACAAGTGGATCATTGTTATGGTTGTAGCTTCCAGAATTTCTCCCAAAAGAGCATTTGCTGATGTGGTGAAAACAAAGGTGCCTTGGGAAACCCTCTGGTCTAAGATTTTGAAGAAGAAATACGTGGATTGTGCCTTGGAAAATTCCTCGGCTTATTTGCACATTTGGCATGGAATTCGCCGTGGTTTGTCGGAGGTGATCTTTAAAGGTCACAAGTGGCTCCTCCGAGATGGAAAATTGATCCGTTTTTGGGTCGATTCTTGGATTTGTGATACACCCATACTAGAGGTTGTTGTTGGTAGTATCGATTTTAACCAGCGTCATGCCACTATCCGTAATTATTGGGACGAGAATGTTGGTTGGATGTGGACGGAGTACGCTCATCATCTTCCTGTTGTTGTTCTCCTTAAACTGTCGTTTGTTTCGGTTTTGCTTGATGGGCCGGTGTTGGCGAGGAAGACATGTTATGTTGGAATTTTACAGCCGATGGAGAGTATTTTGTGTCGTCTGGCTATAATTTGATTCAGGGACTGTTGGATCTTGCTGAGATTGATAGCAGTGTTCATCAAAGAATTTGGCGTTTGTAGGTGTCGGAGAAAGTCAAAGCTTTCGTGTGGTTGTTGTGCAAAGGAGGTGTTATGTCGAACATGGAAAGACAACGGAGGCATTTGACAGTTAATGTCGACTGTGTGATGTGTGCTGATGGGTTGGCCGAATATTACACTCACTTATTTAAAGATTGCAGACAAGTGCAATTTATTTGGATTAATTTCGGTGTTACTGATTTTGTTCCTTCTTTTTTTTTCAGATGATTTTGTTGGATGGGTAAGGAGCAATATCATGGTTAAACACAAATTTGGAAAGGTTGATTGGAGCGCAATTTTTGCAATGGGTATTTGGTGGATTTGGAAGTGGAGGAATGCTAAAGTCTTCTACGATAGTACTCTTGTTCTTGACAAGACGACCTTCATATCAAGCATGGCTAAGGAGTACGGTATGGCTTCAGGTATGAGTACTATTAATTCTTTTATTCCTAGAACTCATATGTAGGATATTTGTTGGTCAGTCTCGAATAAGGGATGGATTAAAGTTAACACTGATGCGGGAGCGAGAGTTGTTCTCCGAGATGACCGACGCCAATGGATTCAAGACTTTGTGCACAATATTGGTGTGTGTTCGGTCCCGATGGCGGAGCTCTGGGGTGTCCTTAATGGACTTAAGCTGGCTTGGGAGAGTGGTTACCGTCAAGTTATCTTGGAGGCGGATTCGAAGCTTGTTATGGGTCTTCTAGAGAAGGGTGTTAAGAAGAGTCATCCTCTCTATAGCTTGGTTAGCCAATGCCAAGGCTTTATTAGTAGGGATTGGTCCATCTGATTCTGTCATATGTATCGAGAGGCTAATTCGGTTGCGGATTACCTCGCGTCCTTTGCTTTGTTGTTTCTTTTAGGTATGCGTATATTGATTGCCCCGCCTAAGGGGATTAATTTACTATTATTTGATGATGTTAGGGGTCGGGCTATCCCCCGTTTGCTGACTACTTAGCCCATTTTTCTTATTAATAAAACGCCTCCTTAGGGGCCGGAGAGTACCGTCTCTCCTTCGACCAAAAAAAAGAATACAAAGGTGCCAGACAGTTCGGAGGTCATGGAATTGAGAAGCCAACATGCCACCATCGGGTTAGCCCTCTTCCATCGTGCCATCTCTTTCGTGCCTTCTGTCGGTCTCTCCATGGTGCCATCTATAAATCATGCCGTCAACTTCGCTCCCAAAGCAAGCTTCACCTGACGACTCCAAGCGATGAAGTTGGTTCCATCGAAGGGGGTCGTTGTGAGCGACATGCCAGGATAGTCAGAATTCGATAGATTCAATGGATATCCTTGCTAATTTGGTTGATTCTAAGACATTCGAACCAACTGCAATATTGTCTCCCTAGCTCGATCACTTTCTGGCATGGTTAATGGTGATTTGCACACAGATAGACGAACAAAAAACAGAAAATCTCACGATTGCGGAACTCTTCTTTTGTGTTTGGAACCTTAAAACTATGCCTCTCAATCACTCAATTAATCGATCCTCACCTCTGATACCATGATGAATTTTGATTGAATGATAAGAAATCCTTTTCAAATCTAGAAAAGGAACTTTCAAAGAGAGCAAAAGTTGAGCAAAACTCAATGTTTCATTGAAAGAAGCTCAAAAATACAAACTACGGTTGAGTTGCTATATAAAGCAAACTAACTAGACTTCTAACTGCCTTACCTTAGTTACATCTCTAGTTAAGGATAAAACAAGAAAGGGGCATACAAGGAGATACATCTCAACATAATATCGGTCTCAATCTCGTAATCCTTCCCCTTTCTTAATTAATATTTTATTCAAAAAAATTATGGATGGTTATATGAGCACCTCTTTGGCTCACAAGAGAGTGATGCCCAAGCCACACCAATGATGATGCCCGAATCCATTCCTCCATTACCTCGCCACAACAAGTCCCACCAAAATTGTCTCCAACAACAACACCATCCCTCCCATCATCATCCATAAGGACCACCACTCGAGAGAATCAATCTGATATATTTACAAAACATTTTACAAAGGGCATTTTGATGAGCCGAAATCCGAAATTTACAATGGCATTTTTATGTTATTTGTTTGTTTGATTGTGTTCTCCTATGTTGCTTGTTTGCTTGATTGTGTTTGTGTATTCTTAAGTTGTTTGTGTGTTTGATTGTGTTTTTCTATGTTGTTTGTTTGCTTGATTATGTCTATATATTCCTACGTGTTTGTACAAATTGCTTGTAGGTACGAAGTGGCACAAGGAAGATATTAAATAAGAGATTTGGTTGACATCCAAATGATGTGTTCAAACAATGCTTGAACAATGTATGAAAGATCGATGAGATTGGAGGATCAACATAGGAGCAAGAACATCGAAGGCTGGGCGCCAATATATGAGTGCTAAGTGACGTTGGTGTATGAACACCAAGGGACTCCACGAACGAAGTTGAAGGTTAAATACTGCATAAACAAGAATGTGCGGGCTAAGGAATTTGGACGAGAAGGAGGCACCTCTAGCATGGAGCACAACGAGCTAGCTTGAGTAGACTCCCCTCTCAAATGTCGCTAGTATCGAAGAAAAAGATGGAATAAAGGTACTCTTTTTCCTTTTGGTGTGTTTTTTTCCACGTGATTTTCCTGCCAAATGGTTTTAACAAGGCCTTGACCGCCATCGTCCCCGAGGTACTAGTGAGCAACTACGAAATATGATGACAAGAAGAATACAACTAACTAAACCAAGTCACGGATGAGTTCAAATGCCTGACATAGAGTTACTATGGTTGGATATTTTGTGACACCCTTATACCCTATGATGTATACTTTGTAATAACTTATCTCTTACATAAAGAGATAATTCACATATACCAACTATTCACGTAAGCACATAGCAGACATTAACAACCATAAAAGGTTGCACACACACAGTTCTATGTCATTACTTCTCCTACTAAAACATTTGTCACTCTAACTTCTATTACAACTCATATGTCTGTGATACAAAATGAAGAGGATAAGGTTGCATTGAGTTTCAGCCGACCGACCTGTATGAACGTGACCTCTAAAAGAGACACACATCAATAAGAACTAGCTGAACTTGAAAAATTATTTTGCGATTTACGTGAGTCGCATACTCAGTGAATTTAAACCATCATGAATTATTTCACAAAGAGTCAAACATTTAGTCTATGTATATATACATACATATTATACAGATGTCATATAGGAAATTACTATGCAAATGGAAATGTTTATGTATTCGATTCATTATTCTGTGAATTGTTCAAGCCTGAATCTACCCCGCGTTTACTGTATATGGACTCTTATGGTCACTTTAAGAAAGAAATCCGAAGACTTTCTCATTATGACTCGTAGGTCCTGTATGATTCGTAGATCCTGTATGATCCGAAGATCATGTATGACCCGTAGGTCCTGTAATACAAATTCAGGGCGAGACAGTCACATGTCCTTTTAATCTCATTGCAATATGCTATGCAATCAAATGCATCACGTGTTTATATATCATATGCCATCTGTTAACATACTTTCTGTGCGAACAACTTTGTAAATTTTAGAGCTATCACATATATTCATATAATCCATATAAAACATATATCCATATAGCTCATATAGCACATATATCCATAAAGCACATATATCCATATAGCTCATATATCCGTATGGCACATATAGCACATAGGGTTGAATCTCCGGTCTATACTCACATATATTCACACATATCCATATAGCACATATATCATGTCTATTCATATAGCACATAGGGTTGAATCTCCGATCTATACTCACCTGTTCAAGACGTATACTATATCTCTTCCCCTTTTCCTTGACCACGATCTATGACTTGTGCTCCTATATTTAACCCAATGCAAAAAACATCCTATTTACTCTTACAAACGTTAACCCCAAATGCAATGAAATGTCAGAATGCATTATAACTTCTTGTGCATAATTCCAAATCCTTTAAAACTTGACATCGATAAACTATATATATAGAAGAACATTTTTCTAGTTCAAACTTTTCTGAAAAACTTGATCAAAGATCCCCATAATATCATTACAAGCAAAACCCTTAAAATACTTTGAAATCTTTTACCGAATATAAATCCGATATCAAAAACACCCTCTGAGAACTATAGATCGAATGATTTTCAAATCAAAATCAACTGTAGATCTAGATCTGGAAAAATTAGGAAAATTCAGATAAACCATTAACTAATTAAAACTTACCAAATCAACCTTGTACTTCGAGATTAAAACCCGATAGAAGAAATCTTGTACCAGATCCAACAAACAAACTACAAAACCATCAAATTTTTCTTTCTTCTCTGTTTTATTCTTGACCCTCTTTTTTTTTATGTACGAACCTTAAAATTTAACAATGAGAACTTTGATATATAAGCAATTCAAGTCAGCGTAAGAATTCGGCAAAACTTTTAAAAAACCACACTTTTTACCCTCAAATTTCCTTTAATACAAACTTTACCCTGAAATAATTATTAATTAACTTTTACTTAAAAACTTTTTAAAATATAATAAAGTTCATTCGAAATAAAAATTACTTTTAATAATTCACTATATATCAATATGCTATCCATATGCTAATAATCTTATATGAATGCAGAATGACATATGCACTGTGGTCGGGGATGTTACAATCCTCCCCCTCTATAAGAATTTTGTCCTCAAAATTTGCTATCTCTTCATATGACATTCTCATCTTATCCTCAGTTTCCCAAGTTGTTTCCTCTATATCATGATTCTTCCAAATTACTTTCAAAATCTATCTCTGTAACAGTGTGATTTTGTAATCTTCTATCATGGTCCATCCTCTATGTAGCTTAGATTTTCTACAAGTTGTACTTCTGAATCTTTTAACACATGTGATGGATCAGATCAATATTGTAGCAACATACTTACATGTAAAATATCATGAATATAGACCAAACATCCATGTGTCATCCTGAATGTCAAATGGTGTATCTTTACTTTATCGAACCTGTTCAAATTCTATCAACTTCCCATCTTAGATGTGCATCTTTAATTTTCTGTCTCAAAACTGATCGAATCTTAAAAGTAGCAATCAATACTCATCTGTGTCTAACTATAGTCTAGCATTTACACTTTGCAAAACAATCAAACATAACACTGAAGTCATGTGCATATTTTCCATCATACCATTAGACTTTTGACTGAAAGCATCTGCTACAACATTGGTCTTTTCCGGATGATACTCGAGTGTACAATCATATCTTTCAGTAGTTCCATCCAACGCCTCTGTCGCATGTTCAACTACTTTTGGCTCATCAAATAAATCAAACTCTTATGATTTGTAAAGATTTGGAAAGTTTCTCCATATAGATAATGTTGCCAAATCTTTAGGGCAAATACTACTACTGCCAGGTCTAAATAGTGTACAAGATAAGAAATTTCATGTGGTCGCAATTGTCGTGATGCATAAGCAATTACTCTCCATTCAGCATAAAGACATATACATGACCCTGATATGAAACATCACTGTAAATACCAAATCCTCTTGTACCTGTAAGAATTCTCAATATTGATGTTGTAGTTTGTCGGTGCTATAACTCATTGAAGACCTGTTTGCACGCAGAATATCAATGGAATGAAGCATTCTTTCATAGCAATTTAGTAAGTGATGCAGCTATAATAGATTATCCTTCCACTAATAGTCTGTAGTATCCAGCCATTCTAAGAAAGATACGAACTTCTGTAACTGTAGTTGATGCTTTCTAGTTTACCACTGCTTCAAGCTTTTTAGAATCAATCCTCTATACCTCTTCCAGATACTATATGTCCTAAGAATACCACATGATCGAACCAGAATTCACACTTTCTCAATTTAGCAAACAACTGTTTTCCCCTCAAGACTTGTAGCACAGTAGACAAATGATAAGCATGCTCCTCCATATTTCGTGAATACACTAATATATGATGAATAATGATGATCACAAATCTGTCTAGAAAAGATTGAAATACCTTGTTCATGAAAGCCATAAATTCTGATGGTGCATTATTCAAACCAAATAGAATTACCCGAAACTCATAATGCCCATATCGAGTTCTGAATGTTGTCTTGATAATGTCATCTTTAGCTATCTTTAACTGATGATATCCTAATCGAATGTCTATCTTCGAAAATACCTTTGCACCTTGAATGATCAAAGACATCATCTATTCTTGGCAATGGACTTCACTGTCACCTGATTCAGCTTTCTGTAATCTATGCACAATCATAAGATAGACTAGTCCTAATGAATACTTTGTCCAACAAATCCTGTAACTGTTTCTTCAGTTCTTATAACTCTAGAAGAGCCATCCAATATGGAATAATAGAAATCGGTGCAGTACCTGACATTAATTTCATAGTAAACTCTATCTCTCCATCAGGTGGCAATCTTGGAAGGTCCTTTGGAAAGACATCAGGAAAATCTTTAATAATTATAATATCTCCAACCTCATTACATTCAACTGTACAGTCTATAACATGAGCCAAAATGTCTCACATCCCTGTCTGATCATACAAACAGCCACTGTTGCAAATATTAAGCAAGCAGGTACCATTTGTCTATCACCATATAAAATTACTGTAGATTTCTCAAGCGAGTCTATTACTACCTCTTTGGTATAAAATTCCACTTTAGCATGATGTCTTGACAACCAGTCCATGTCCAAATAACATCAAACTCATACAGAAATAACAAGATCGGAACAATCGGTAACTCTACTGTATCCACTCATATTATACAATACTGATATACTGTATGTACCTTTACCGTTTCCTCTGTACTTCCTCTTCTAATGGTCCAGGTATATGAAATGTATGTTCATGTAGTGTTGTATGAGATGCTCTTATAGACTGATGTGGCACGGCTGAACCTTCTCTCCTTTATGCATCATGCTCATGAATGCAATTCTACTGTCAATTACATATGCTTATGAATGCATGCCCTTAAGAATAATATCCCTGCTCTGTCACTCTAACTTCTATTACAACCCATATGTCTGTGATACAAATGAGGAGGAGAAGGTTGCATTGAGCTTCAGCCGGCCGACCTGTATGAGCGTGACCTCTAAAAGAGACACACATTAGTAAGAACTAGCTGAACCTGAAAAATTATTTTGCGATTTATGTGAGTCGCATACTCAGTGAATATAAACCATCATCAATTATTTCACACAGAGTTAAAACATTTATTCTATGTATATATATACATATTATACATATGTCATATAGGAAATTACTGTGCAAATGGAAATGTTGATGTATCCGATTCATTATTCTGTGAACTGTTCAAGCCTGAATCTGCCCCTGGTTTACTGTATATGAACTCTTATGGTCCCTTTAAGAAGGAAATCCGAAGATTTCCTCATTATGACCCGTAGGTCCTGTATGATCCGTAGATCCTATATGATCCGAAGATCCTGTATGATCTGAAGATCCTGTATGACCCGTAGGTCCTGTAATACAAATTCAGGGCAAGACAGTCACATGTCCTTTTAATCTCATTGCAATATGCTATGCAATCAAATGCATCACGTGTTTATATATCATATGCCATCTGCTAACATACTTTTTGTGCAAACAACTTTGTAAATTTTAAAGCTATCACATATATTCATATAGTCCATATAAAACATATATCCATATAGCTCATATAGCACATATATCCATAAAACAAATATATGCATATAGCTCATATATCCGTATGGCACATATAGCACATAGGGTTGAATCTCCGGTCTATACTCACATATATCCACACATATCCATATAGCACACATATTCATATAGCACATATATCACATTTATCCATATAACACATAGGGTTGAATCTCCGGTCTATACTCACTTGTTCAAGACAGATACTATAACTCTTCCCCTTTTCCTTGACCACGATCTATGACTTGTGCTCCTATATATAACCCAATGCAAAAACATCCTATTTACTCTTACAAACGTTAACCCCAAATGCAATGAAATGCCATAATGCATTATAACTTCTTGTGCATAATTCCAAATCCTTTAAAACTTGACATCGATAAACTATGTATATAGAAGAACAATTTTCTAGTTTAAACCTTTCTGAAAAACTTGATCAAAGATCCCCATAATATCATTACAAGCAAAACCCTAAAAATACTCTGAAATCTTTTACCGAATATAAATCTGATATCAAAAACACCCTCTGAGAACTATAAATCGACTGATTTTCAAATCAAAATCAACTTTAGATCTAGATCTGGAAAAATTAGGAAAATCCAGATAAACCATTAACTAATTAAAACTTACCAAATCAAGCTTGTACTTCGCGATTAAAACCTGATAGAAGAAGTCGTGTACCAGATCCAACAAACAAACTACAAAACCATCAAATTTTTCTTTCCTCTCTGTTTCATTCTCTCGACCCTCTTTTTTTTATGTACGAACCTTAAAATTTAACAATGAGAACTTTGATATATAAGCAATTCAAGTCGATGTAAGAAGTCGGCAAAACTTTTAAAAAATCACACTTTTCACCCTCAAATTTCCTTTACTACAAACTTTACCCTTAAATAATTATTAACTTTGGGTCCTATATGAATGGATCTATTTGTTCCAAATATAAACTTAGGGTTGAGAGCTTAGTCTCTTGAAAACAACTCTTTATAATATATGCATTTTGTGCGTGAAGGTAGTGATGCAATGTCCTATTGTTTCCATTAATACATAGGTTCATGACTATGTCGGCTCAATTTTATTTTTGAGAGTTGTCTACACTCTTGCTAAGTGCTCTAGATCAACTACCCGTTCCTTATGCATTGGTTTAAGCTCCTTTGAGTCTCTATGTTAAGAATCATTAAAGTTAAAATCTATTTTTTATAATATAGTACAAGATAAGTACATTGGAAAATATGTTCCCTCTATTCTATTGGCCTATCTCCTTTGAGATGCCACATTTAAAAGTCATTAACTGGAAATAATAGTTGTTTGACTATTCAATGAAGACTTCTTAAATTAATGATGTGACTTAAAAAGTTCTCACAAATATCATTCCTTTAAATGGAACCCCATTCTTGTGGTGTCCTATCTCTAAATGATTTTCATAATTCTTTTCTTTTCGGTGAAATCACACTCTTTTGATATTCCATATGCCTTGGAAGTCTTCATTCCTTTTTGTTTTGATGGAATCACATTCTTGTGATGTCCCATTTAACTTGGATTTCATATCCATTTCTCTTTTGATGGAAGTACTAACCATTGGATCATCAACCGACTATAATTTGGAGTTCGATGCCAATATGTTTGGATACAACCCTGAAGACCATCCCTTCTCCACTTACTTTTTCTTTTTAGACTAACCCGTTCACCTTTATTTTTTCTCTACATTTTGTTTGGTGTTTGTTGCCTCCTTTTTAGAAAACATCAAATAGCAAAGCAGTGTTGCTCAAGGACTAAAAGACGAAATGAAGGATAAAAGGATTCACCCTTAGAGAGATGTATCCCAGAGTTGGTACATGAGATCATATAAAGCCCATCAAATAGAGATGCCATCCAAAGGAAGGATTTTTATAACATATTTATGTTTTTATACTATATACTTTGAAGAAGTAGTTTACAGGCAAAATACATAAACGGCCCCCTAAACTTGTATCCATTAGTCACTTAGCACCCTATAGATTGAACCCCTATAGTTGCACTCCGTGACCTATTGAACACCTGCTCGCTTATGTGGCAAGGCGCGTGCAATTTAAACGCAGTTAGACTTCTCTTTGGGCAAGTGAGGACGCTGATATGACATTTTTTTTATCTTTTCTTTTCCCTTTTCATTTTTCTCATTTCTTTCTCATTTCTTTTCCCTTTTCTCTTTTCTTTTTCTTGGCTTAATTTCCATGGATGATTGTTTAAAGAACACCCAAATCCATTGTTTGAAGTGAGTTTTAATTAGGAGTTGGACTTGGGATTTTATGTGGGTGGATTTGGTTTTTTGATGAAGCAAAGGATATGCAAAAAATAGATATGAGATTTGGGGACCTTCTTTCATATTCTTCTTCACACATTTCTCTCATCTCCTCTCATGGCTTCTTCAATGGAAACTTACACAAGGTTTTCAATTAAGCATAAAAATTTAAGCAATTTACAATCAAATTATGGGGCAAACATAAATTTAACTCAGATCTACTCATATCTTCAAGCAATGTCAACATTCAAACTCATAAAAGTACGAATTTTATATCTAAAAATTATGGTTTCATGAACCCTAAAATTTGAATTTGAAAATTGCTTCAAAAAATAAAATCTATCATGCTCCATTAACCAACAAAAACAACATAATGCTAGAACTAGGCAATAACATGAGGCAAGCATTTTATTCAAGTCTAAAAAACTTCAAGTATCTATGCAAAAGATTGATGAGGAAGATGACTTCAATTTTATTTATTTTTAATTTTTAATTTTTTTTTATTTATATTTTAATCTTTTTCCCTTTTTCTTTAATTAAAATAAAAGACGTGGCATATATGTGGCAACAAAATTGTACACATCAGCGCGCATATAATACACGTAAAAAAGTCTCAGCGAGCAGGTGTTCAATAGGTCCCGAAGTGCAACTGTAGGGATTCAATCGAATATGGCCAAAGTATAGGGTGCTAAGTGACTAATGGGCACAAGTTCAGGAGGTCGTTTATGTATTTTCTTCTATAAAACAACTATGTTGTAATTAATAAGATTTCCAATATAAATAAATGGATATTACACACTTTTGTTCATATTGAATCGTGTTGTGTTACTTGATAGACTAGAGTGGCTTTGGATGGGAAAAGTAGGATGCAAGTCGTCATGACAAATCTCACAAGCCTTAGCCTGTTGAGTTGTACCTTTCAACTTCAAATGCCTCACCTCTTCTTTCAGCACATCAAAATAAACTTGATCAATCTTTGATTGAGAATTAGTGGCTGACAAGCTTTGGGAACCTCTCTCATTGTACTGTCTAGAGTCATCAGCCAACGTGACAGATGTCTAGATCCTCTTCATAGGTTCTCTTAATAATGTTCTCACCAGAAGCAATGTTAACCATCCGATGATCATCTTCACGGAGTCCTCCCTAAAGATAAAGAATAAGATCATGGCCAACATAACCATGGTACGGGCAACTCTTCACTAGTTTCTTGACTCGCTCAATGTATTCATAGAGAGACTCATGAGGAACTTTCTCTATGTTATATATATTCTTCTTAAGTTGATTAGATTTGATTGCATGAAAGTATTTAGCAAGAAACAAGTTCTTTAAATCCACCCAAGTAGTATTGCTTCTTGGGAGTAAAGAATGATACTAGTCTTTAGCGAATTCCTTTAGAGAAAAAGAAAACGCTCTCCACCTCATTTGTTCCTCAGTAATGTTAGATGGGCACAAGCTGAGTGTAAACATCAATGAACTCATCAAGATGTGGAATCAGATCCTCAAATGGGGTTCAATTAAATTTCGAGAGTAGATGGATTACTCCTGTCTTAAACTCGAATCAAACCCCATCACCAAGGGCTGGAAATGCACGAGTTGATTGATTCTAGTTAAGATTAGGGCTGTCAAAACTTGACCCGACCCGAGAAACCCGTTCGACTCCGAACCTGACTCGACCCGAGAAAAAAATAAAAAATTTTGTACCCGAGACATGTTTGACCCGAAGTGATTTGACCCGAATCCGAAAAAACCCGAACCCGATATTAACCCAAAACCAATTATACACAAATGGACTGATGCAACCTGATATCCGATGCTACCCGACCCAAAGTCATCCGAAAATCCAAAGTTACCCGACCCGAAACCATCCGAAATATGTTTTAAAATATTAATAATAGTGAATATTTATTATAATTATGTTTTTGAATTTAAATTTACATTAAACCCTAGAGTAGTTAAACTACTATAAATCATCATTCGATATATGGCATGAATAAAAATCCGACTTACTCGAAATCAGATTAACCCGAAATTCGGCCTAAGTCGAAATCCGGTTCACCCAAGATCTGAAAAACACAAAACTCGGCTCACACAAAATCTGACTAAATCTGAAATCTAACTAAACATGAAACCGGACTAATCCAAAATCAAGTTGGACCGAAAACCGAATGACCCGACGGAAATTGACCAAAACCCGACTTTCACGATTAATTGAGCACCCGACCCGAATTGATCCAACCCAATTTGACCCGATTTTCAAAATATCCGAATTTGACCCGAATCCGAAATTGGCCGAAACTGAATTGACCCGACCCAAGCCGACCCCTTTGATTGACACCCCTAGGAGCTGTCAAGCTTTCAAGAGTGACACAGTTACCAGCCATAACTCTTGTAGTAGTGCACGCACAGCTCGACGAGTTCTAAATAGCGTCCTCTCGATTTCTGGATCAAAAATAAGAGGTGAATTATTAGTAGCACGGGTGTGAATCATAAGATAGGTTCACACCAAGATCGGCACAAAAATCACACAAAAAACTAATTATTGTCTCCTTGGCAACGACGCCAATTTGATAACAACAACTTTATCGTGTAAATTACTATTATGCAAGAGTCCAAACTAACTTAAAATCGTAGTCTTTAGCAAATAATGGCCGAATCCTCAAAGAGACAGTTTGATCTTTTTTAATGAATTTTATGTCAAACTTCAGTAATAAGGGGGTGTTGTTTGTTTTAAAATCTAAAAATGCAAAACTAACAAATTGAAAAGGTTGTGATTAACAAGATTTGGGAAATAGCTTAGCCAAACAAATATCCACAATTGTATGACAAGTTGATCATTGATTTTACTTTAATATTAATTTCATGCAATGGAAATTCCAATTCCTTTTTGAATATAACTAACAACACAACCAGATACTATTATCCCTAACTAATTAAACAACCATGAAACCATCAAGATTCAGTTTAATAGTAGCATTAAAGATAGGAATATAGCTGGATACAATATTTCTAACATAAAACAACCAGTTTTTACCCTAGAGTGTGAATCAATTCTCTTTTGCATATGACTAGCACAACCAGATACTAGTACGATGTAGTTGCTACTTTAGATAAAGGATTAAAAATTCAAAATAAAGCAATAGAGATTCAAGCAAGAGAAAAGATTAAATCCATATAATAGATAAAGGATTAGAAATCTCGCAACTTAATCAAAATGATGCTTCAAATGCCTGACTAAGCAAAAGGGCTTAGTTCTCCATAAACATGCGTATAACCTAGAATGAGAAAAGTGATAATGATAGATAGAGTTCCTTCTCTCTAAAACCTAATATAGTAAAAAACTAAGTCTGAAAATACATAAAAAGTGAAGGATATAAACTAATGAAATAATACTAATTAAACTAAAACGAGGAGCTTTAAATCGGGGAGCTCGGGACAAAGGCGGAGGTCGCTAGCAAACAAGCGGTGGGCGCCACCTTTGCACTCCTTCGACACCACGTTTTCTTCGGCTCCATAATGCTCTAAACATGCTCCAAAGATGCATTTCCTTCTCCTCCCGATTCCATCACCTAGCCTTGGTTTCCATTCCGCTCACTCTTATTCACCTGAAGGTCTATAATAGAGCACAAAACAAGCGCAAAACCCGAAACTCCTAGAAAAACTAGGAAACAGAAACTAACTAATTAAACTAACTAAAAACCATGCAAAAGAAACATAAATATGCATCCTAAACACTACCTATATGCAAGCTATCAAATCTACTTGCTCAAATATCTAAAAAAAATCGTGGGGACGGAGGCCCCTCCCGTCACCGACTTGGTGGGGTACAAGGCAGGGATGGGGTCAATTTCATATTCTCGATTTCTAACAACGCATAAACGAGGGAGGACTATCCATCCTGAATCTCCGCTATATATACCAATATGGTTTTTAATTCATAAAATATAAAAAAATTAAAAACTAATTATAGTTTTTAATTTTAAAACTTATATATCTACATATTATAGAATAAATATTTTAATTTTTAGTTCTTTAAATTTGATGTTTCTAATTATTTAAATACTAAATTAATAGTTTAAAGTATTTTTTTATAATAAACGAGTATTAGTTAAAAACTCCATAATCGATGAGGATTTTCCTTCCCATTCTCCTCACTAGAGATTAGATAGGAACATAATGGGGATGAGGAGCATAATATAATATATCTCCCAGACAAAGGATCGAGATCGAGCCTTGATGCCCATGCTTAGGGGGCGGCAGATGAAACACAAATAAAAATCTAATTCGAGATGCATGTCATCAACAAGACACATTTTTACCGCTCATCTATTCGTCCGGACACAAAACTCGATCGTCACAAATAAAAACCTTATTTATGTTTAATAAATATGTCTGTAAGATCGTTAGTACTTAAACGAGTCGGCGACTCTTGCGAAGTCGTCAACTTAGAGTTATAAAGCAGTGGAATAAATAAACAAGAAAATGTTAACAAACTGTAAATGACAATCGATGTATAGTGTAAACTCTTCGTAAACCAACTAGTTTACTTAGAAAAAAACCACTCCCTTCTAAGCCTCTCACTTGGTCGGATTTCAAGAGTCCTTAGACTTGCTCTATTAATTTCTTGAGTGTTACAAAGCTCTCCCGTGCAGTGACGGAGCGGAGGGGGGCGAAGGGGGGCGGTCGCCCCCTCTTTCCCCGGAGAAATGCCTATAGTAGTGGAGTAAACGGGAAGCGCCCCTTTCTGATTTTTAGGGCCGGTGGGCTGCAGGGGAAATAGAGAGGTAGTAGTAGGAGGTTGAAGATGATAAAAACTTTGTTTTGTTTTTATATTTTTAAGAAGCAATATACAAACGGCGTCGTTTTTATTTCATTTTATAAAACCACGTCGTTTACCTAAGCGCTAGGGTTATTAAACAAATAAGAAAAATCAAATGAAATTTACAATCAAGCTTTGAAGCACGTTTATGCCTGACGTTTGACTAAACGCTATGATGGAATGGAAATTATTAAATTAAAATTATTATTTTTTTATAATCTATAACTATATATTAAAGTTGCCCTTTTTTAAGCCACTAGAACGATTCTGGCCCCATCCCATATTTAAAATACTTTATTTTTCATTCTTATTATTATTTTTATTTCTATCTTATTCCAATAATCTTTATGTCCGTACACTCAAAAAATATTGTTCCAAAAATATTATTTCTCAAAATCGGATATCTATTTACTGTCTATCTTCTATGAATAATTTTAATATAAGGAAATCGTTTCGAAACCGTAATCCATCCCTACAATCCATCTCTATTCCCTACAACTCTATAGTTAAAAAGTAATAAATTATATGTTTTCTTTTATCTTAATGTTTGAATCATACATTGTAGGCCGAATAATATTTTTTTTTTCTTTTTTAATAAAAATGTATTAAATCTATAACTATATATTAAAGCTATTTATTAATATTTTAACTTTTTCTTATTAAATTTTTCTTTAACTATTTAAATCTATCTTTAGCATCAAATAAATATCTATTTAGTATAACAATATCTTTTGAAAACTTTCTTATACAAATATTTAAAATTAAAGATAATAAATTTAAAATATTTTAAAATAAGTATAAATATCTTTTATCTTTTAGCATGATGTCTTTTCATGAATTTATTTCTAGATATATTTTTCTTTTGTAATAAAAAATTAATGATAAATACTTATAACGTTTAAAAATAATAAAAATAAGTAATACCTATAACTATATATTAAATATGTATTTTTTCGAGCCACCAAAACGGTTCTAGCCCACCTCATATTTAAAAAATTAATTTTTATTTCTAATATTATAACTTCTTTCTATTAAATTCTTTTTAACTATTTAAATTTATCTCTAACATCAAACAAATATCTATTTAGTATAATAATATTCTTTGAAAGCTTCCTTATACAAGTATTTAATTAAAGATAAAATATTTAAAATACCTTAAAATAAATATTTTAGCATATATCTTTTGACGAATTTTTTTATAGATATATAGTGATTTTCTTTCATAAAAAAATCAATGATAAATATTTATAATTTTTAAAATAACTAAAATAGATAATAAAGTATTTAATAGATATATTAAAATATTTGATAAACACTAAATTTGTGTACATTAAAAGTAACAAAATATGAAGAATATAATATTTGATTAAAAAATTATATACATTCTACGAGCAATAAATTACTTATATTAAATTTTACATTATTTTTTATTTATTTATTAATATCCTATTTATAATGTCTATAAAATATCGAATCGTAGTCATACATGATACGACGGGTAAAACTAGTCATTTGTTAAATTGATTTCTTTGTATTTTGTTATGTGGAATTCTTTATGTTTAATAAGATTTGTTTGATTAATTTTTCTTGAATTGATATATTAGGATTTAAAATTGGGATATAATTATTGAAATTATACAAATTTAAATGAATATCTTGATTCATTTAATTGAATGAATTTATCTATATTCTTTCATTCTAAAATAAATCAAACTCATTTGAATTGAATTGTTTATATTTTTATATCGTGACCTCGAAAATGTTTTAAAAAATGCTAAGCGGATTATGGATAGAGAAGGGTCGCCTAGCGCTTAGGCGGAGAAAAGGGTCGCCTAGCGCTTAGGCGGTCAGAATGGTTGTCTAGGCAGTCCTAGACACCTAGATGGGCGGGACGACTAGGCGTACTGGAATCTTCCAACGCCTAGGCGAGGCCTAGACATATTTTTTAAAACAATGGACATCAATAAGTATATAATTATAGTAATGAAAATTTTATAATTAATTATTATTTAAATTAATATAATATATTTTTTCGACCCCCCTTCCAAAAAGTTTTGTCTCCGCCACTGGAGTACAAGAATGAATCTCACACTCTTGAACCACGCTCTACCTTTATACCTACACACTCAATCTCATGCTATGCCTAAGAACACTCGACCACACCACTTGCACGAGTCTCACGCACAAGTTCATTCTTTCTTTCTTACAAGAATACAAGTTATGCACAAAAGTCTTACCTTCTATCCTAAACACTGAAGTATTTAAGCTAGGGTAAGAGAGATCTCGTGTGTATCATTTCCCATTCGATTAGGGAAGTGACACACACTCAATCTTTACAAATCTTTCATAATCTAACATGCACGCACACATAAAATATTCTAAGAGAATCAAATCATCTTATTTGGATTTTTGCACTCTTTTGCGATGATCTTCTCTATAAATAAACGCCTCGTCTGTCAAGTAAAAAATTGCACACGATCTATGCAATCCTTCCGTAAATAATTTTCCTGCCAGTTGGTCGTGTTAGTAACTTTATCACGTCGCCGACTCGACTTGCAATTTCAAAGTTACTGACTTCTTAAAACCATCAAAAACTCAAATATTCCAACAATACCGCATGAGCAATCAACATATATCGATCACAACAAACGAACGTCAGTGTCGCGGTATTATGCAAGTGAGGGGTGACTAGAAACCACGTATATAATAATATATAGGAGTCACGCTCGGATGCATATATTTGCTACAGTGAGAACTGTGAGCAATTTTGGGACGTCCGATCTTTAACATGAACGGCCCAGATTATAGCGTAATTATTCAATAAAAAAGAAAAGAAATGGGGGCTGATTTTTTTGGATGGCACGGAGGGTAATTATAGTGCAAGTTCACGTGTAGGACAAAAATACCCTCAACCCTAAAATCAGACCTAAAGGCCTCTCTCCCACTTCACTCAGATCTAATTTTCTCCATAGTCAAAATCTCTTCATAGGAGAAAGCGCTCTAGATCCAACGCCAGAATCACACCTTTAATTCGAATTTCACCTTCTTGCTTACATAAAGTCATCAATTTTGCTTCATAAATTGGTTTTCAGTTCATAGAATCCGTGGAGAAACCACCACAAAAAGGTATGTATAAATAAATTTTCTAGGGTATGATTTGGATTTTTGAGGGTTCTAAGATTTGTTTTTGAGTATTAGAAATATTTATTGAGATTTAATGGGTGTTTATGGTTGATTTCATTGGTGTTTGTATTTGATTGTGTTCACTATCTAGGTTCGAAATTCTCGATCAGGTTCGCGATTTGATTTTATGGTTCGGAATATTTAACGTATAGGTTCAAAATATTGAGTATGTAGGTTCATAGTCAAACTGAACTTGCCTTGTTGTGATAAGGGTAGTGGCATTCGTTCCCACCATGAAATTTCATGAGTATTACTCACATGATTTGTTACTTGTTTGCGTCAATTTTGAGTTTTAAGGGGGAGTGAGCCCAGAAACCATGAAAAATGACCCTTATTTGCTTCAATGTTGGTTTGGAGGGGAGGGGGGAAGGCATTTGCACATCTTTCTTCCTTTTTTTTGAAAAACATTAGCACTTAAATGGCGGTCACTTGTATAAATTTATATACTTAATACTTCCAATCAGCCTTGGACAATACTAAATTATAGATCCAACTCTTATTATGAAGAAATGAACAACGAAGATCCATGACTTATGTTGGTTCATAACTTTCTATCTTAAGGTTCATAATCAGTGTTCTCACGGTTCATGCTTTGTACTACGTTTACTAATAGTATGTTGAAGTTATTTGGTAGCCTGTAAGAACGATTTAGAAATTTATTTGATAGCCTATTAGCTCAAATGTTAGAGCAATGTGCACGTGCGCATAAATGTGGGTTCAAATCCCACATAGGCTATAAAATTTGATATGGATATGGCATAGATCTACAACATCGGTTTCAAAATGGATTTGGGTAGAACTAATTTGATATGGATATTATTTATGCTATAGATTTATGGATTCCTTTGAAATTAATGATTGGTAATGAGCTTTGTTAAGTTGATTGACTTGAATAGGGGATTCTTGAATGAACTCGATCGACTTGACCTAGCTGGCTCTTCAAAAATGAAGAACACTAATTTTGTGTATGTGAGCAAATTATGTAATTAATTAGTGCTCACTTAGTAAGTGTTCAAAGGTGTTGAGCTTTCAAATGATTTTTTTGAACATGTTTGTATGATTCTTGAAGTTTGTAATCTGCTTGTAATTGATTTTCATGGTGTTTGACTAAGCTGTATGGTTTAGTTACTTGAGAAATTATTTGGTGTGCTCCTATTTTGTTGGCGATTATGTGTTTCATTGACGTTTGTGTTGGTTCATAACTTTGTATGTTAAGGTTCATCATCAATTTTCTTACGGTTCATGCTTTGTACTACGTTCATTATTTGTATGTTGAAGTTATTTGGTAGCCTATTAACTCAAATGGTAAAGCAATGTGCATGTGCACAAAGATGTGGGTTCAAATCCCATATAGGCTAATTCTATATACAGTTTATGTATTTTGGTTCATGATTTTGTAAGCTCGCGTTTATAATAGTTTATCTTACAATTCATGTCATTTATGTCATACTAACTGTTATTTTGATTCGTGTCTTTTGGTTCATGATATTTGTTCTTTTGGTTCATATTTTTATACGCATAGGTTAATAATATTTCGTACTATGATTCATGTTTTTTCAGTTCATAAAAGTTGATATATTGGTTCGTGTGTATTTAATGTTAGGTTCATAACAATTGTCAATAAGGTTCACGAAATTTAATTCATAATCCTTTTATTTTACCTATTTCACATATGGTATTTTGTGGGTGCATGTCATTATATGGTTGGGTTCATAATAATTGCAATAAGGGTTCATGAAATTTAATTGTTATTTATGTCGTATATTCTAGTTCGTAAATAATATTGAATGGCTTCATGAGTCTGAATGTTAAGGTTAATAATAAGTGGTCTTACAGTTCTTGAATTTCTTGCTCGTAGTAGTTAGTGTCATGACTTTAGATTCATATAAGTAGTTTTTTTGTAGCTTCATATGTAGGTTTCAAACCCAAATCATGTGCAACGATACACATTACTCTTCCTTTTTGTTAATAGGCTTTAAAAATTATTTCTCACAATCATCACACAATGATTAACATCTAAAGTACACAACAAAGAGTACGACATTATAATTATATATATGGGTTCATTAATACATAATTACAATGTTATAAGTCATGACATCCATATGAACACAATTCATCTTCATCTCAAACCCATAATTAAGCAACATTTTATATATATTCTTCTTCGTCACCAAAACTCTTATTATAGAAGTGTATATATTTCATAAATTTCATTTACAATAGTTCATAAACATACAAGTATGAGTTCATCAATACACAATTACAGGTTCATAAAATAGAAACATGGATGTCATTTGCAATGACTTCTTCTTGTAGTACTTATGCGAATCCACACATACCAAACTTGTTTGCAATACTAAAATCATTTTATCAAAGAGAAACTATTAAATTTGGAGCAAATTTAGGACAATTAGATATGGAAAAACACTAAGTTGGTCATTTGGGCATTTTATCAAACACATGGTGGGTGGTTTGATAAACATTCACCAATAACCTATATTTTCGATCAAAAACATCAGATTGCAAATGTAAATATACACAATCTTCATAGATTTGAGAAAAAAACAGTCAAAAAACAACAAAACTTGACCAAATACATGAAAATCGAAGTGTCAAACTCCAAATTTGAAAAATCCCCAAATACGAAATTGAAGCCTTAGGAAAGCAAATTATTCCAAAATCAATGAAGATAGATCGAGCATAGGGGGCGAAATAAACACAAAATCAAGCTAAAAATGGAAGGAGCAAGTGGCAATGGCTATGAAGGAGTACCGATCGAAATCTCAAATGAAGCTTTTGTATTCTAGAGGATGAAGATGCGTACTGGAATAATGTTCTAATTTGGTGGAGGAAAAGACAAAAATATCCCTCCGTGTCTTCTTTTTATAAAAATCACTTAAACGCGTGGAGTAATCTTGGCCATTAAAACAAGAGATCGAACGGATGATAAATGTCCGTATAAAGCAGTGTACCAATAACTTGCACCTGATCGCAAATCTTATATATAGTACCGTACTAGATAAAAAAGAGAAATTTGCATGTTGTAACGACCGCCGTGAGCTTTGTGTGGTCACCACGCAATCCTTTTTCGGCCTCCTTTTCTCCGTTATGAAAAATCGACGACGAGTTGACGACAATATAAGAGCAAATTCCAAAAGTACGTGATTATTTTTATGACAAATGCACCATTCAAGTTGTTGCTTCTGATCGATGGAAACGACATGTTCAAGGGTTAATTTTCTTAAAAAAGAACTATAATTAATTATGTAATTAGGTCACTAGCAGGCTTAATTACCCCGGCCATGCATGTCATCATTGTATATATAGGTAATAATCGTGCATGGGTACGTCATGAATCTCTTTAATTAAAAGAATCTAAGTGCTCTTTTCACTAGCTATACTAGCAATAACACCGTAACGCGCGGCGATTATAAGACGAAGACTTCGTTTTAACAGTCACTAAAAATATAGGGATATAAAAATGACATTTCCTTAAATTTATATAAAAGGACATGGTTTTTTTGGAAAAAGGAATATGGAAATGATATTTCCGTAAATTTATTCAAAGGGGCATGGTGTTTTTGGAAATAGAATATGGAAATGGCATTTCCGTAAATTTATTTAAAGGGGCATGATTTTTTTTGGAAAATGAAAATGGAAATTGCATTTCTGTTAATTTATTTAAAGGGACATGGTTTTTTTGGGATCAATTTACTTGACTCCACGTCATCCAATGTTTAAAACTTTGTTTTATTACGTATACGAGCTTTCTTCACAACTAAGAAACAAACTTATCCGATCTTGCTTACAAGCGAAGTAACTTGGACACGTTTTTCGAGACATGTCAAAGTTACCCATTTACATCCACATATCACTTAAGTCGAGCACGCTTTTCCAAGAATATATATTTTTTATGGTCTCCCCGAGATTATTTAAGAGCTAAGCAATAACGATACGAATTTCGAGGAATATTAAAATAACAAATATATTATTAAGAAATAATGAATTAATAACAGCCGCGCGATAGTAAATCAAGCTGCCGAAAAAAATAGATTATTAAACCTACACGATCAAATTTAATAAAATTGAATGGATAAGATCAAAAGTTACATATACTTTTATAATAGAATAGAAGAATAGATATATAGATGCGGTTTCCAATTCCTAATTTACTAAGGCCGGCAAAGGATGGCTGGAAAGTGTATAACGTACAAACACCACTAGTAAGAGGATACGTTTTTCAGCATATCAATGATCGAAATATTATGACGTTGGTGGAAAGACTGGTGGCAACAAGCCAATAACAAGCTAAAACAACCCAAAGAAAAATATTTATATATAGAACTCAACTAGTATAATTGGTTGAAGGTGGGGTGGGTGGTGTAATCATCTACTATCATATTATGTGAACTTTAACTGGTTAAGCGACCATTTTTAGAAATGGAAACTCTGATTCCAAGGAAACAAGCTAGAAAACTAGCTGGAATTGAGTAACATTAGTTATACATGCTGTGTCTTACACGACTATATGGATTTAATGTTTAATTTATTTAATGAATGATTTTAATTTAATATAACAAATAAAAATAAAATATTTATTATAAAAAAATTATTTGTTATAATATAAGACGAAGCTAAAATCATTAAAGTGAGTCCAATATGATTTTGATGGCTGAGTTTGGTTCAAATGAAACAAAGTCTTATCCTAAAACGTAAAACGAATGCATTTTTCCTAGTTCATAATGCACTTTTCATACAAAAGTGCATTATAAAATACAAAAAGTGCAATACGAAAAAGTGCACTACAAAAAGTATGAAAAGTGCACTGAAAAGTACGAAAAATGCAAATCCGAAAAAGTGCACTCCGAAATAGTAAAAGTGCACTACGGACTAGGAAAAGTGCATTCGTTTCAGGATAAGAGTTCGTTTCAAGATAAGAGTTCGTTTCATATGAACCAAAATTTTGATGGCTTAATGGTGATTTATTTATGAAAAAATATAAATATAATTTTTTTAATTACTCTTTTAAAAGTAGATAAAAATGAAAAAATAATGGTAATCTTAAAAATATTAATTAAAAGGTAGATAGTCTAATTCTCTTATACTGGTAATCTTAAATATTATATTGTCTTACAACTACAAGGGATCCATATTATAAAAAATATTTTCAAAAAACAAAATCGGTCAATATATGACTTGAAAATTTTGGAAGGTTTATCAAAATATGGATTCTTCATGGGTAAAATTCAATGTTTAATAAACCTTTTTGATTATATTTTATTATACTTATACTTACACATAATTTTAGTTAAAAAATTTATTAATTTTTAAAATAAAAAATATATAATTGAGCATATTTATCTTTTAATCTAAGAGAGAGAAATAAACAACTGAAATGTTAAAAAGATTGAGCTATATATTTTATTGGATTATAAGGGAAAAAATCCAACCATTGGATAATATTTTTTAGTTAAGATATTATCTCCTACTAAAAATTAAGATATTATTTAAATTTGGGAAATAAAAATAAATTTTAATTAAGTGGAAAAAATTTGTCATGTGGAATATGAAGTGGAGAAAATAATTAATATATAAATTTTATGGAGCAAGGATTGAATACATGTGACAAAATCCTACGTGGATTAATAATAGGATGACATGTGTCAAAAGCTGAGGTGGCGTAATGTGATGCCTCCAAACCTTATTGTTTTTATATATACTAGTTGTACTTGTCGTACCATGTACGACTATGATTTAGTATTTTATAGATATTATAAACAGGATATTAATAAATAAATAAAAATATAATATAAAATGTAATATAAGTAATTTATTGCTCGTAGAAGGTATAAATTTTTAATTAAATATTATATTCTTCATACTTTATTACTTTCCATGTACGTAAATTTAGAGATTATCAAATATTTCAATATATCTATTAAATATTTTATGATCTCTTTTTATTAATTTTTAAAATTATAAATATTTATCATTAATTTTTCTTATAAAAGAAAATCACTATATATCTATAAATAAATTCGTCAAAAGATATGCTAAAAGATTTATATTTATTTTAAAATATTTTAAATATTTTCTTTAATTTTAAATACTTGTATAAGGAAGCTTTTAAAAGATATTTTTATACTAAATAGATATTTATTTGATGTTAGAGATAAATTTAAATAGTTAAAAAAGAATTTAATAGAAAGAAGTTATAAAAATAGAAATAAAAAGTATTTTTTTAAATATGAGGTGGGGTCAGAATTGTTCTGGTGGCTCGAAAAGGTATAACTTTAATATATAGTTATAGATAGTAGATTTGCGTGTTAAGTTGAGGTAAATATCCTAGTGACACTTACCTAATTCGATTTTTCATTGATAAGTGTTTAATTTTTTTTTTGGTAGGAAGGAGAGGCGGTACTCTCAGGCCCCTCAAGGGGGCATTTTATTAATAATAAAAAGAGGGCTAAGTAGTCAGCATACGGGGGATAGCCCGACCCCTTACTTCATTAAGAAGCAGTAAATTAATCCCCTCAGGCGGGGAAGCAATACATGACAACCAATAGGAAAAGAAAAAGCAATAGACGCGAGACGATCGAAAATAGACGCGAGACGATCGAAAACCGTATTCGCCTCTCGATACACATGACGAAATCGGATAGACCAATCCTACTAATTAAGCCTTGGCACCGGCGTACCAGGCTATATAAAGGGTGACACTTTTTAACACCGGAACTAATAATTTTAACGACGACTTTAGAGTCCGCTTCAACCATCACCTGACGGAAGCCTAAATCCCAAGCCATTTGAAGCCCATCTTTCACTCCCCACAGTTCGGCCATTGGGACTAAGCATGAGCCAATGTGATGAACAAAACCTCTAATCCATCGACCATCCTTATCCCTAAGCACTCCTCCTGCCGCTGCCATGATGCCGTTCTTGACCGCTCCATTCGTATTGAGTTTGATCCAATCCTCGGGAGGTTTGGTCCACGAAATACTATGAACAGTTTTATGAATAGAGCTAGAAAAGTCAGAGGACTTACCAGTATGCCTCTGATATTCAGTAGCCCTATCCACAATGAAGCCCACTTTGTCTTGTACGATCATCTCCTCGTTAAAAACTTTGGCGTTTCGCCAACGCCATATCCACCACAAGGCAGTGGCGAACAAGGAGAGCCATTCCACCGATCCTTCCAAACGGCCATCCAACATGTTCTCTCTAATCCAGCAAGCAAATGGAACCTGAAAAAAGGAAGAATTTGAGTTAGAAATTCTGAACTTGTGCCAAATCGAGTTCACCTGTGGACAATCCCGGAATAAATGCTCATAATTCTCTTCAGTGCCATCGCAGTAGACACAACTAGGAGAGTTAGAAAAATGACGCCTGAATCTTTCGGCATTTGATAGCACACCACCCCTGCTTGCCGTCCAAACAAAACAGCGAACTGGTTCTGGGGCGCAAATTCTCCAAAGAGCTCTGTAGAAACCAACATCAGTCTCATTCCTGTTGATATTACCCTGAAGAAGATCGTAGCCAGAACTGAGAATACTCCCCATCTAAAGCAAATTTCCAGTAAAGTTGATCATTAACAACCCCGTTCTCATCAGAAATAGAAATTGCAGCTAGCCGAAGCAGAGCGCTATTAGACAACAACGTGTTCAGTTGGGACCAATTCCAACCAAGGTTCTCAATCCAGTAATCACACACTTTTTTATTAAGCTGATTCTCATCAATAGTGCAGGTAGCTGCAGCAGTAAGCGCCTGATCCAGCAACCAGGGGTCGGTCCAAAACTTGATTGAACTGCCATCTCCGAGCAACCACTTTGTACCATGTCTCACAACCTCCGCCAGTCCACTCTTAATGCCTTTCCATATATAAGAGCAAGCTGAAGTGTTCCCAAGAGCTTTATCAACATATATATGCTTGAGGACCGTCGTCCATAAACCATCTTCATTGTTCATAAATCTCCAACCAAGTTTCCCGACTAGCGCAAGATTCATGTTATGCATTGAGCGAATCCTGAATCCTCCATGACTTTTCGGTTTGGTAATTTCTTCCCAAGCCACCTTATGGGCCCTTCTCTTCTCATTAGTGCTTCCCCACAAAAATGCTCTAATGATAAGTGTTTAATTTGTCACCCCTTATAAGTAGGCAATACACAAAGTCTTATATATTAAAGAGATCCCAATAAGACTTGTCAAATCAGTATCAAGTCGGACTTTTTGAAAAGTACGGAAGCAATTCAAGAAGAGCAAAGTAAGACAGAATCGAGCAACAAGAACACAAACAGATTTTATTAAGCTTTGAGCCTCAATTATAATGCCAATATCACAAGGTAGAACAAAGAGGGGCAAAGAGAACAACAAAAAGAAAATGCACAACTATATGAGATCCAAAGCGAGAAATACAAAGGTTGAACTAATCAACCAACCACGAAGGTCTCCAACGTGTCTTCTTGATCTCTCCTTGTTTGGATTGTGAAGGAAGCTTAGGGAATTGTCGATGTTAAGCTCAGACAAGCAAAGTCGAGGAAAACGGTCTCAAGGAGGTCGATGTGACTCGTATTGTAAGTCGGTGGGTTTAGCATGCAACGTCATCAATGTAATCATTTTTGGAGTCTTAATGTCCTAGGACTTCATCCTTTGGTTACCCAACACGATAACTAGGCAAGGTAGATGACCGCCATGTAGGATGTGTGTGTTGTTCATACTTGAGCCTCGTGGGAGTTTCATTTGCTCTGGGATCTTTATACTTTTAGTTCATTTTGTGTGGTGTTTGTTGATAGCTTGCATTTAACTAGTGTTTAGGATGCATATTTGTGTTTTTTTCTTGGTTTTAGTATAGTTTATACTAGTTCTTAGGTTTTTAGGTTCTCAAGAGAATTCAAGTTTTGCGCTTGTTTAGTTCTGTTTTGCAGATCTACATGTAAACGAGCGTGGACGGGACGGGAACTCAGATGACTTTAGCAGAGTGCTTGATGGCTAAGTGAAGCTAAGAGGTGATACAAGTGGAGTTAGGAAGTGCCAAGACCGAGTAGATTCAACTGAATTCAAGAGAAGGATGCTGAGGAAGAGCACGGGCTGGGAGGACAAGATGTGACCGCATGATTCTGACCAAGACCGCCCTGTGGTTTCTACGCGGGTGACTTGTGCTGACTTGGGGTTTCCTTATTTTAAGCCCTCTTTTGTATTTTAGGATATGGTGACTTTGGGATATTCTATCTTTAGATGTTTTTTGAAATATTTTAAACCTTTAGTTTTATCTTTTTCTATGCAATTGACTATTGCAATTTGGAGACTAGGGTTTTATTCTAGAGAGTTTTCTAAAGAGAAGATCTTTGAACCAAAATTGTAAGTTTGCATTAATTTGATTGTATCCTACTAATTTCTCTCTTGTTTGACTAGTTAATTGAAGTTGTGATTTGTATGAGTTGTGAGATTTAATTAATTCTCAATAACCTTGACTAGTTTGATTTCTCTTTGCTTAATTGAATAAATCTAGTCTAGGGTTTTGTTAGCTTGATCACCTAAAATTTCTAGGTTAAATTACAACTAAATCTTGTTAATTACCGGTAGGTGTTAATTTGATCAAGAGTAGAACTATAACAAACTTAGATCCGATTGGACGAGTTTGGTTAAAGAAGAGAAGTAAATCAAAATTTATCTAGATATCTGGTTGCTATAAATAATTGTTTCTATTGATACTTGAATAATAAAGTTGTTGTCAAGTTAAATCTAGGAGGTCTCTTAGGTTACTTGATGATTAGGGTTCTTAGATACGGCCGAAATATGAACTAAAACTAAAGTTTGGATTAAACTCCACGATAAATTAGTCAAGGTGAAAAGGGAATCAACAGAATGAATGACTAACAAAGCAATATAACAATGGAAGTTAACTAGTTGAACGTATTTCATCCATATGTTTACAAATCAACTCTCAATTTTGTTTACATTAATTGTTTGCTTAGATTAAGATAGTTATTCAATCATTCAAAACCTCCCATATTTCTATTACTTGGCACGCGAGTAAAGCATAAATACATGAGTCTCTGTGGGATCGACTCTTGCTTACCACTCTATAGAGTTTGGTTTGTTAAGGTTTTTTTGATAGGTATAATGATTGAAAAAATACATCATCATTTGTACACTAGCAAACTTGTTTTGTTCGGCTGAGCGTGCTTTTGGATGAAGAGACTTCGGTACCTGTGAGTGTTTTTTTGGGGCGCGTGATTTCACCAACGACATCATGCCATGACGTGAGCTTCGAGCTTGCATGCATCATATCTTCTCGTTTTCTTCTCTTGCTTCGATATTCCCTTTTATCATCTAGCGCTTGAATTATCCACGCTCCATCAATGCAAAGAGACAAGTTTAGTCTGTAGAGCATCAGATAAGGCAATCAAAATTAATAATATCATCAACATATAGTAGCAAGTATTCCATAGAAGAACCACATCGAAAGATGAGCAATGAGGAATCACAACGGCCACTAGTAAACTTGAGACGATAAAATATAAGAAGCAGTCCTTTGATACTAAGCTCTAGGCGTTTGGTTCAAACAATAGAGAGAATTCTGAAGAGGACACACATGATTAGGCCGAGTAGGATCAACAAAACCATGGAGTTGAAACATGTAGATAGTCTCAAGTAGATGACCATGTTGAAAAGCATTTTTGATATCAAGCTGATGGATAGACCATGAAGGCGAAGCTACAAGATGAAAAATTAGCCAAATTGTAGCGGGTTTAACCACTAGGCTGAAAATCTCGTCATAGTCAATATCAATCTCTTGTGAACGACCTTCAACAACTAAGCAAGCCTTACATCTTTTCAAAGACCTACCAACCATAAACTTATGTCGAAATATCCACATACATCGAATCACATTTGCCCGAGGTGGGCGAGGGATCAATCTCCAAGTATTATTACTTAAAAGAGCTTGATATTTAGCAGCCACCTATCAATTCTCTTCTCTTCCTGATCGTCCAACTCCTCCTCTCTCTCTCTCTCTGTTTGTGATGTCGTCTCCTAATGGCCATGCTCTTCTCCTGCTACCTTCTCCTACCTCCTCCCCTTCTTCTCCTCCTTCTTTGTAGTTCCAATTCAAACCTCACTTCAAGCTTAATATTGAACTCAACAAAAAAATCTTATCCAAACTCTAAATCTGAGCAGAACACTTGCTCGAAGTTTGTTTGTTTCTTCAAACTATCAAAACTTCAATTCGAACAAACACTTTGAAAATTTGAAAGCATACAGAAAATCAATAAAAAATTGGGGATTAAGGTCGAAGAAATTATTAAGGTGAAGAACGAGGTTAGAGGAGATGGGAACAATGGAGACAAGAAATTGTGGTGGAGGTGATGATCAAAAGAAGAAGATGATGGTGAAGGTGCCAATTACGAATGAGCTAAACCCATGTGAATACTCATGTATAAAATTGGGGGTTTAGGTGATTCCTGGAATGACCCATTCCCGATACCTTTTCATATCAAACACAGGGATGGATTTGAGTCATTTCTAAACCTCATTCCATATACCCAAGAAAATAAACATGGACTTAATGTACTCCGTATTAGATTAGCACCGACAAACGATATGGGCCGCTGTTTGTTGGGCCTTGTATTAGATTAAGCTGGGGTGGCTTTAAACCCGGCCTTGGATCCGGTTGAGCTTTAATCGGTTTTGAACCCGATTTTCTTTCAATTTCTACCCGTTTCAATAAACCGTTTTTTTTTGGGGGGGAAGCATACGTCAACATTCGGCCCATTTGGCCCACCTGCCTGCTTAGGGAGTGTTTGGTTTTTGTTTAGGGTTTTTTTTGTTTAGGGTTTCTTGTGTCTTTCCTTTTCTCTTGTGTTTGTACAGCCGTGCCTCTTGTGTTCTTCTTGTTCGGTGATAATGATCCTCTGTTGGGGATTATTATTGCCTTCTCCCCTTTTTGTGTGCCCCCCCTTGATCTAATTGAGGTTAGATTTTTGGGTTTGACAATTTACTCCTTCCCTTTCGTGGTTATCTTGCTTCAGCGATGTTTGGATCTGATTGTTTATCCTTTCGGCTTCATCATCATGTTGAGCTTTAACTGGATCTCTCAGATGCTTCTTCTAGATGTGCTTTTTCCTGGTTTGTTCGTCTGGGCTGGCTTTGGATGGGTCTCGATTTTAGGTAATATACTCTTTGATCCTTCTTTGTACCTCTTATCCTCTATTTCAATTGTTCGTGTTCACTTACTCTCTTGTATGGGTGTTTTTTACTCATCTGAGATTGAGCTATGGTGCTTCCAATTGAGATGGTTGGCTGGAAACTTTGATACAGAAAGTTTTTTTATCAGTTTTCTCCCTTATGGTGTTTGTGATTTAATCTTTGCTACTTATTCTCAAGATCTTCGGGTAGTTTTCTTAATTATCTGTTTCATATTGCTTCTATGCTATATCTACTGTACCAATTGCTCAATTAAGGTTATTATTCTCTTATATCAAACTTCTAGGCTCGTTGTTGATTCTTTTTATTCTAACTGGATGCTTATGCTCTTGATTCTTTTCTTGACTTTTGTTCAATTGCGTTTTCATTTTTGTGTTTTAATTAGTTTACTTATCTCTGTTTGGTTGATCCTTCCTTTGTTAAGTTCAGTTAAAACCTTTCTCACTATAATTATGTTATACATGTTTGGTTTCCTCTTTTTCTTCACTGTTCATTTGGTTTCAAGGCTTGAGATCTTTCAGTGTTTTTCCTTGATAGTTTGGGCCTTTTTTGGTTGTTCTTGTCTCCTGTTTATTCTTTCCTTTGTTATCTCTTTTGACCCCTTATCCTCTATCTTAATTGGATTTGTTCACTTACTCCCTGGTATGAGTGTCTTTTACTCATTTCAGGTTGAGCAAAGGTGTTCCCAATTGAGATGGTTGATTGAAATCATACAATCTGAAAAATTCATGAACTATATCATCATTTCTGAGTTTACCATTCTTCATCTTTACAACTATTCTCAAGATCCTTGTATTTGCATGTTTTTGTTAAATCTTATGCAACAACTAGGTCATGGTATATCATACAATTGTGTCCAAATTCTTGCCCAAAATTTACAATATATGAATGTTACTTATACCACTTCAACTGTTGTGACTAAATTCTGTATTAAGTTTTATTTATCTACTCATTATCTTCATGACTATTTTGTCTTTCAGACCTTAAAAATTTCTGAAGGAAGATATTGGCAGTATAAGCTCCCCTCCTTTCTTTCACTTTTCTGGATCAGTTGGGTTGAGGTATTTTTGCCTATCTCCCTAATGATGTTACAAATATTGATACCAATGCTGAAGTGTATCTCTTATATGAATCTAAATCCATTTTTTTCACTACATGATTATCATTTAAATTCTTCTGAAGGTCATTACTGGCAGTTAGTGCTCCCCTTTATGCTCTTGATTATTCTCTCATATTGGGTTGAGGAGTTTTTGCCTAATTACCTAATGATGATATTGCTCTATACACCTGATAAGTTCTTCAAAATGGTGATCATATACTTTTATTGGCCTTATGATATTTATTTTTGTTCCTTTGAGTTTGCCAATTCTCATATATGCTACTCATTTCTTTCTCCTCCATTTACTTATATGTTTATATTCTTGAATTTGATTTCTGTCTCTTCTCAAATCAATTACTTTTTATTAGTTATATTTCAAATTCCTTTGCTCATTATAATTTCCTTGGTGTTTAATTTTTATCCTTTTTATATAAATGATGAAGGTAACTCTCTTTCTCTACTTGGTTGCTCTGATCTTAATTTGCATGTTCCTTTATTTCCATTTGTAACCCCTCATATTCTTGCCACTTTTGAGAAAAATTATCCTCTCAACCTAATTGTAATTAATGCCTTTTTGTGTCAACCGTGTGCAATCATTTCTCCAGCCCGCTATGCATTAAATATTACCTATTTCTACCTATGTGCTTGTTACTGTTTATCGTTTACTTTCAACAACATTAACTCCTGTTTCATGATAACCTTGATTCTCTTTCATCCTAATTCCTTTTGCATGGTTACTGTTTGCCTCGGTTGGAGACATCTTATTAAATTTGTGAAGATCTTACTGCATGGGAAAATCTATCTCTATGTCATTAATGATTGTACTCTCCCTTGTATCTATCCCTTTCATGCTTTTCTATATATACATTCTTCAGTGGTCCTTCTATTCATATCACTATCATACAGTTGTTTTCCTGTTAAGAATATTCTTGTTGTGTTCTCTGCTAAGATGTCTAAAAATCTTTCTTACCAAGATGCTTTGGTTAATTTTCCCTTACAAACTTCCATCCCTGGCTCTATGGATCTTGAAGGGGTCCCTCCCTTCTCTGCCTTTTCTCCTCACACTCCTGTTGTGTTAAACAATGACTTACAAACTCTTAGCCCCACTGGCCCATTATCTTGTCATGAAACCCTGTCTCACCTCTCTGAAGGTACTCCTGAGCCTATTCCTGAGGTTGTTTTTGTTCCAAAAAATGATATCCTGCATGTACCCTCTCTTGGGAGTGGCCTTCCTCTCCCAGATCCTACAAAAATCCCTTCTGTCAAAAAATACTTGTATGAGCTGATGAATTTCACTCTTCTGTTGAAAATGGTTGAGGAACCTATCTCTATTGCCCTTATAAATGGTAAGATGAAGGAATCTTGGAAAGAATCTGTCAAAGGAGAGGTCCAGTTTCAAGAATTTGCAAACTTCTGGCTTCTGTTTAAGTTTGCCAATAAAGAAGCTCGTGATCTGGTTTGGAGTAAGAGGCCTTATCTTGTTCAGGGTAAGCTTGTTGCTCTTATTCCTTTTTATCCAGACTTTACCCCTACTACTGATGAAGTTGTTAGATCTGATATTTGGGCTAGAATTCCCTCTCTTCCCTATTACTTGTTCAACCCCTCTGCTCTTGATCTCATACTCAGGGATAATCATGTTGGAAGTTTTATTCGTGTTGATGAAGCTTCCAATACCAAAAACAAAATGAAATTCTGTCGTGTCCTGGTTAATGTTGATGTTACTGTTCCTCTCAAAAAATGTGTTAAGATCCAAAACCATGATGGCACTATTCTGTCTCTTAAGTTGTGGTATGAAACTGTGTCTAAAGGATGTGGGTGTTGTGGAGAGGCATCTCATGTTTTTGATGTTTGCCCTCTCAATAATATTCAACCTAGAAAAATCAAACTTACCTTGGAAGAGAATCCTGTTGATGATGTTCTTATCCAACAAACCTACTTTAAACTGCATGGCAATTTATCCACTACACCTGCTATCCCAAGAGTACCCTCGGGTCCAACCTTTGTCAGGTCAAATGTTGTCTCTCCTTTACATGCAAATGGTCCTTACACTTCTGCTGCTCTTAATCATCTTATGCCCCCTACTGTGGTGAATCCTCCTGTTGTTCCTTCTGGTCAAGTCAGTGCTCCTTACAATCCTATGACGACTCTTGAAATGTTTTCTTCTATGGATCCTGCTGTATTTACTGACCCTAACTTGCTTATGCTTGCTCGTGAGCAAGTTGCTTATGCTGTTGCACATCTGAATGGCCCTATCCCTGAGACTGTGATGATCCCTCCCTTCCTTTGTGCCTCTCCTATGGGTTCTGTTGGTATGGTTGGAGGTTTCCCTTTTCCTCCTTCGGTGCCACAGATTGCCTACATGGGGTTGACTGGTATGGAGCAAGGGACTGAGTCTAATCATTCTGTTTTAAGAAACCAACTAGATGATGTTGCAATTATTTGTGATGGTGACAGTACCTCTGAATCTTCCAAACGTAAGGGTAAGGAAACTGCTGTTGAGAATCCTGAAGCATCATCTACTACGAAGAAGCCTAAAAAGACTAGGGGAAGGAAGAATGCTGTGTAATGATTAGTACAACTACTAAGCTTGGGTCTGGATGTTTTCAAATTCAATTTCAATGTTGTTGTTGCAGTTTCAGTTTGTACTTTCAATGCTTTGGCTGTATGAATCTTGTTTCTTTGAGAGCTGATCCAATGTTGTTTTGGATCCTTTTGAGTGTGAGCTCTCTTGTTCTGATTTTCCTACTTAGAAACTGTTCTACTTTTGTAAGGTCGGGTCTGTTGGTTATGACCTTTGGTGTGATTGTAATTTTTCTTTCTTTACTTTTTTGTACTTGTTTTTCCCAGGTTAATCCAGACTATCAGGTTGTATATTTGTTTTTTGTTCTTTACTTATTTTTTACTTCTTCTATTTGCTGTTTAGTTTGGATTATGAAATTTGTCCTTAACTCTCAGTTGACCCTTTGTTTGACAAGTTTGATTATGAATAATTTTTTATGAATATTGGATACTGGAATGTTAGAGGTATTCGAAAATCTAATTTCTGGGAAGAAATTGGGTTTATTCGAAAAAAGAACAAATTACAATTTCTATGCTTATCGGAAACAAAATGCGATATTCAACCGCATCCTTCTATAATTAGAAAATCAGGTTTTCATGAAATCATTTTCTGTCCCTCTTTAGGGTCAAAAGGTGGTTTATGCCTACTTATTTGTAACAATTCTGCTACAAATGATTATGAATTAATTTCAAAATCGACTTCAATAATCATTATGCAATATAAAAAGGAAGGTCACAAATATTTACTGGTATTTGTATATGCCCCTGCTCGAGAATCGGAAAAAAATATATTCTGGACAAATTTATCATCTATCTTAATAAATTATAATTTACCCTTATCTTAATTGGTGATTTAAATGAAATTTCTTCTATAAATGATAAAAATGGAGGACTTATTCCGTGTACAGCACGATTTAATCGTTTGCTTAGCTTTCAGAATAATTTCGGACTGCTGGATGTTAAAACTTCGGGTTTTCCTTTTACTTGGAGAAAGAGTTCAATTGCCTCTCAAAATACTTTTGAAAGACTTGATAGAATTCTGATCTCTCCGTATTTAGCTGGGTTATTTCCCACGCTTGTTGTTCATCATCATCCTTTTACTACTTCTGATCATTGCCTTATATCATTTTCTTTAGGGATTAGAAAATCATTTTTCAAAATTCCTTTTAGATTTGAGAATGCTTGGATGACTAAAGACTCATTTCTTCCTTTGGTTAAAAAAGTTTGGAGCTATCACTTATCTGGATCTTGTATGTTTCGGGTTTCTATGAAGTTAAATCTTATGAAAAAATATGCTAAAGTATGGGCAAAACATAAGGTCAATAATAATTATGAGCAATTAAAAATTTGTGAAAAACAACTTCAGGATTTGCAATATGTATTACTTTCTAATACAAATCATGCTACTATTATTACAAAATTGCAATGTCACCTAAATAAATATAATGCTTTACTTGATTTTCAGCATTCTTTCTGGAAACAACGTGCAAAATTAACTCATCTAAAAAATATTGATAAAAATTCAAAATATTTTCAAGCTGTTTCCAAAATTAGATCTTTTAAATAGAATATTTTATCCTTTAAAACTCATGATGGACTTGTGTTTTATGATCATATTTCTATTTCAAAAAATATTACTTCAGAATTAGCACATAGATTTACCCTTAATACTGCCTATTCAATACGAGATTCTGATTTAAATATTATCCCGAAGTTAGTGCCAGATTCTGATAATCTGTTACTAACAAAATGTCCGTCAAATTCAGAAATTAAGAATGCTGTTTTTGATCTATCCCCAAATAAAACGCCTGGACCTGATGGTTTTCCAGCGGATTTTTTCCAAAGATATTGGTCTATTGTTGGATCTTCCATCTGTCTTGCTGTCAATGCCTTTTTTCATTCAGGTCATATGCTCAAATCTATTAACAAATTATTTATTACTTTTATCCCTAAAAATTCGTCTCCATTAAATATTAATCACTTTCGGCCTATTAGTCTTTGTAATACTCTCTATAAAGTTATTACTAAACTCTTAGCAAACCGTTTGTCAGATATATTGCCCCGAATTATTCATCCTCTACAAGGAGCCTTTGTGAAAGGTCGTCTTATTCAGGATAATATTCTTATAGCACATGAAATTTTTCATTCTTTTCATAAAAAGAAAAAAGGTAAACAAGGTTGGATGGCGTTAAAATTAGATATGGAGAAAGCTTATGATAAATTAGACTGGAACTTTATTAGACATATCCTTCTTAAATTTGGGTTTGATCATAAATGGGTCAATCTTGTTATGACTTGTATTTCTACCTCGTCTTTATCTGTCCTTGTTAATAATGAGCCTGGTGATGAATTTAATCCTCATTGTGGAATCCGACAAGGAGACCCTATTGCACCTTTTATTTTTGTTATTGCAATGGAATATCTTGCTAGATCTCTTCAATTAGAATCAACACTACTGTCTAAACATGTTGGAATTAGCCTAATTAAGAATGGTTGTTGTTTACCTTTTCTTAGCTTTGCAGATGACACTCTTATTTTTGCCAATGCAACTCAGGATTATATGGTTTTTATTAGAAATTTCCTTTCTAATTTTACCCGTATTTCTGGACTATCGATTAATTACAATAAAAGTTCCCTTCAGACTTCTGCAAATATTTCGAATCATACTTCGAACTCTTTAGCAAGTGTTCTCAATATTCAGGTTACTACTACTATGGAAAAATACCTAGGAATTCCTATTCTTAAAGGACGTGTCCAAAACTCTATGTTTTCTGATTTAATTTCAAAGCAAAAACAATCACTTTCTCAATGGAAGGCAAATTCTATTTCTCAAGCAGGTAGAGTTGTTCTAATTCAGCCTAACCTACTAGGACAGGTAAATTATCTAATGCAGAGTTTCTTATTGCCAAAAGGAATTTGTGAGGAGATTGATAGAATTAATAAATGTTTTTTTGGAATAAATTCGTTCCAAATCATCATCCTCTTTTAAGTTGGGATAAAATTTGTACTCCTAAAGAAAATGGTGAATTGGGTTTAAGAACATCTGAAAATATGAATATTGCTCTCCAGATGAAACTACTTTGGAAAATTATTACGGAACCCCAAAATATGTGGGTTCAAATTATTACTCAAAAATATCTTGGATCTTCTTCTATATTGCATTATCAAAAGAAATCATGTTCATGGCAATTTGGTCGTTTGATGAATATTAGAGACCGTTTTGTCCGTGGTATCCATTACTCCATTGGAAATGGTCAAAACATCAATTTTTGGACTGATAAGTGGATATTAAATCATGACTTATTTTCTTTTTTTGATAATGTTAACATTAATTTAAAAGTCTCTCACTTTATAACATCTGATAGTGCTTGGAATTTGAATGAGTTAAGTCGGTTTGTTCCGCCTTTTTTAGTCCAAATTATATTTGAGATCCGTATTCCATATTCTTCTTCGCCTGATAATATTGTTTGGCTTCCTGCTTCTGATGGTAAATTTTCTGTTTCCTCTGCTTATACTTTACTTACTTCTGAAATGCAAAATCTCACTTCACGTTTCTCTTGGATTTGGAAGATGAAACTTCCTCCTAAAATCCAAAATTTTCTTTGGAAATCATGCATTGGTTGTCTCCCTACTACTGACCGGTTAAATCGTTTTTTTATTGTGTTTTTAGTACTTGCTCCCTTTGCGATAGTGCAGATGAAACTTTGAACCACTTATTTTTCCTTTGTCCATTTACTCAGTCTATGATAGGTAAATTAGAATCAAAACTGAATACCACTTTTAATATTGAATATTCTGGAGACTTTAATGATAATTTAATCACTACGTTAAATTCGAATCACAATAAAAATATTCTGTGTTTTCTTTGGTGGTATATTTGGGGCCATCGAAACGCAAAAATCTTTAATCAAGCTCGACTTACATCTAATTTACTTCCTCATGACTTAGCTTTTACTCAACATATGCAATGGATTTCAGCAAATTATTCCACAAAAAATAAGACTCATATCAATAATTTACCTAAAAGGAAAAACCATCGATCTTGGATTAAACCTCCCTTAGATTGGTATAAATTAAATTTTGATGCATCTAAACAAGCAAATTTAACTACTTATATTGGATATCTAATACGTGATCATAATAGTAAAATTTTACATCTCGATAAGAAACAAATGCAACTTATGTCAATTCTTAAAGCGGAGGCACTTTCACTTTTATTTGGTGTTAAATATGCAAGCACTCACAATATTTCTAATTTAATTATAGAAGGCGATAATCTTGTGCTTATTAATTCTTTAAAAAACGTTTGGAAAATACATTGGGAGATAGTGAAAATTATTGAGGACATTAGACTCTTTCTTTCGACAATTCCTCATGTTTTGTTTTTTCATTGTTATAGGGAATGTAACTCGGCAGCAGATTTTTTAGCAAGAAGACACTTCAATCTTTCTCGCCTCAGATTGGAAGTTTCAAGATTTTTTCCTATGTTTACACCTTATTTTTATCCTTTAATTCAGGATTCTGATAATTGTAATATTAGTCCTTTAATTTTTGATTTCCTAAAGATCATCCGCTGTGATGATTTAGGTCAGCCTTATAATGTACGGGTGACTTAATGTTGGCTTTCAATGAGCTTCCAGCTCATTATCAAAAAAAAAAAAAAATAATAAACCGTTTGTTTTTTTTAAATGAAAAGGCAAAGCATGGTTAAGTGGTTTAGTAAAACATAACAGATTTTTGCACATTCCATTTGGTAATAACCGAATTCATTTGTTAATCGGACCCAAATATCCGAATTTGTTGACCAAATATGGGAACTTGGGACTCACTGGGACAGGATTGAATCAAGGAAAAGGATAAGATTCCGAAGCACATGCCAACCAATCAGAAATCAACGGCACCCAATTCTAGCCACAGCCTCCGGATTTCAATCCTCTCCTGGATAATCCAAATTTCCCATTTTTTTTTATTGCACCCCTCTTCTTGTCTCTCTGTGCCCTCAAAACACACAAAAAAAACCTGCAGCTAGAAACAGGGGAACTTGCAGACTGAAATTCAAATTCTAGAAGGAAATTCAAATGGCGACGGCGTCAGCAATGGCGAGCCAGCTGAGAAGCAGCTTTGCTGGCAACAGCAGATTGAGATCAGTTGCGCCCCCAAAGGGCGTCTCCGGCGCTGCTTTCAGACCTTCTCCGAGCAAGATCTCCGGTTTCACTGTCAAAGCCATTCAATCTGAGAAGGTTTCTTCTTCTTTTTTTTCCATATTGTAATTATTATTTTTTATTAATTCTATAATCCTATATACGATTAAGATTTAGATCCTGTCTCGGTGTCTGGAATTTCACACCGTCACTGGACTAAAATATTTTTAATCATAGAAAGAGCCGAGCGGCGTATAAATTAAAGAGTACTAGATTAAACATCATTCAATTCAATTTTGTATTCTACTGTACTTATGAAGGTGTGGAAGAGGTCATTTTGGAATATTTAATTGGTATTGATTGATTTGAACAAGTGGATTCTTTGAATCTTTTAAGTTGGGTGGGAGGGAGGGGTTGCTGAATTTGACCAATCCCATCCTTTCTCAGTTGGGTTTGGACTGAAGATTAAAAGGAAACTTGCCTAGGGTCGACATTGAACAGGCCAGAGATTAATTAATTAGCTCTGTCTGGATTGAAGTTTGTGGTTTGTGAGGTCATGGATTAGTTAATTATCTCAATTAGGTTTGTTACTTTTGGCAACCCCTTTCACATCTTATAGCTAATTACTGGTATGTGTCATCATCAATCAGAATACCAAAAATAATAATAAAAAAGAGAGATCAAGGTTGAATATTTTGTGGTCTTTGCATGCATCTTGCCTTGGTAGGGTCATTGTCATTGAGGGGAAATTCATACCAAACAATACGATTATACGAATAGGAGTGCATGTTTTTGGTCAAAGAATAAGTTACGTGTTGATTGAATGCTCATTATCCCATTTATATAAATTAGAGTCCATCTGATGTTAATCTATAACCGAAAGCATGATACGCAACGCAAGGCAAGGCAGATCTATATTAGCTACAAAGCTAGAATCAAAGTAAAATCATGCCGAACCGTGTAATTAGCAACCTTGTAACATGATAGGATGAATTTCTTATAAATTAGTTACAGGAAGTGAAAAGGGATATGTCCAAAACACAATACTTGCAAACAATTTTGGTTAAGGGGAGAGGAACTTTCTTATGAGGGTCCAATTAATTTGATGCATTTTGAACTAATTTTTTCACTATTTATTGTTGACTATTTGTATTAATTAGGGATTAGTGTACAGTCAAAGGCATTCTCTTTAACATTCACATGGTTTTGTAAGAAACTTCATTTTAATTTTGAGAGAAACTTTATATTAATTAATGCTATGAATTAAATAATTGTCTCTTCCTACGTGCATTTTGTTTTTTAGAAGGAAAAAATGCAAGAGATAATGCAAAATATGAAGTAGTTGTGGTCGAAAGTATGGCATTTTAATTAATTAATTTATAGTGATCATCCAACTTTGGAGGAGATGGCTCAAATTTTGACATAGTTCAACTTTGGTGTGTTTCATACCACTACTCATTTTTGGCGTTTATTTCCCTAAAACAATTATAAATATTTTTGATTTTTTAGGATGTATACCATTGAGCACAACTGCCCCCAACGACCAAATTTTTAATTAAAATTTACGCATATTTTACATAATTTGTCTTTGTTAAAAGCTAAAATACATGTCAAAAATTTTCTTATCTACGTCCCCTATTTAGAAATATTAGGTAGGATTTTAGATTAAGAAAATAGTACTTATAAACATACATACAATACCAGCATGTTATTTTGAATTGAAAAAAAATGTATGGAAATGGTTTGCAGCCCACCTACCAGGTGATCCAGCCCATTAACGGGGACCCATTCATTGGAAGCTTGGAAACTCCAGTCACCTCTAGCCCACTTATCGCCTGGTACTTGTCCAACCTCCCCGCTTACCGGACCGCCGTCAACCCACTTCTCAGAGGTGTTGAAGTGGGCCTAGCCCACGGGTATCTCCTAGTCGGCCCATTTGTTAAGGCCGGCCCATTAAGGAACACTGAGGTTGCTGGTCCGGCTGGCTCCTTGGCCGCTGCAGGACTTGTTGTCATCCTTAGCATTTGTCTCACAATGTATGGCATTGCCTCCTTCAAGGAAGGTGAGCCATCGACCGCCCCGTCTCTCACTTTGACCGGGCGTAAGAAGCAGCCTGACCAGCTCCAGACCGCTGACGGCTGGGCCAAGTTCACCGGAGGGTTCTTCTTCGGTGGTATCTCCGGTGTTACCTGGGCTTACTTTCTTCTCTATGTTCTTGACCTTCCTTACTACATCAAGTGAAGTTAATTGTCCCTTTGTTAAATTTCATCATGGAAATGAAAACCAAACCATGTATATTTGGAAGGACTAATGGGGATCTTATCTTTTGAATTTGCAATTTGATGTCCTTGGTTACAATTGGAAATTTGAAATCTTCATGCTTGTATACCATCAAAAAGGAAATGAATCTAGTAGAATTAACACAATTAGAGTTTAGTAATATTTCTTATTTATAAATAAATCAAATATTCACTTAAAATATTTCATCTAAAGCAACTTTAAACAATTACCAAACACCTTATTTTCCTATTTAGTCATTAAAACTAATTAATAAACTGATAACTAATTAATTTTAACTTATCAAATAGTATTATCTTTTTTCAACTTCTCACTTGATGGATTTAACAATGTGTGAAATTACTCTCTTACAACTTAAGGTACTAGTTGTCCCTGTCGTGTCCTTCATGACTATGACTCGATATTTTTTTAGATATACTGTAAAAAAAAGATATTAATAAATAAAAATATAATATAAATAATAATTATGAATCGGTGATTTATATAAATTGTAAAAAAAGCATGATTCTAAATTAAAGATTTTGATAGAAAAAATAAAAATAATGGGACATTTAATATGGATTAGCAAATAAAATTAACTTGACATTGTACGTATATTATCAAAAAAACATTACCGGGAAATTATAATTGAAAATTACAATTGTAATTGGCTAGATATGTATGTAAATTATCAAAAAAAAAATCAAATTTGAAAATTTAAAGATATATCATAATTGAAATGTAAAGATTTGGCAACAAAAAGATTCGATCCTATCTAAAAATCATAATGGAAAAAAAATATAGATTAACAAAAAAAAAATTGACTTGATTTGTACATAGATTGTAAAACCGTAACTCATTTTTTTCTTATATATTTATTATGATTCTTTTTTTTATACCTTAACTCATATTGAAAAAGTCAAAACAATGATAAGGTTGTCAAAAATATGTTAAGATTATCTCTAGACATATCTATTCTAATTCTTTTTTTTTTAGAAAATATGTTAATTGTTAAATTTTATGTTCAAATTATTCGTTATGTACATATGGTCATATGATAACAATTTATTATTAATTTTGTAATCTAAAAATATTATAGGATAAGATCTTGGTCTATATTTATGTGAGTTTTTTTAGATTATATTGGAGAGTTGTTAGGATCATGAAGATATGTTAAAATATTATCCTATAAAATACATAAAAATATTATTATGTCAATTTCATGGAAATTAATTTTTACGAATCAGTTTTTATTTTTCTAGAAAATAGGTTAATTGTTAATTTTGTTGTTCAATATATTTGTTATGTACTTACATATATGATCATATCATAAATATGGATCATTAACAATCTATTATTAATTTTGTAGTTTAAAAATATTATAGGATAAGATCTCGATATATGTTTATAGGATTTTTTTTGGTAGATTATATTGGAGAGTTGTTAGGATCATAAAGATATGGTAAAAAATTACTTTTATATGTAAATTTCTCGAAATATGTAACTAAATTTCCAACTCTTATCCTAGAACGATGCACTTTTTGTAGTTAGTAGTGCACTTTTCCTACTTAGGAGTGCACTTTTTCGCATTTGTACTTTTCGTAATTTTTAGTGCACTTTTCAAAAAAAAATTAGTGCACTTTTTCGTAATGCACTTTTTGTATTTTTCAATGCACTTTTATATGAAAAGTGCATTACTAACTATAAAAAGTGCATTCGTTTTAGGATAAGAGTTCGTTTTAGGATAAGATTTTGTTTCATTTGAACCAAACTCTATATTTGATTCAAATAAAACAACTCCTTATCCTATAAAATAAGGAGTGTTTAGAGCCCTTAGATCTCCTTGATCCAAGGGTTGATATTCTCGGAAATTAGGACGCGGTGGCATTTTTGTAATTTCTCTGAAATTACAAAAGTGCATCGTTATGGTGAAAAAGTGCATTAATAAACCCAAAAAGTGCATTACTAAACCCAAATATTTTGGGCGATTGAGTTCAATCAGAATCGAGTCAATTGGACACCCAAGATGATGCACTTTTTAGGTTTAGTAATGCACTTTTTGGTATTTCGCATTGCACTTTTCCACCATAATGATGCACTTTTACAATGAACCAAACATGGAGTGTGCCCTGCTGGCCTCATTTTTGCTTGCACTTTTTCGACTTACTAATGCACTTTTTCGGCTTAGCAATGCACTTTTTCACGATAGCGATGCACTTTTGTAATTTTTGAGAAATTACCAAAATGCCACCGCGCCCCTAAAGGGGATAGAATATCAGCCCTTGGATCAAGGTGATCCAAGGGCTCTAAACGCTCTTTATTTTATAGGATAAGGAGTTGTTTTATTTGAGTTTGGTTCAAATGAAACAAACTTTTATCCTGAAACGAACTCTTATCCTGAAACGAATGCACTTTTTGTAGTTAGTAGTGCACTTTTTTCTTTTTTCAGAGTGCACTTTTTCGCATTTGCACTTTTGGTACTTTTTAGTGCACTGTTCATACTTTTTGTAGTGCACTTTTTCGTAGTGCACTTTTTGTATTTTTCAATGCACTTTTGTATGAAAAGTGCACTACTAACTAGGAAAAGTGCATTCGTTTCACGTTTAAGAGTTTGTTTCATTTGAACCAAACTCTGTAATCCAATATAAAAAATTAAAAAATCGATTGAGATTTTGTAGATTATGTGGCAATATGATGTGTATATAATATATGAGTGACATGGAAAATATTTGACATGTGGACTATGACATGAAATATTTATAAAGACGTCTAAATTACAAGAAAATGACACGTGTAAAAATCTGAGGTGGCCTAATAATATAGAATCGACATGTGGCGAAATCCTAGGTGGCGTAATGAGAAGGCTCCAAACCTTATTGCTTTTATATATATAGTAGATTCTATTTTAGGTCTACATTTGTTGAAATAATCCCACATCGAGAATCTATAACAAAAACCACTAGCATATAAAGGAGAGTGAAACTCAAACCAATGGCTTAAGCTTTTGGATAAAAATAGTAGATCCCGACTATATATGCTAAGTGGTTAAAAGCTCCTGACACGTCACCCGCTTTTTCGGTCCCTGGAATCTAACATGGTATCAAAGCAGGTTCGGTTCGGGTCCGATTTTCCTAGTATAAAAAAACGGATATATAGCTAAAAGAGAATGAGATGTTAAATCCGTAAAAAAACGGGCTAGCTATAAAGAGATTGAGACGCTAGATCCGTTAGAAAAAAAAATCTTCAAGCGCTAACTAGGCCAGGCTAGTTACCACTTGAGGGGACGTGTTGGAATAATCCCACATCGAGAATCCATAACAAAAACCACTAGCATATAAAGGAGAGTGAAACCCAACCCAATCTCTTAAACTTTTGGGTAAAAATGGCGACTCTCGACTTTATATGCTAAGTGGTTAAAAACTCCCGACGTATCACCCGCTTCTTCGGTCCCCGGAATCTAACAACATTGAAGACCTTTAACCATAAAAAGAAAAACTCTTCCTATATCATTCAGAACACTACCTTATATAGTTAAATGTGTCTATGAAAAGATGTTTTTTTTTATTTATGCTGGATATCATGTTTTTATTTTATTGGTATTATATTATACTATCAACAAAAAAAATTGTATCAAATAAACCTTATTGATATCGGTTTTTTAATGACACATATTAAGGTTAAGAGTATGTTGATTCACTACATATAACACGTAAGTTTATCAATACTCAGTTGGTCTAGTGGTAAAATGGTGCTAGACTTCTTAAGTGTTGTTCATGAGATTCGAAATTCGAATCCCACTAGCAGCATGTATAGAGAAACTAATATCGGGAGGGTCTTCCCCAAAAATGGGGCCTCTAAATACCCGGTCCAGATGTAGAGCAATGTCTGACTGATGAGGTATTTTCGGTGGTCGTTATACCTATCAAAGAATCCTAACTTAACCAACTCAGTAGAGCGGTAAGTAAGGGTCGAACCCACAGAGACTCGTGTAAATGTGTTATTGCTTTAGTGCCAAGTAACTAATATGGGGGGTTTATTGATTGAAATTCTAAACTACTATGCAGATTGAAAGCTAACTAAGAATGCAAATATGATTGAGTTAACGAATATGAGAAAAGCGTGTTCAACTAATTAGATCCATCATGATATTGCTTTATTGATCATCGATTCTCTTGATTCTCTTCTCACTTGAACAATCTATTGTGGATAATGATCCTACTAAGGACTAAAACCCAAACTTCATATTTAGTTGATAGAACTACCAGTCTAACAACCCTAATTATCTAATAACCTAGAAGACCTTCTAGATTCAATTAAATAACAGCTTGACGATTCAAGTTATCAATAGAAACAAACACTTAGAGCAACCAGACTTCTAAGTGACTTGTGAATTTATTCCCTACTTTAATCAACTTGTCCAACCGGTACTAAATTGATTAAAGTCTACTCTTGATCAAATTAACTCCAACCGAAAATTAATCAGATTCAGTTGTAAATTAACCTATAAATTCTATTAGGTAGCTAATCTAATAAAACCCTAGAATAATTCTGATTCAATTAAGCACATGGAATAATTTTTATTCAAGATCGTTGAGAATCAATTAAATCTCACAATCATACACAAATCATGAATTCACTAATTAGTCAAACACAAGAGAAAATTAGCAATGCATAATTGAATAAAAATCAAACTTACAAAGGTTCAAAGTCTTCCTTGAGAGAGAACCCTAGCCTCCAAAGTTGATCCAAAGTTATGATAATGATAGAGAGAGAAAACTAAAAATAAGGTTTAAATACCCTAAAATATCCAAATATCAAATTACCCCGAAATTACATAAGACAAGTCGGAAAACACATAACCAAAGCCCAACTCGAAGCCCAATTGATCGGCCCAACCTTCTCGCAACAAAACAGAGTGGCGCGGGCATTCCCAGGGTGCCGAGGCCGCGCCATGTTGCTCACCAGCCCGCGCCACCAATGCTGGCGTGTCTCGCTTGTTGCTTCATCTCGTTGGACTTTAGCTCTTCACATCTACTTCTTCAATCTTCATTGCAACACCTCCTAGCTTCTTTTACTCGTCCACCACCGCCATGGTCAATCAAGATCTCGCCCCGCTGTTGCTCCTTAACCTATAAACCTGCAAAACCGAGCAAACCAGCGCATAATACCCGACAATACAAAAACCTAAAAACTACATAAAAACTAACCTAAAACTAACTAAAACATATATAAAACATGCATCTAAATTACTCCTATATGCAAGCTATCAAATTCCCCCATGCTTAACCCTTGCTTGTCCTCAAGCAAGACATAAATCCAATCACACCATAGAAATGCAATCTTACATCCATCTCAAGTCAAACAAACATTTCACATATAATTAAAAACCCGACCAAGACTTCTCAGCATGCATTATGGTAAGCAACAAGTAAAGACCATTCATCCATTCTAGACCTCACCACGGAAATTGTGTTTTGCACTCAACACTCAAGTGTATAATGGGTATGTGTTTCACTCAAAATCAACCATGAAAACTAGACTACCATATGCTTTCATCAGAGTTCTAAATCTCCACCGCTGGGGATCAAATACATAACAAAAATCATGAGGTCTTTTTCCGGCTTGTAATGGGGCCAAGGTAAAGAGACATTTGGAAGGGATAATATTTGGCATGTGGTGCTAAATCCGGGATAAAGAACTAATCATAACCCAAACTTCAACACTTTCTTCTCAACTTCTTCCAAACTTCTTTCTACCAACTCATTACAATTACATTAAAGTACTTTGCTTTTTTTTTTCTTTCCTTTTTCCTCTTTTCAACTCTTTCTTGCTTTGCTTCATGAAGACTAACAACATTTAAACACTTTTTCTTTTGCTTATTTTGCAACAAACTTCATCTTCATTTTTTTTCACTTTGAACACAAGAGTTTATTTCCTCTTTTTCTACCTTTTTCATCCAACTCCCCCATACTTGTACATAACTCACACAATATAACCAAAACCTAAAGTCCTAAATCCCGGATTATGGGTCAAGCTTATTCGGCTATGGATCATTTTGTGGAGCTAATAAAAATAGGCTTAAGGCTCAAATAAGTGGGGTGTCAAAACATGGATCTTGTAGGGTAGGAAGGGAAATAATAGGCTAATAAGAAACATTGCCTCAATCACTTTAATGTCATGCATTCAATCATATAAAGCAGCCTCAAAATAGAGTATTAACGCAAGTTCTAGAGTTAGATAATCATGGTGATACACTCAAGAATGTAAAGAACAATATTATCATGAAAGGCCAAAAATCAAATCTCACAAGGGTAATTGTTTTGTCTAGAACTTCAGAACGAATCTAAAACTCAAGCTAAATATATGCTCCATCCTATAATCAAGTCATTTAATCAATGATCATGCTTATATCATATCAACTTCAGTTAATCATGCAAATCATGGGTTAGAACTTATACTTAACTTAGAAACACAAGAGGAATCAAACAATGGGGAAATAAGAACCTAAATGCAATATTTTTGTAATTTTTCAATTTTTCTAATTTTTTTTCCATTTTTCAAGATTTTAATCAATGCATGCAAAAATTTTAAACATGGCCTAAACTAATGCAACTATATGCAATGCAAACAAGTAATTCCCTTCCCCCATGCTTAAAACATACTTTGTCCCCAAAGTATAGTAAAAAGGAAAGGAAAGAGAAAAACTCACAAAAACTAGTTATCCGGGTAATAGGGGGGAAATCCTGTGGTGGCGGAGGCTGGTACTCCGGCTGAAACTCTGGCTGTGGTGGATAGTACGGTGGAATCTCCTAAGCTGGTGGTGGCTGGTATGGTGGGAACTGAGGATATGGTGGATCCGGAAAGGCATACTGAGGATAAAATGGATGAGACGGATATCCGGTGGAACTCCAACCATCCAATCTAGAACGGAGCAGCCTAAACTGCTCATCATGACGTGTCTGGAATGCCTCCTGCTGAGCCTGAAAAGCAGTAAACTGCTGATCCTGATGTGTTTGAAGAGCACAAATCCTCTGATCCTAATGTGTCTGAAATGTGGTGAAACGCTCATCCACATAATCATGTAATCCCGTGAAACCCTGAGTCTGACTCAACTGCATCTTCTGCATCATCCCAGACAACTGATCAAACTGGGCTGCAGGATAGCCCATACCATGTATTGCATCATCATCAGTGGCTGGCTCCTCCTCCTCACTCTCATCAGCATCATCAGCATCAGAATCTACCTCCATCGCATAATCCACGTCATCATCAACATGCTCTAATACCTCATACTGTGCATGATAATCTCTAGGTTGTCTGATCCCTGTATCCTGACGTCTGACTTGCTCCAGAGGCAAATCAGTATCTAGCACTTCGATCCTCCAAGTGTTCCATTTCTGGATCCCAATCTCGATCTTAGTCCTTACATCATCAGGCATCTTCATGGCACGCCCTGAATCTCCTAAAACCCAATAGTATGTGCCCCGAACTCTGTAGCACACATTCATACTATGAAACATCTTAAAGCTCATGGGTAAAGGCTGAATGTCAGGCTGATATCTCCTCAGATCAATGTCAAAATGGCGAGCAAATCTAGTAACAATTCTGCCAATAGCAATAGAAGTGCCTGGAACTCGAGCTACTTGAGACAACTGAGTCATCAACAAACCAGCTAAGTTGACTTTTTCTTTTATCAAACACGCACATACTAGCAATAAATCCTTCTTGGGGCAATTGTTTCCCCATCCCCTCTCCCACTGATGGTGTGAGCTATGAATCTCTGAAGAATACGAATGACTGGATGGGAAATAAAAGATGACTTAGCCCTTGAAGGCATGTAAACAACCTGCCCTGTGATATGCCGCCAAAAATCTACAGTCAACCAAGTAGCCTGTGCCTCACAACGAGTTACTTCTTCATCATCTATCTCAGGAAAGCCAAACATGACATTAATGTCATTCAATGTCATCCTCCTTTGCACATTCCTCAGTCGGAACGTACATAAACCTGCTTTAATTTCAGGCCCATCAATGATATCACATTTCAGAGTACTCAGAAACTCCAATGTAAGACCTTTGTAAGTGGCCTCCCTCAAGTGAATAAACTCCTGAAATCCCAAGGCACTAGCAACCTCATTCAACTTTCCCTGAATCCCCAACTCCTCCATAAACTCCCAATCAATAAAGCAGGTAGGTTTCCACACCCTTTCTGTAAGATGTTTGAACCTAGCCCGGCTCCATCTCTCATTCAAGCTAAACCCATACTGCTCAGGGGTAGCTTCTCCTACAATGGGTAATGGCTCAGGCACCTTTGGAGCTCGCCTCCTAGTAGTAGAACTACGAACAAGTCGTGACCCAGTGTTTCCCCTTGCTCTAGGTGCAGCAGCACGGGAGGTAGAAGCACCCTGACTAGCTTTTTTAGGACCCATTGTACCTAAATTATATCAAATTCCTGCACAAGCACCACCAAACAACACAAATGCAACTTTTGTTGTCCCGGCAAGGACAACCACAACAATATTTCACAAATAAGCTCTCAATCACTCTCTTCCCCCACTACCTAGAATATTTTAATCAATTTTAATCAAAAATTCTAGGGTTAATCTCAAATCTTCACAAATTAGCAAAATAAGCACAAATCTAGCTCATAATCAAGCAAGGAACATACTTTTGTGAATGAATTAAGCCAAAATCGAACTAGATTAGACTAGATCTAAGCTTTTCTAAAAACCTAGAGCATGCCCCTAATTCGAATTTAAGCTTAATTTGAAGTAATTTGGAGTAGAGAATGGAAAAGCTTACTTGAATCTTGTTGTTGGATGGATTTTTATGCAATTTTGATGACAAATCCGAGCTTGAGGGGCCTTCAATGGAGGTTTTGGGAAGGAGGGGGCGTGAGGAAGGAGGAGAAGTGGAGTGTGGGGTGTGTGCGAATGACTCGTCCAAGGGTATTTAAGACGCAAACATTTCAACGTGTCGGGGGCTCGGGCCCAGCATGTCGCGGCCGCGTCACTCCACTTCTCCGCCCGCGTTACACTCCCTGGCGACTTTACGCGGTCTTGGCTTGGCTCGGGCGTGGGCACGCCACTTTATGTTAAGCCCGCACCTCTCTAAATGCCTCGGGGTATTGATTTTCGAACCTGGGGTATCTAATACACACACAAAAACTATCTAAAAAGCAAAAGATTAACTAAAAATTTAATCTACTCTAAACCTTGGGTTGCCTCCCAAGAAGCGCTTGTTTAACGTCATTAGCTTGACGCAAAAAGGATATCAAGGCTCTTGTTCCGGCTCTTGTAGAGCCGTTTCTTCCAAAGTAGCATCATTGAATCCTTCATAATATGGCTTCAACCTCTGACCATTCACCTTGAAAATAGGTTATGAAGCTCCATCATAAATATCAACTGCGCCATGTGGATACACGCGTGCTACCACAAAAGGGCCTCTCCATCTGGAGCTCAGTTTTCCAGGAAACAACTTGAGGCGAGATTGGAACAAAAGTACTTTATCCCCCACCTTGAAGCTCTTCCTCCAAATATGCTTGTCATGCCAGACCTTTGTCTTTTCCTTGTATATTACTGCATTATCATAAGACTCTAGCCTGATTTCTTCTAATTCTTGGAGTTGAAGTTTCCTAAATTCGCCCACCTCATTTTCTTGCATGTTGCACTTCTTGACTGCCCAATATGCTTTATGTTGAACTTCCACTGGTAGATGACAAGCTTTCCCAAACACCAGCCTGAATGGTGACATCCCAATTGGTGTTTTAAAAGCGGTCTTGTACGCCCATAGTGCATCATCCAACCGAGCACTCCAGTCTTTCCTGTTTGGTGCAACTGTCTTCTCTAGAATTGACTTGATTTCCCTGTTAGACACCTCTGCCTGGCCATTTGTTTGAGGGTGGTATGCTGTAGAGACTCTGTGTGTGACATGATATTTTTTTAATAATGCACTAACCATCCGATTACAGAAGTGGGATCCCTTGTCACTAACTAGAGCTCTAGGGACACCAAATCTAGTAAAAATGTTGGTCTTCAAGAAATCTGTCACCACTTTAGAATCGTCAGTCCTGGTGGCCTTCGCTTCCACCCATTTGGAAACGTAGTCCACCGCAAGCAAAATATAATAGTTCCCAAAAGAATTAGGAAATGGCCCCATAAAGTCAATGCCCCAAACATCAAAGATTTCACAAAAAATAATAGGAGATTGAGGCATCTCATTCTCTTGGGACATATTCCCAACTCTTTGACATCGGTCACAGGATTTACAAAAACCATGAGCATCTCGAAAAATGCTCGGCCAGTAAAATCCTGCATCCAATACCTTCCTAGCTGTTTTATTAGAACTAAAATGGCCCCCACATGCATAATTATGACAGAAGGTTAAGATAGAAGTTACCTCATTATCCGGGATACATCGTCGGATTACCTGATCAGCGCAGTGTTTCCACAAGTATGGATCATCCCAGATGTAGTACCTTGCTTCACTTCTGAGCTTGTCCTTTTGAGCCTTTGTGAATGTTGGTGGGAATTCAACCCATAACTAAGAAATTAACCAAATGTGCATACCAAGGTTTTACAATCTTAATAGCAAACAGGGTATCATCTGGAAATTCTTCCTGAATGGGTGAACTTGCTGGCCTCTTCTGTTCTTCCATTACCAGACGACTCAGATGATCAGCAACCCCATTTTCAGCCCCCTTTTTGTCTTTGATCTCAATGTTGAACTCACTCAACAATAAGATCCACCTGATTAACCTGGGCTTGGCCTCTTTTTTCATCAGCAGATAGCGGAGTGCTGCATGATCTGTATAAACAATCACTCTTGTTCCCAGCAAGTAAGAGCGAAATTTCTCCAATGCAAACACAACTGCTAGAAGCTCCTTTTCTGTGGTGTAGTAATTCCTCTGGGCCTCATTCAATGTCATAGAGGCGTAGTGAATCACATGAGATGCCTTGCCCTTCTTCTGTCCCAAAACAGCCCCTACTGCATAATCACTAGCATCACAGATGATCTCAAAAGGGAGAGACCAATCTGGGGCTTGAATAATGGGAGTTGTGGTGAGGCGGAGTTTTAGCTCATCAAACGCCGTCTTGCATGCATCACCAAACTCAAATTCTGCTTCCTTCTTTAACAACTCACATAAGGGGGAGGTAATTTTGGAGAAGTCTCTGATAAACCTGCGGTAAAATCCTGCATGGCCTAAAAAGGAACGCACTTTACGCACATTAGTAGGATAAGGCAAAGATTGAATTACTTCAATCTTAGCCTTATCGACCTCAATACCCCTAGAAGACACTACATGGCCTAATACTATACCTTGTTCTACCATAAAATGACACTTTTCAGAGTTGAGAACAATATTAGTATCTTCACATCTTTTAAGTACTAGTGTCAAATGAGTTAAGCATGAATCAAAATCATCCCCATGGACGGTAAAATCATCCATAAATACCTCAATAAATTTCTCTATGTACTCAGAAAAGATACTAACCATACACCGTTGGAATGTAGTTGGGGCATTACACAGTCCAAAAGGCATCCTTCGGTATGAAAAGGTGCCAAAAGGACAAGTGAATGTTGTCTTTTCCTGATCCTCTGGTGCTATGGCTACCTGAAAATATCTAGAATATCCATCCAAGAAATAATAGAATGAACAACCGGCAAGTCGTTCCAACATCTGGTCAATAAAAGGTAATGGGAAATGGTTCTTCCGGGTTACCGCATTCAGCTTGCTATAATCAATACACACCCTCCACCCGGTCTGGACTCTGGTGGGAATGAGATCGCCCTTGTGATTCTCAACCACTGTGATACCACCCTTTTTAGGGACAACCTGAGTTGGGCTGACCCATTTGCTATCAGAAATAGGAAAGATCATACCTGCCTGAAGGAGCTTCAACACCTCCTTCTTCACCACCTCCATCATCGGGGGATTCAATCTTCTTTGGGGCTGTCTAGACGGTGTAGCTTCATCTTCTAATAGAATCCGATGCATACATGTTGAGGGACTAATCCCCTTAATGTCTGCAATGGTCATTCCTATAGCCGTCTTATGCTCCCTCAGAACTGCCACTAGTCTTCCTTCTTGCTCATTGTTGAGCTTGTTGGATATAATTACTGGCAAAGTATCCCCTTCACCTAAGAAAGCATACTTGAGATGGTCTGGAAGTTGCTTCAGTTCTATCACTGGTGCCTGCAGAATAGATGGCAAAAGCTTCTCGCTTGGCAAGGTTAGTGGTATGGGCTTTGAGCCCGGTGGCATAAGCGGACGCTCAAAGTGAGCATTCAACTCTGCTACCACTTCCTGCAGGTCAGTCTTTAAATCCAAATCTGAAGTATCATTCATAATAGCATTTTCCAAGGTGGATCTCAAAGCTTCAGATTCATGCATATTGAAAAATTCTTGAGCAAGTGGCTCTACCACATCAACTAAGCACAGCGAAGAATCTTCGGGAGGGTATTTCATTGCATCATTAATATTATACTCTACCCTTTCCCCGTCGAATTCCATAGTAAGAGAGCCACTACAGACATCAATCTTAGTTTTAGCTGTTTTCAGAAAAGGTCTGCCTAGCAAAATAGGTGCAGCATGCTTATCATGGTCCATATCTAAGACATAGAAATCAGCAGGAAATATCAGATTATCAACCATTACAAGCACATCCTCAACTATTCCTCTAGGGTAAGCATTTGACTTATCAGCTAATTGTATAACCACACCAGTTTCTTGCAAAGGACCCAGTTCAAGCATTTTGTACACAGAGTAAGGCAAAACATTTATTGAAGCACCTAGATCAAGCATAGCCTTATCAATTTTTGTTTCACCAATAATGCAGGGAATAGTGAACATGCCAGGGTCACCACATTTCTGAGGCATACGCCTTTGAAACACAGCTGACACATGCTCACTCACAAAGATCTTCTGTTTCCCTTTTAGCTTTTGAGTTCTTTTTATGGTGCACAATTCTTTCAAAAACTTAGCATTTCTAGGAATACTCTTAATCAAGTTAAGTAAAGGAATGTTTACCTCACATTTGCTGAACGTCTCAAACAGTTCCTTGTCATTCTCCAACTTCCGGGTCTCTTTTAAAGCTTTTGGGAAAGGTGGGACAGGTGGATAAGATTTCGGATTGGCACTCGGAGGAAGCACCGGAGGCGCGGGCGCTGAAACAGTTGGCGCGGGCGCGTCAGTTACGTGCCGCGGCCGAGTCAATGGTGGCGCGACCGCGTCACCCCCGTTTTTGCCCGCGTCCAGATCTTCTGGCTCCCTGGCGACTTTACGCAGGCTAAGCTCATGGTGGCATGGGCGCGTCACTTGATGTTCGAGCCCGTGCTCTACTGCGTCCTGATCTTTTGTCGTCCATTCATCTTCCCCTTCATTGATTTGGAGATCGTCCCCGAGCTTCCCATTTATTGTCATGCCACTTCGTAACATGATGGCATTAACATTTTGTTTCGGATTCAGCTCAGTCTCAGAGGGGAGCTTGCTTGAATCTCTAGCCTCTAATTTGCCCACAACATTGGCAATTTGGCTTACTTGGGTCTCCAAGTTGTGGATGCTAGATTTGGTCTCTTGTTGAAATTGGCTCATTGAGCCTTGCATTGTAGTCACAGTCTGTGCCAGGGTCCGAATCATATCTTCAGTAGACATAGCATTCTGATTGTCCCCCTGAGGACGAGGTTGAAAAGGTGGCTTGTATGGAGTTGGGCCACCCTGTTGATTGAATTGCTGGTTGTTTGAATTTCCGTACCTCAGATTAGGATGATCCCTCCAGCCTGGATTGTAGGTGTTGGAGAAGGGGTCATACCTCGGCCTAGGTGGTCCATAGCCTCCCAATGCATTCACCTCGGCGTTTTTATCTTGAAGTGTAGGGCATGAATCAGTGGGATGCATGTTATCAAAGAAGAGTTCACAGGATTTCACCTGTTGTCTACCACCTTGTTGCAAAAGCTGCTTCATCATCATTTTCAATTCAGTGACTTCATCTTGGATTCTTGTATTAGCCACCACTGAATTTGCAGCTCTCGAGCTAGTCTCTTTTTTGAACTGTCTTGTGCCCTCAGACAGTTGTGTAAACAGGTCAAACGCAGCAGCAGGAGTTTTGTTGAGAATGTGACCCTGGCAAGCTGCATTGACCATTCTTCTTCATCATCCAAGAGGCCATTGAAAAGATATAGAATCAGGTCTTGATCAGTGTAGCCATGGAAAGGACAGCTGGCTACCAACCTCTTGAACCTCTCATAGTATTCGTACAAGGACTCATTAGCTTCTTGTTCGATGTTACTGATTCGCTTTTTCAGATCGTTGAGCCTTGTAGCAGGGAAGTACTTCTCCAGAAAAGCTTCCTTCATCTTAGCCCATATATCAATACTTCCCGGAGCCAAGTAGTAAAACCAGTCTTTAGCCTGATCCTTGAGAGAAAAAGGAAAGGCTCTCAGCGCGATCTGGTCATGAGTCACATCAGCAGGCTTCATGCTGGAACACACAGCATGAAATTCAGAAAGATGCTTGTTGGGGTCTTCACCACTATGCCCATGGAATGAAGGCAAAAGGTGGATCAACCCGGATTTCAGCTCAAACTTGACTCCCTCACCGAGAGCAGGGAATTGCACCGCCAATGGCTGTTGTGTCAGATTTGGTGCAGTCAACTGTCTCAGAGTTTGATCACCCATCTCGACAGATTCATCAGATTCAGATTCAGAGTCAGATTCTTCAAGAAAGAACGGCAAGGCCTGAAAGTGATTCCGGATTTCCTTCCTTAGCTTGAAGAGTGTCTTGTCAATATCTGGATCAAAAAGTAGAGGAGATGAGTTAGTAGCACGGGTATGAACCATATAACAGGTTCACACCCAAAACAGCACAAAAGTAATAAACACAAATAACGACGAGTCCCCGGCAACGGCGCCAAATTTGATGAGGTATTTTCGGTGGTCGTTATACCTATCAAAGAATCCTAACTTAACCAACTCAGTAGAGCGGTAAGTAAGGGTCGAACCCACAGAGACTCGTGTAAATGTGTTATTGCTTTAGTGCCAAGTAACTAATATGGGGGGTTTATTGATTGAAATTCTAAACTACTATGCAGATTGAAAGCTAACTAAGAATGCAAATATGATTGAGTTAACGAATATGAGAAAAGCGTGTTCAACTAATTAGACCCATCATGATATTGCTTTATTGATCATCGATTCTCTTGATTCTCTTCTCACTTGAACAATCTATTGTGGATAATGATCCTACTAAGGACTAAAACCCAAACTTCATATTTAGTTGATAGAACTACCAGTCTAACAACCCTAATTATCTAATAACCTAGAAGACCTTCTAGATTCAATTAAATAACAGCTTGACGATTCAAGTTATCAATAGAAACAAACACTTGGAGCAACCAGACATCTAAGTGACTTGTGAATTTATTCCCTACTTTAATCAACTTGTCCAACCGGTACTAAATTGATAAAGTCTACTCTTGATCAAATTAACTCCAACCGGTAATTAATCAGATTCAGTTGTAAATTAACCTATAAATTCTATTAGGTAGCTAATCTAATAAAACCCTAGAATAATTCTGATTCAATTAAGCACATGGAATAATTTCTATTCAAGATCGTTGAGAATCAATTAAATCTCACAATCATACACAAATCATGAATTCACTAATTAGTCAAACACAAGAGAAAATTAGCAATGCATAATTGAATAAAAATCAAACTTACAAAGGTTCAAAGTCTTCCTTGAGAGAGAACCCTAGCCTCCAAAGTTGATCCAAAGTTATGATAATGATAGAGAGAGAAAACTAAAAACAAGGTTTAAATACCCTAAAATATCCAAATATCAAATTACCCCGAAATTACATAAGATAAGTCGGAAAACACATAACCAAAGCCCAACTCGAAGCCCAATTGATCGGCCCAACCTTCTCACAACAGAACAGAGTGGCGCGGGCATTCCCAGGGTGCTGCGGCCGCGCCATGTTGCTCACCAGCCCGCGCCACCAATGTCGGCGTGTCTCGCTTGTTGCTTCATCCCGTTGGACTTTAGCTCTTCACATCTACTTCTTCAATCTTCATTGCAACACCTCCTAGCTTCTTTTACTCGTCCACCACCGCCATGGTCAATCAAGATCTCGCCCCGCTGTTGCTCCTTAACCTATAAACCTGCAAAACCGAGCAAACTAGCGCATAATACCCGACAACACAAAAACCTAAAAACTACATAAAAACTAACCTAAAACTAACTAAAACATATATAAAACATGCATCTAAATTACTCCTATATGCAAGCTATCACCGACCGATCGAAACGGACGAGCCAAAAGGCAAGACAAAAAAAATAACACGTTAAGTTTTATTAAATCGCAAATTCATACAATTTAACGTAACTTAATGCATTATAGGTCGTGACTCAAACAAGGGCTAAGAGTATTTCATTTAAAATATTTTTAGATTGAAAAATATGAACACAATTAAAATAATTTTAAAACAAATAAATTTAGAATAATCATGTATGATCATCATTACTATTTACTATATAATAAAATGGAGGTTAAAATAATATATAAAAAGGTCTCACATTAAAACACATTACCCATTTTTTTTTAAATCAATCACATAGGTCGAAATTTAATGATATTATTTTTAATTAGTTGTATTTATATATTAAAAAAATCAATAAATTAGTTTTATTTTTGGATATAATAGCTTTTTAGATAAGATACGCATAATTTTTGAAAAATATATTCTTTCGTATATCAATTTTAATAATTTTTTAAAAATGATAAGGTTAGGATCGGATGAGGAGAGCACTTACAATAAATAGTGGAGAGCTTTTTCAACCTTTAGATTTTCAGAAATAAATAAATATAATTTTTAGGAATTAAAAGAAAAGCAAAAAATCTAATGATATCTAAGCTTTTTTCTCTTATTTCAAGATTTTTTTAAATCTTTTAAAAATAAATAATTTTTTTCACATCTAATTTTCTCTATCTTCTAATTTTCATTAGGTCTATTGAACAATCGATAATTAAAAAAACTTTCTCTCCTCTAATGCATATTGAACCATTAATATATTATAAATGAACAACTAATGCGCTTATGAACTAGTATTATATTATGGATGACTAAATTATTCATACAAAGAATATAATATTTACGTCTTCATACATCTGAACAACTACTTATTCGTAAATAAATAAGTACAATCTCAAAACTCTTAATAAGAAACAATGAACAATTACATATTCGCCAATATTCGTCAATGAACTAAGTATTATCAAAAGAGCAACTAGTTTCGAATGAACATTGAACAATTACATTTACGTAAGATAAAAATCACATTAGACACACATGAAAAATCACACATTTATATATGTATTTTACTTTATAAGTATTTTATCTACTTTTGAAAAAACAAATTAAATATTGCATTAGACCTGGTTAGCTTATTTTATTTTCAGAAATTTTTGCTTAAAATCAATCCACCCACTCGATCGTGATACATCACTTGATTTCCAAATAGAAAAAGTGAAAAGTTAGCATCCACGGCATCTAGTATATAGGATCTACATCAACTAGTTGTGGGAGCCTGGGGCCACTCATGACTGTTTGGTGGACCAGGGTGACTAAGAAAGCAGATTACCAATCGCTCTTCTCCACGTGCAACATCGACCACCGTTCTTCTTTTTTTTCTTCATAAAAACCAAAAAATATATAAATAAAAAGGAAATTTTTATTTGAAATATGCTGATTCATATTAATTTAATAATTTTAGCTGCATATTATTAAAATTTAAAAATATTTTAGACCCTGTTTGATAGTATAAGGAATCGGTTTAGGAATCATTCAACACGATTTCCATGTTTGGTTGAATTGTCTTTCTAGAATCAACCATTCCTGAAATGACCCATTCCGTCATTTTACAAACAATCTCATACTATCCTCTAAACCAAGTTATATATGGACCATATTTAAATTAATCAAACACATTCTTTATACAATTCTCATCTCAATCCCATACCTTATTCCAACCAAATTCCAAATTTGATATCAAACATGGCCTTATAGGTATCCGCAACTAATATATATCCAATGTTGTAACGGTTTTTAATCAAGTCCACATCATTTTTTCTACAGAGGGTAAATTTATTTGTTCGTGATGTTTTTTGGGTTCATAAAAAATACTTAGGCATTATAACAAAGAGGATGATTCGAACTCATTGCCTAATAATTAAAGATATCATCCTCTATCAATTAGACGCATACATTTACCCATAAAGTTGCCACACGAAAAATGACAAGTATTTTCTAATGTCTCTTTATAAGGTTTTTTTTTTCATAACTTATGAATACAACAGCACAATCACATTTAATATTCTATCATTAATTATTGCATGAATATTTGCTTTGTCTTGTATTGGTAGTTTACGTGATATGTCAAACACGAGTACATAGTATACTTTTGGAAGTGTAGAAACAAGCACTTCCACTGTTCCACTAACCTTATACGGAGTATTATAATACTAATAACTTTGTTTCCACATTAATTACATGGCTAAAGTCCTCTCAAAAAACAAAAAAATTACATTGCTAAAGCCATATAGTTGAATTTAACCGGCACACATTCAGGTGTGATGGGATGGACATATATGAAATTTAAATTTAGAAAACAAATATTGTTCGAACAAGTAACACAGCTTGATCTTATATCACACCTTATGTTTAAACTTTTCAACATAATATTGAAATATATTATTAGATCAAACACATATTTTCTTAATAAAAAAGATAAGCTTTGAGTTTGCTTCAAACACAATTTGAATTTTTTTTTGAGCAGATTTGAAAGTTAATCTAGAATATCTTTTTGAATAAGAATTTGTATTTTACATTGTTCAAATTGTCCTTCTTCGAGAATAAGTGACTGAGAAATGCCTTTTATAATATGTCATATATATTATCTTAAAATAAGAAGGATTGATTAAACTTAAAATTCAAATGTTTTTTGTGGCAGGCACAATGTATCACTACTCACTTGATCAAATAAAAAAAAAAAAGAAATTTTGTCTGGTACCTTCGAATTTTTTCTTTACTGGTTGGTGCCCTGAAAAAAAAATTATTCCGAAATATAGCCCTGAACTTATGAACTTATTCGGTCCGTACCCTTAGTTAGGGTTTTCCTTAGATTTTCCATTTGATTTCTAATAAAAATTGAATTAATTAATTCTGCTCCAACTCCATCTATCCGTCAAAGCCGAATCTTACATATAGTTGAAGAGACTTACTTGTATATTTCTTTTTATTTTACTAATTCTCCCTTTCTCTTATTTATCGTGTACGGTCGTTCCACAATAATCCGGCGACATCCACCGGAGGCCGTTGATTTCTCTTGTTGAATTGGTTATAAGATTTGAAATTGAAGCATAAAATTAATCAAATTTGGGAGACTGTGAAACCCCATATGAGGAAGAGGATGAAGATGCCATGTGAGGCTGTTGTTTCATCGAACATCGTGGAGGCCGCTGGCCGCCCTCAACCTTCTCTCCTTCTATTGTTCTCCTCCTCCTCCTCTTCTTGCTGAAATTTTTCCTTTTGGGAGTGCGGGCCGATAATGAATGCTACTGAAGGAGATCTTGCAAAGTCTTAGAGAGTTGCCATTAGAGGCTTCATAGTAGATTTGGTGTTTTGGGGATCATACCATTCTCAACCATAGAACTTTGACTTTTGATCTCTCTTTTTGTTGAAGTTAAACACACAATTTTCAGAATTCAAACTGACCCAAATTTTCAAATAAAATGAAATTAGTTCAAATTTCAGAGAGATCTCTCAAATAACAACCTCAGACCTCTAACTTCAACGCCATAAGACTTCTCTCCTCATGATGTTCTTCATCCCACTCAACATTTTCCCCTTTTTAAGTTGAAATTAAACAAAAGTCTTAATTAAGGCTACGGACTAAACAATCACAAGAGTTCAGGGGTATACTCCGCAATAATTTTTTTCAGGGCACCAACCGAAAAAGTAAAAAAGTCGGGCGTACCAGACGGAATTCCCTAAAAAAAGTTACACATCTAACAATCTACTATATATATATAAAATCAATAAGGTTTGGAGCCACCACGTTGCGCCACCTTAGCTTTTGACACATAGCATCCCATTATTAATCCACATAGGATTTTGCCACATGACATTTAATCCTTGCTCCACAAAAATTATATACGGAGTATTAATCATTCTTTCCACTTCATATTTCACATGACAATTTTTTTTCACTTAATTAAAATTTATTTTTATTTTCCAAATTTAGATAATATCTTAATTTTTGGTAGGAGATAATATCTTAACTAAAAAAATTTAACTAATGGTTTGATTTTTTCCCTTATAAGCCAATAAAATATATATGCTCAATCTTTTTAACATTTTAGTTGTTTCCTTCTCTCTCTTTAAGTTTTGATAATATCAAAACTTAATGTACATGAAAATTAATAAAAAATTAATTTTATCTAATCGTTACTTTATCGAGCCATTAGAACAATTTTGGCCCTATCATAAATTAAATTAGTTATATTTTAACTATTTACAATAAATAAATTATCTTTATTTTTATTATTAAATTAATCATTATTTTTAAAAATTTCATCTCTTCCATATTTTCGAAATATATCTTTTTTGCTTTATTTTCTTCATATTTTATCTCCTTCTTTTAAATTAAAACCTATTTATGATATGTTGTCAAGGAAAATGAGCATTGTAGATTATTTTATCTTAATAATCTATGTTTATTCTCAATTTTAAATTTAATAGTCTAGATTTAAATTTTTTATTTGATTTTAAAAAATAATTTTTATACATATCAAAGACAATAAATTACATACATTAAATTTTATTTTATATTTTTATTCATTGAGATTTTTTTTTATAAAATATCTAAAAAATGTCGAGTTATAGTCATATAGGGCACGACGAGAATAACTAGTTAGATTCAAAACTTTAACATACTATGTAATAAGATGCTTATAATGTAAATATTGCTGATAGAAAAACTAGTGAAGTCCAATAAATTGATACTGATATTTTACTTGGAACAATTTTGCAATTTAGCAATTTTTTTTTGGTAGAATGCAATTTAGCAATTTATGTATACAAATAAAGTACGAATAAGCATCGCAAGTTTATAAGGGAAAAACGAGGGAAAAAAATTAGTTACCGGAACATTAAAAAACCGCCCGCTAACAAAAGCGGTTGAAGGGAACCGGTTACCGGTCCGAGTATCCGACGGCCTTGCATTGGGCTCTCGTTTTCCCAGGCCCCACTCTCATCCTACCCAGTCTTACCACACTCGCCCTGTGGTTCCGACACGTGTCCTGTTTAGCCTAAAGCTAATCAAAAACGTCATCCTTAAAAATCAGAACCCGAGTATTATACGTCGGATGACGCTTAAGCAGTCACACACGTGTATAGATCGATCCCGCGCGTGTAAAACTTTCAATGTTCTCCGGCGCGTGGGAAAACGTCATTTCCCTTTCCATTTATTGTTTAAAACAAAAAAAGAGAAATAATTTTGCATTAATGAAAAAGGAAAAAAAAAGGGGTGAAGAGTAGAGATGAACGGGCCGTGTGCTTGTCTGGTGGATGGTTGGTTTTTATTCCTCCATTACACAGTTTGTGGAGAGGAGAGAGCGAGAATTCCCCCCCTTCAACTTCCTTTCTCTCTCTACTTTCTCGCTTCCCGAACTGCTCTCTTTCTCTCTCTCTCCTCTTCCTTTTCTCCTTTTCCTGCTTCTCGATTAAGAATTTCCTTGATTCTGGTGGGAATGGGAATTGGAATTGGGCGGCGGTGGAGTTGGTGGTGATCGGTGACGAGCTGATGTTGATTGGACGACGGAAATCGTCGTCGACGGCGTCGGAATTCCTATGTCCAGAGCAATTGTGTCCGCAGGATCGTCTCTTTCTCGCCAGTTGGATGAAGGTTTTGTTCCCCCCTCTTTCCCTCTCGATTTATCTCTCTGTGAACGTTCGTATTGTTGATCACACAGATGATTTTTGTATTCGAATATGCGGAATGCTGTATTGTTAGACGCTGTACCTGGTTTTCCGGCTGATCAATTTTGAAATTCAGATTTTTTGGATCAGCTATGGCATAGTATAAGTGGTTTTTTCAAAAATAAGAAGAACAAAAGTGGAGAAAGGAAAAGGGCGAAACAGTTTCTTCCTATTCTATCTCCGCAAAAATAAAATGTTGTAATCAATTTGCATTGTTCATCCCAAAGTTATTCAACATAAAATTTCCTCCTCCTATCGAAATTCCTTCATTCCACCAAGCGGTGAATGTATCTATCGTATTTGTTTTTTTATTTTTTGGCATTGTTATAGAAATTTCTGAATTCTGATGTTCTGAAATCTGCACTGCAATAACTAGTCTTTGTTTTCTTTCATTGTTTGTCTCTTATCATAATATGCAGAGGAGGCAGGGGATGGTTATAATTAGACGCCACCATAGAGGTGTCATGCCCCTTTGGTAAAGGGGAAAACAGAAACATTTAATGATATCAAAGTCGATTTATCATAAGAAGAAGTAACATGCATGCATACGTCCATTTTGCTTGTCGGTAAAACTTCCAGGTGTTAACACTTTTTAATTGAGAAACCATGTGAAAAAGTTGTTTTCAATTAGGTTCTGTAAAGATATAAAGCTTGAACAAATACACTACTCGTTTACACTCATTATTGAAGTTTGACAACTTCGAAGAAAGCTATGATTGGTAAAATGATCATGATGTCAACAATGCTTACAGTGTATGGCTCTCCATAGTCCATACGAGTGTGCTGTAATAATGGATGCATTATGCATACAAGGCAAACCGATTTATGCGGAACACACTTTGAATAGCTTTACCGTTTAAACAATCTGAACTTACAGATCCTATATTATCAATGCGTAAACAGGTACAATTTGGCCAGTAAATTTGAGGTCTACTGAAGCAATGGAAGCGGGTCTCTATCCATCAGGGCCGTATCCTGAGCGTGAGGGAGAACCAGACTGTTCCTTCTATATTAGAACAGGGCTTTGTCGATTTGGTACTACATGTAGGTTCAATCATCCTCCTAATAGAGAGCTGGTAAGAGCCACTCTAGTCAAAGTATCCCATATTTGTCTTCTCAAGTTGAATAGAACTCATTTTTGAAACTGCTTATAAGCAGAGTTAAAACAAAAACCATGGAAGAAAAATATCATATAAAAGGAGTACACATATGGTTAAATATAACCATGGAAGTCAAAGTATCACATATTTGTACTATGATAAGATTGGATCCTATCCATATGGCTGATGCTATTAGATATACCCTGTTTTATTATAGGCTATTGCTACTGCAAGAATGATGGGAGAGTATCCAGAAAGAGCTGGACAACCTGAATGTCAGGTAAGCAATTAGCCTTTATTCTTTCTTATTGGTAGATGTCAATAATGCTATGTTTAGGTCTTGTAAACTGGCATTTTCTTCTGAAAATATTGATGAGTTCTCTGTGTAGATGCTGGACTACTGTGGTGTAGCATGGTCATTCAATTTTCTTAAATTTTTTATTGATTAGGAAAGAATTAGGCTGGTCACGTCGACTACTGGTGTAGCATGGATATTCTAATATTCTATCATTTGGATTGGGATTACTGTTGATGCATAATCTATATATTTACAAATCAGTAGATGCAAGTGTCTGTTGTATGGTTAACTGCAAGAATTTTGTTCAAGATATGCCATCATAAAGGTAGAACTGAAAGTGGAAGGGGGCATCTGTATCACTGTACAAGTGAAGAGTTTCTTCACCTTTCTACTTCTGTAGTCATTGAACAATATGATCCCCTTTTTATAAGGCTCACATTAAGTACTATTTCTATTTGCAGTTTGCAAACTCATTGACAAAAATGTTTCTCTAAGCAAATCAATGTAAGATTTGTGGTGATATAAATGAAATGAGTATGAACTCAAAAAAACTTATTTACTGCAGACGGAACCTCAGTTCTAGAATGAACATTGTTTCACAATTATCTCTGGCTGCACCATGTTTTTTGTCTAAACAAATTTTTACTTGTATGTGGTGTGTACAGAGATATACAATTTCAGCCGTTATCTGTGTGTATTCCGGTACATGTCACCATCTTTGTTTGATTTTTTTTTTTATCATATTTCCTCAGTACTATTTGAAGACTGGCGCCTGCAAATTTGGAGCCACATGCAAGTTTCATCATCCTAAAGACAAAGCTGGGATTGATGGAAGGGTTCCTCTAAATATTTTAGGCTACCCCCTTCGTCCGGTTTGAACTAATTATTGCCTTTTCAGTTCTACTCCTGGATTGATGTTTTCTTTCTTTTTTTTTTGATAATACTTGACATTCTCTTAATTTTCTTTTGTCATATATTTAGAGTATGCAACATCTTATAATATATTCTGTCATCTATCCTTTGTTTCTGCAGAATGAGCAAGAGTGTGCATACTATTTAAGAACTGGACAATGTAAATTTGGGAGCACTTGTAAATTTCACCATCCTCAACCATCTAATTTAACTTCTTTGCGTGGCTCACCTGTTTATCCTCCTGTTCAATCTCCAACTACTCCTGGCCAGCAATCGTATTCAGGAGGCTTAACAAGTTGGCCACTGTCAAGATCATCCGTTATTCCCAGTCCCCGCTGGCAAGGTCCTTCAAGCTACACACCTTTGATTCTACCACAGGGAGTCGTTTCAGTCCCAGGCTGGAATGCTTACATGGTAACTTCTTACAAGCTTTCTAGAATTTCAGATGACATTCACTTTCTCTTCCAAAAGAATGAGCTTTGATGCTGTGGACAAGCTCTTGTATTTCTGTTGATGTTTTTGTTTTTAATGATTATCTAACAGCATGGGGGTGCACCCTCGTACTCATTGGCTTTTATACACTGCCTTTGAGATGGATTTAATCCCTATATCAATTTTGGTGCATTCTAACTAAATTCAGTTATTATTATCACATAACAGCATTTTAGTTTTCCTTGGGTCTATCGGGCGCATCCTCCTAACGTGTTCAGGTTATGGGTGCCCCCATCTTGACCCCCCAGATCCCGCTTGAGCGGGTGTATATTGGGTGATAATGTTGATGTTGTTGATTATCTAACAGCATGTGATGCAATTTCCGTATGTAGCTCATCTGAAACTATAGGTTCATCTTATTTTTATTCATCAGAAAAATAAATCATATTAACTATATGAATAAGATAAGTTATGAAGTATTATATTCTACAAGTATTTTGAATTATTTAACTTTTCATGGATAGGGCCAGTTAGGATCAATTTCACCTTCAGAGAGTCAGCAGCAAACAGGAGGGAACAACGCCATGTACGGAACTTCACGCCAGAGCGAATCTGCAATTCCTACATCTCCGGGAACATATTCTGGATACCGTTCTGGCTCCGTCCCTGTAGGATATTATGCCTTGCAAAGGGATAATGTTTTCCCTGAGAGACCTGGACAGCCTGAATGTCAATACTACATGAAGACAGGTGATTGTAAATTTGGTGCAGTCTGCAGATTCCATCATCCTAAGGAGAGAACTATTCCAGCTCCAGATTGCCTCCTCAGTCCAATGGGTTTGCCACTGCGTCCGGTGAGTTATTCCTTGAGTGCCAATCATATTATGAACGCGTTTGGTTTTGCTTTGAGTTTTCAATTTCTAGTTTTTGAGATATTTTTAGGTTTCTTACATATCTAAAGATAATTGTTTCAACATATTTTATATCTTAGGAGTGGCCTTAATTCTCAAAACTGAAAGCTAAAATTTGGCAGGGTGAACCATTATGCATATTTTATTCTCGCTATGGCATCTGCAAATTCGGTCCCAACTGCAAGTTTGACCACCCTCCAATGGGATACACATACAGTTTGTCAGCAGGAGGATCTTCTGTTGATCCCTCAGCAGTTCGGCGTTATCTAGGCTCATCGTCAACAGCTGGGGGTCTAACCTTGTCAAATGAAGGGCTTGTGGAAGCAGGTTCAGGGAAGAATAGAGGTGATGACAATGCTGAAACTGAGGGGTAGAACTTCATTTATAAAGTGAAGTTCCTTCCCTTGTTCTACAGGAGAAGTGTAAATTCATTGCTCAAAATTGCTGAAGCTGTACAACATTTATGTTAAAGCCAAATTTAATGTTTTCTCTCTCTAAACACAATGTAAGTTGAAAGTCTGGGGTTACTCTGGTGTTGTATAATTCCGAAGTATTGCCATAATGTTTGGTACGGGAAATGCCATTTCTTTCTGGGTTTGTGCTTCAAACTGGTCATGCTTATGGTGGTAACATCATTCTTTTGTCTGTTAAATTTTTATTGGCGACTGCTGGAAACTTATGATGAGGAAAATCGTTGTGTTCAATATGCCATGGCTGTACTTTTTTTTTTTTTTTTTTTGTTACTCGACACCTTGCAGGTCGATTGAGGAGTGCACTTCTCCAATAGTCAGTTGCAGGGAGTAGGGAGAATTTGTGCAATATATATATATACATATATATATATATATATATATATATATTAGGTGTCTGTCTACCACAGCATACTGGAACCAAGGTATGAAGATCTTTTTTCCTTGTTTTTTATTCTGTTATCCAAAATGAAAGAATCTGAATAAAGCTGGTGTAACTGTGTAAGAGGGTGAATTTGCATTTTTGTTGGTGGTAGTACTTTTCTTCTTGTCTTTATTACAGTATCTTGATAAAGTGATGACAGATTCGATAATTGCCCACAATTGACCTTTTTTGAACTTCAGTTGGAAACAGGGAAGGGCAATTAAAATATTCGAATGAAGCAACACATCACAATCTTTATTTAAAGGTATCGGATGTCTATTGACCCGTAAAGTTTTGCCTAACTATATTTATATTTATCACCCGTGTCATTTACCAGCCAAAAACGATAGTTATGTCCGGGCTCAAAGCACTAATTGGAGTCCAGTTTGCAACTTGGTTTGCTTCTGAAAGAAGCTGAACTTACATGTAATATATAAATCACGAACCAAGCGGTATTATATGTTCTTATATAGTATTTACTTTAACTAAATGAGGGGTTAAAACTCAACTTTCACTCTTTCACATTAGCTCAACTAGTCAAATCATATTTATTTTCACTTTATAGCACATCTAAGACACCCAAACATGGTGCTTCTTCCTTTGATCCCTCGTCCAGAAGGTCGATCTATGACCACTCTGTCTTACATCTTCTTGTTTGACCTTACATTATTGAAATGCTATCTTCGACTTCTACGTACTTCAACCTTCAATCTCCTTGTTGAACCCCTAGCCTATGAGTATTTGACGACTATAAAAGACAATCTTTACTGTGTCATCTTCCTTGTTCTTTGCTTGACATTTGGGGAACACAAAGAAGAGAACGAACCCAACTAGTTTGTCACTATTGTCGACAACCGCCACCGAGAAATAAAAATGACACTCAGTCTCCCTTGCTCAGAAAATGGAAATAGAAAAAGGTGTAGCCGCCAATTAGGGATGTCCAAATCCAGTTAGTCACGTCGATTAGTCGAAATTATTAACCGTAACCGACCCGTTAATTTCGGTTAACCGATCTCTCGGTAACCAATTTTTTCGGTTTGGTTTTCTCGGTTAACTAATAACCTTTTTTGTAATTTTAGATTAAAATAATACAAATAAACAATAATAAAATTATCAACTTTATATAAAAACATTATCGCTTGATTTGAATTTCAAAATAAATATTAGTTTTACACGATGTCATGGTTGTGCCTCAAATTGTCTTTACATTTTGTATACTCCTATCATATATAGTCATTTTTTGGAGTAAAATATTTAAAAAACATAATTAATTAATGATGGTAATGAAAAAATAATATTATAGATATTCGAATATAATACTAAATTCCCAAAATAAGCATGCAATTTCATTAACCCAAAATATATGTAATGTTTTATTTAAAAAAAACTAAAATATATATTTCAATTTTTTGATTAACCAAGAATATCGATATGTCAAACCATAACCGAAAGGCTAAAAATCGTTGGTGCCTAATAAAAAATAAATTCCTAGTTACTTAACTAGTATAGTTAGTAATTTTGGATCGAACCCAAGGAAAACTTGTATTCCAAGTAAATATTCTTATCAACTCAAAACAGTAACAATGGGGGCTTGGATTAGTATTCTATTTCTAGGGAAATCAAAGGAAAACAATCAATCAAAGTGTTGGGACGTTGTTGGGACCTCTGGTTCTAAGCAACGGATCAACGATTCACTTCTCTTTAAGTTTTGATAATGACAAATACCATAGGGAACTAATGTGGTTTGTTCAAGTATTTCTAAGGAACACAGGTACAGCCAAGAACTCCTATGAATGACAAAGCCACTACTGGCCACAATGAAGAGTTTCCATCAAGGGAACTCTGAAGAGGAAAGTTCCCATGAAGTGGGAACTCCCAGAAACAAACAAGAAAACACAAGCTTACAACGATGAAGAGTTTCCATCAAGGGAACTCTGAAGAAGTCAGTTCCCATGAAATGGGAACTCACATGTGAAGACAACGACCGTTCAGCGCAGATCGCGGGATTCTGTCTCAGACAGCCAGAGGGAACAGTCTGAGGATCAGACTGTCACGCTTCATCCAACGGTCCGATTGATTCAAGAAGTTGACCTAGTTCAAACCAAAGTCACATGTGAAGAAAGTACAACTTGGGCATCAAGCAAAGGGCATTTTGGACACAAACGAAAGATGCGACTGCCCAAGACAAATGGACTATAAAGCCAAATGAATAGTACTCGGTCTGAGTACTTCTCCTAGAACTTACAAACACCCACATCAGAGAAAAGAAAGAAAAGGAAGAGAAGTCCCCGCCGGCGAGTGTGTGATCTCGACGACGGTGAAGCTGAAGTTCCCTGGAGCAAGGGAACTGAGAAGTCAGCGTAAGGTTTGAGTTACTTGTGTTTTGCTGTTGTGAGCTTAGGAACTCAGTTGAGAGGATTTACTAGTGTTGCTAGAGTTAGGAAGAACTTGTAGGAACAGAGAAGTGTAAATCCGGCTGTGTAACTAAGGAACAAAGCAATCAATATAAGTAAGTCATTCAAAATCCTCCAAGCGGAGGTAGAGGTTTACCCATACAACTAGTTGGTTGTAGTGGGGTTCCTCTATAAAGGAACTGTGCCTTTCACTGTTTTTATTACTTGCGATTATTTACTTCCGCTGCCTTGGGAACAGCTTAATTGCCAGTTCCCAAGCTCACTGCTAACCGATTACGATCCAACAATTGGTATCAAAGCTTGCGCTCTAGATTTGTGTTAGCATCGCAGGTGCCAAAATGGCTCAGGAACTTACTCAGGTGGGGAACAATACCAGCAAGCCGCCAAGGCTTATAACAGGAAGATTTGAAAGCTGGCAACGCGACATGAAAGATTGGATGCGTGGCCAAGACTACCAAGCCTGGTGCGTCATCGAAAGGGGGAACTTCGAAATCGATCCAGCTATTGTAAACGATCTCTCAAAGTGGGGTCCCAACGAGTACAAGTGCATGGAGGCAAACTACAAAGCAAAACAGTATCTAAAAAGGTCCATGTGCGTACAAGATTGTGACAGGGTTGCCAACCTTGACACAGCCAAGGAAATGTGGGAAGCCATCCAACAAATGCATGTTGGGAACTCAGATCTCAGAGAAGATCTTCAAATGAACGCAAAGAGGGAGTTCTACAACTTCCAAATGGAGATGGGAGAGTCCGTCGATAGCTACCAATCCCGGTTTGAAGGACTTTGCACTAAGATGGAAGGATTGGGGATCACAAAAGAAGAAATCACCCACAAAATGAAGGTCCAACAGCTCTTCAATGGATTGACTGGAGAATGGGCAAATGAAAGAACGATGTTCAAGGAAAACCCAGAAAATCGAACGCTTATGCTCCATCAAGTATTTGGAAAGTTAGTGGGACATGAGAAGAGGAAGATCGATGATAAGGAACAAAGTCGAGCTCATCGAGGGATCGCACTCAAGATCGAAAAAATGCTCAAATCAACCCAAGAACAACATGAAGACTCCGAAGAAGAAGAGGATGAAGAGCTAGTCCTTGTGACAAGAGCTCTTCGAAATTTCTACAAAGGAAAGTCTCAACGGAACAGTGGGAACTGGGGAAAGGGACAGAGTTCCCAAAGAAAGCCCACAGAGAAGGATCTCTCAGAAGTGACTTGCTACAAATGCAACAGGAAAGGACATTTTGCGAAGGAATGTCCACAAGGAACTGAAGGCAGAAAGCAAGGAAAGAAGGCCTACATCGCTACTTGGAGCGATGATGAAGACGAAGATCCTGAAGCATGGGCACTCCCAGACATGTGTGGCATGGCCATAGGAGAAACCACTGGGGAACAACCCAGTGAGGTAACCACTGAAACTGTTCTTGATTCCTTGAGTAATTATGAAAAACCTGAATTGTTGAAAATTCTTTCAAGTCTTGTTAAAGATAACATAAAACTGCAAAACAAGTTGGAAAAACAGGAACACATAAATTCTCAATTAGTTGGTCTTGAGCCCTGTCCCAACTGCATATCCCTTCTAGAAAAACTCAAGTCCCATGTGTCTCACATCGTAGATCTAGAAAGAGAAATCAAAACTTTAGAGAAAGATGAGAACACCCTCCTGCAAAACCTGAGTAAGACTCCCGAACATCCTGAAGCCTCTAGTTCCCAAATTAAGTTTGTCCCAGCCAGACATGGCATAGGATACAAAGGTGAGTGCTCCAAGAACAGAAAGTCACCCCTGAGCGAACATGAGATCCATGAGTGTAGGGCCTTAGAACTCCAGTGCGAGAAACAGAAAAATGCTCATCTCGAGGAGAAAATCAGGGTCCTAGAGAGTGGAAACAATGGTGAGAAAGACTACTATACTGGGAACTCTGGACATAGAATCTATGTCAAAATTGCTAAGGGAAATGGGTCTCGAGTGTACAACAAAGAAACCATGGATAGGAACCGTATCCAGAGACCACACCCAAAATACTACCTGGGAGAATACTACAAGACATGTTGGCACTGTGGTGCTCATGGGCACTACAAGGATGCATGTCCCAAGAAGAGAGCCCAAACCCCTAGAAGCCATGAGTTCCCAAACAGACAAAAACGTCATGCTCATCACCAAAGGAACTCCAACTCTCAAAATTCCAAAGACATCAACATTTCTGACTATATCTTGAATGAAAATGTTTTCCCTTGCAAGGGACCTGGCAAGAGTCATCTTGCCTGGGTCTCAAAACACTAACTTTTCCTTGTAGGTGGCTGTGAGAGGGAACAGTACATGGTTCATAGATAGTGGATGCTCGAACCATATGACAGGAAACAAGGATATCCTCATCTCACTCCACACTCATGCCGAAGGAGGCCACGTCTCATTTGGCAAAAAGAACAAAGGAGAAGTTATTGGAAAAGGAGAAGTGTTGCTCAACAAATCCATCAAAGTCAGCAACGTAAATCTGGTAAAGGATCTGGGATATAATCTGCTGAGTGTCTCCCAGATGTGTGATCAAGGGAACAACATCGTTACTTTCGACTCAGATGAATGTCTCGTCATCAACAAAAAGACCAACAAAGTAATTCTGAGAGGAAAAAGATACAACAATGTGTATGTGGTGGACACCAACTTTGAACCACCAATGAAGCTGTGCCTTGCGAGTTCCCAAGATGACACGGAACTCTGGCATCGAAGATTGGGACATGCTGGTGTAAATCAAATCCTGAAGCTTTATCTACATGATCTGGTCATTGGTCTTCCACGAATTAATCTCGAAGGAGTCAAAATGTGTGAAGCATGTGTTCGAGGGAAACAGACCAGAACCTCCTTTAAACCCAAAAAGGTGGTAAGCACAACCAGGTCCCTGGAGTTGATTCACATGGATCTCTGTGGTCCCATGAGAACAGCTAGCTACGGTGGAAAAAGGTACATGTATGTTTTAATTGATGATTTTTCAAGATTCACCTGGGTTATTTTCTTGAAGGCAAAATCACAAGCGTTTGAAGAATTTGAGCCCTTCATCAAAAGAACAGAAGTAAGCTTGGGGCTGAAACTGAAAGCAATCAGATCTGATCACGGAACTGAGTTTCAAAACTCGGAGTTCCTAAACTTCTGTGAACAAAATGGGATCTCTCACAACTTTTCAGCTCCTCGCACTCCTCAGCAAAATGGAGTGGTCGAGAGAAAGAACAGAACTCTGGAGGACATGGCTAGAACCATGATGATCGAAAGTGGAGTTCCTGAGTACTTCTGGACTGAAGCAATCTCCACAGCTACATACATCCTAAATCGAGCCATGACAAGGCCCCTGATCAACAAGACTTCCTATGAGCTCATAAAAGGGAGAAAACCAAACATCTCACACTTGAGAACATTTGGTTGCACATGTTTTGTTCACAACAACGGCAAAGACAATCTTGGCAAATTCGACCCCAGAAGCGACGAAGGGATCTTCCTGGGATACTCATCACAAAGCAAGGCTTACAGGGTCTACAATAAAAGAACCAAGAAGATAGAGGAAAGCATTCATGTCGTCTTCAATGAAAAGTCTGTAAAGATGGGAACCGAGACCCAAGGGAAGGGAACTCTGTTCAAGCTAGTCAGACATGAAGACGAGGATGATGACGAGGATGAGCCAAGGAAAAGGGATGAAGACTATCCAAGTGCAAGCAATATCCCACAACCAAGAAACAACGACGAAGGTCCAACCCTCACTGATCAAACCTCCCTCGAGGCTCCTTCCTCAGAAGAACTACAAGACACCTCCAACTCTCTCGAGGTCCCCTCTTCAGGGAACAACTCTGTTGTTCCCCAAGACAATACCCTGCCAGAATCAAGTATTCAAGGGGAACAAAGAGGGAACCTGCCAGAAATCTCTGAAGAAACATCAAATGAAGAAGCTGGAGATGAGAGTTCCCATGACAAAGAAACACCAACTGAGGATGATACACATGCAAAGGAACTCACTCATACAAGAACCTTTCAACAAAGGAAGGACCACCCCCTTGAGAACATCATCTCCCCTCTTGATAAAGGTGTGCAAACTCGTTCCTCTCTCAATAATTTTTGTGCTTTTAACGCGTTTGTTTCAATGGTGGAACCCAAAAATATCAAAGAAGCATTAAAGGACCCAGATTGGATTCAAGCCATGCAAGAGGAACTCCACCAATTCGAGAGAAACAAAGTTTGGAAGCTAGTTCCTAGGCCCAAAAACAAGAACATCATAGGAACCCGATGGGTTTTTAGGAACAAGCTCGATGATACTGGAGCTGTAGCAAGGAACAAGGCTAGGTTAGTAGCACAAGGATACAGGCAAGAGGAAGGGATTGACTACGATGAGACCTTCGCACCAGTTGCCAGGATCGAGGCAATCAGACTCCTCATCGCCTATGCTGCTCACAAGGGATTCAAACTTTATCAAATGGATGTGAAAACAGCCTTCCTAAATGGACATCTCAAGGAAGAAGTGTATGTGGCCCAACCTCCAGGATTCGAAGATGAGAAAATGCCCAACCATGTCTATTTCCTGGAAAGGGCCCTTTACGGACTCAAACAAGCTCCCCGAGCTTGGTATGACAGGTTTGTTCAATTCCTCTTGTCCCATGGATACATTCGTGGTTCCATAGACAAGACTTTGTTTTTAAAGAAAGAATCTAAAGACATTTTGATTGTGCAAGTATATGTTGATGACATTGTGTTTGGAGCAACTAACGAAACTCTTGTAGAAAAGTTCAAGGACCTCATGAGCAATGAGTTTGAGATGAGTCTCATTGGGGAACTCACGTTCTTCTTGGGACTTCAAATATCCCAAACAAAGGAGGGAACAAAGATCCATCAACAGAAATACATCAAGGAAATGCTCGTGAAGTATGGGATGGAACATTCAAAGCCCATTGACACTCCCATCTCACCAAATTCAAGGCTAAATGCAGATGAAACAGGTATCAGTGTGGACCAAAGGAACTATCGAGGTATGATCGGGTCCCTTCTCTACTTAACAGCTAGTAGACCTGATATCATGTTCTCCGTATGTCTTTGTGCTCGTTTTCAAGCTAACCCTAAGGAATCACACCTGAAAGAGGTGAAGAGAATTTTCAGGTATCTCAAAGGGAACAATAACTTGTGCCTTTGGTATCCAAGGAACAGTTCCCTTGAGCTCATTGCATACACAGATGCTGACTTTGCAGGGCACTTGGTTGACAGAAAGAGCACTTCAGGAATGGCCCAGTTCCTAGGGTCTTGCTTAGTTTCGTGGGGATCTAAAAAGCAAAACTTAGTGGCACTCTCCACAGCTGAAGCTGAATATGTGGCTGCCGCATCATGCTGTTCCCAGGTTCTATGGCTTAAGTCACAACTCCAGGATTACGATATGTCTTTTGGCCCAGTTCCCATACTCTGTGATAACACTAGTGCCATAAACATTTCCAAAAATCTTGTGCATCATTCTAGAACTAAGCATATTGATATAAGGCATCACTTTCTACGTGACAATGTTGAGAATGGGAACATTTCGATGGAACACTGTAGAACTGAAGAGCAAATTGCGGATATTCTTACCAAAGCTTTAGACAGACGTCCCTACCAGCGTTTTCGAATGCTTCTAGGGATGATAACTCTAAACTAAACAAGTCCCTGTTTATCTCTCTCTCAATGCCTGACTAGTTTATCTAAAATTGCATGATAAGGAACTTGGATTCATTGCTTTCACTATGCCATGATTACTAGTCTAGAGAAAAATGTGTACAAAGGAACTCTATTTCTTTTGGCCCAAAATGATCAACCAGAGTTCCCTTTATCCCTCATTACAAGCCACCATGACGGTTGATCATATGACCCACCTTAAGCTAGGGACCAGACAAATGCTTCTCATGAGCCAAAACATTTCCTTTATCGAGTTGCAAATTGTCTGGTTCCCTTTGAGTTCCCTAGCCTCACAAAAAGATGAGTGTGAAGTTCCCTCAACCACTTCACTCTCCCTGACCTTGAAAAGATCATGGGAACTGCTGCATCTACAAAGGGAACACTGACTAATCTTCAAAGAAAAACCGTCACTTGGGAAGCGGACTTTCGTGTCAGAAGCTCTGAAGCGTTACAGGCCAAGTATTCAAAATTTGAAAAGGACTTCCCAAGAGATTGTGACGCGTGTCCAGAAGCGTGCTTGAGAAGTTGAAACGGCGCCCCACGTTCATTGGGCAACGGTTATCGAGGTTATTCCACTTCCCTTTCTACCCTTCACCTCTTCTCTCCCTTAAAACCCCTCTTTGCCATTTTTAGGCCCTTTACTCCATCTTACATCCCTGTCATTCGTCTTCCCCAAATCCCCTTCACTCTCTTTTCAAGAAACCTCCAAAGCCTCCCAAATTCTTACAAAAATGGCCCCTCAACACACATTCGCACAAATCAAAGAGTGGGTACTTGCCAATCCTCGCACTCTCTTCATCACTCAACTGAACGAGATCGAGCAAGAACAAGACCCAACCATGAAGGATGTCCTCATTCAAGGGCTATACAATCAAGTAAGCCCCTTCTTGCCCCCTCCTCCTCCTCAGGTCGACGAAACCGTCTCCTGGACCTCTTCCTCCTCCGAATCTCTTCCTCTTCCACCTCCAACCACCAACACCTCCTCCGGAGTGGTCATCGTTGACAACTTCGGAGATGCTCGCCCCTCCATCAATGAAAAACCCCATAAATCCAAACATCGCCACTCATCCAAACATCGCCACTCATCAAAAGATCCCTCAAAATCCAAAAAATCCAAACACTCCCACGACCCCTCCAAATCCAAAAAGCGTAAACACTCTGAGGCCTCTGAATTCTCGGAGCCCAGAAAGAAGGCTTTCTTCCGATTTGAGGACTACCTGAACTGCTCCAAGGAGAGTTCTTGCGCTCCCAAACCTCCCTACCCTTTTCCTTCCGACGATGGGAACTCCGAACCCCAGAGTCTACTTCCCTCTTCCTCCTCCATCCCTCCTCTTCAAATCGAGGGACCTCCTCCGCCACCTCCTCCAGTTCCCGCCACGATGGGAACTCCAACATCCCAACCTCCTTCACTTCCTCTCGTTCCCATCATTACGGGATCTCCAACTCCACCTTCACCTCACAAAACGCCTCCTCCTTCCACTCAACTCACAACCCCTATTCCTTCTTCTTCTCTCCCCTCTTCCATCACGTCTCCCACCACCACCAAACTCCCCTCTCCCTCACCATCCAAAAGTACCGTCGCCCTCTCCTCAGACGACGACGATCTTCCTCTTTCTGTGGTCATCGGCAAAATGACCAAGGACCCTCCTCCGATCATCATGGGAACTTTGGAGGAGGAAGCCCAGCTCAAGGCCATCGAGGAAGAACTCAACAGGGGTCCCTCTGAGCACACAGTCTCCCAAGGGACAAAGTCCCCAGAAAAGGTTGCCCCTCAAGAGCCCACAGAGACAAGGGACCTCGCACCAGCTGGAGGTGCTGAGGCAACAACAAGTCATCCTGGAGATGACGCAGAGGGCTCCGGTTCGAGCTCCTCCGAGGAAGAAGGGACCTCCCATGATGAGGTCGAAGAAGAAGAAGAAGCTCCAGCTACAAAGGAGCCAGCACGTATCCCTACACCTGGACACCAAATGTTGGTGTCCGCGAGTTCCCCACCACCAAGGGACCGCGTGCTTATGATCGAAGCGGCTGCACCCCCTCAGCAGAAAGGAGCTCGAACGGTCTCTAGGGGGAACAAATCCAAAAGCAAGTCAAGGAAGGGGAAGGGGACCACCAAGCATCATGTCAATGAGCGCCGAAAGCTTCTCCCTCACCTCATTGTTTCCAAAGAGGTGCTAACTGAAAATGGTCTGGAGGAACTGTGGGAACTGATCAAGTCCCAGGGCTGGGAGAGACTCTGCCAAGAAACTGTGAGAGTAGATCCCTCACAAGTGCGTCAATTCTACAACAACTTCACTATCACCCACGACGGCACTCAGGGAACTCTCTCCCACGAAGGCGACGAGTTCATTTTTACAACGTCTACGATCCGCCTTCAACTCCAGGTCCCTGGTCAAGGGCTTAGCGAGGTGCCCAGCAAGCTCTGGGGCGACTTCAACAGCGCCGAGGTGTACAACACAATTTTTGAGGGTCGGGTTCCCTCTAAGGTCCTCTCGACGCATCATCTGTCCTTGGTCGCCAAGCTCGCTCACCAATTCATCATCAACGTGGTGATCCCACGCCAAGAAAAGCGCCTGGTCGTCAACATCCCCGATGCCATCATCCTCTACCACTTCCTCCTCAAGAAGCCCATAAATCTTCCCCGAATTATCCTTGGGCACATGGAAAAGTGCATGGCCTCCAAGTCCCACTCCCTTCCCTACTCCGGGCTGATCAAGAAGCTCCTACAAAAAGAGGGTCTCTACGATGCCTCTAAAGACGAAATCGAGCTTGGAAGGGAACTGGACATTACAGTTGCCCAGAAGATGAGGCACTCGGAGCCTGTAGAGGAGGCGGCTCCCCTAGAGTCTGGTACACAAGAGGGGAACTCTTCAGTGTTGCTCCGCATCGCCAACACCCTCGATCAAATTGCTAGGGACCAGGCAGTGTTGGCCAGAGGACAAGAAAAGCTTACACAAGTCCTTACGCGCCTTTGTGACGCCTTGTTCCCTCAGAGCCCATGATCTCTCCCTTCTTGTTCCCTTAATCCAAAAATGACCACAAATTGTACTTGGGTTCCCATTGTACATATTCTCTTCAGTAATGAAATGGTCTTTATTTTGATTGCGTGTTCCATTCTTTCCTAATATTGCTTTGCTTATTTTTCGATGATGTCAAAAGGGGGAAAGATAAAAAATGTGAGATGAGTTAAAAGTTTAAGTTATCACAGACCACGCATAAGCTAAGGGGGAACAATTGCATAAAAAGCCTAATAGGAACTATGTGTCTCACCAGAAGTGGCTCCCTAAATCTAAATGTCTCACTAAGAGTGACTTCCCAAAATCATACTTAGGAACTCATCAGAATATAATTCATTGAAATACTTGCATTTTTGTGATGGGTTTGTCATCATCAAAAAGGGGGAAATTGTTGGGACGTTGTTAGGACCTCTGGTTCTAAGCAACGGATCAACGATTCACTTCTCTTTAAGTTTTGATAATGACAAATACCATAGGGAACTAATGTGGTTTGTTCAAGTATTTCTAAGGAACACAGGTACAGCCAAGAACTCCTATGAATGACAAAGCCACTACTGGCCACAATGAAGAGTTTCCATCAAGGGAACTCTGAAGAGGAAAGTTCCCATGAAGTGGGAACTCCCAGAAACAAACAAGAAAACACAAGCTTACAACGATGAAGAGTTTCCATCAAGGGAACTCTGAAGAAGTCAGTTCCCATGAAATGGGAACTCACATGTGAAGACAACGACCGTTCAGCGCAGATCGCGGGATTCTGTCTCAGACAGCCAGAGGGAACAGTCTGAGGATCAGACTGTCACGCTTCATCCAACCGTCCGATTGATTCAAGAAGTTGACCTAGTTCAAACCAAAGTCACATGTGAAGAAAGTACAACTTGGGCATCAAGCAAAGGACATTTTGGACACAAACGAAAGATGCGACTACCCAAGACAAATGGACTATAAAGCCAAATGAATAGTACTCGGTCTGAGTACTTCTCCTAGAACTTACAAACACCCACATCAGAGAAAAGAAAGAAAAGGAAGAGAAGTCCCCGCCGGCGAGTGTGTGATCTCGACGACGGTGAAGCTGAAGTTCCCTGGAGCAAGGGAACTGAGAAGTCAGCGTAAGGTTTGAGTTACTTGTGTTTTGCTGTTGTGAGCTTAGGAACTCAGTTGAGAGGATTTACTAGTGTTGCTAGAGTTAGGAAGAACTTGTAGGAACAGAGAAGTGTAAATCCGGCTGTGTAACTAAGGAACAAAGCAATCAATATAAGTAAGTCATTCAAAATCCTCCAAGCGGAGGTAGAGGTTTACCCATACAACTAGTTGGTTGTAGTGGGGTTCCTCTATAAAGGAACTGTGCCTTTCACTGTTTTTATTACTTGCGATTATTTACTTCCGCTGCCTTGGGAACAACTAAATTGCCAGTTCCCAAGCTCACTGCTAACCGATTACGATCCAACACAAAGTAATAAAAAATTGAGTTTGTAATCAGTTTAGGGAAACAATCCTATTCAAGTATCCACTTTATCATCAAGTTGATTGATCATTGATTCAAACAAGTTATTCACTTTAGTTATTTCTATCCTAATCAAACATAATAAACATGCCAACAATTCATACATATACTTAATATCAAAACAAATATGAAACGATCATGAATTATAATGATATTAGCTGTAAGAACAAGGATATGCAAGATACATGCAATTGAGTTCCAACGAGTCAAACAATTAGCATGCACTCAAATCTCTTTCTCAATTGTGTTAGTCCTACGAGTTCTAAGACAATGAGTTGTTAAAGATTAGGTTTTGCTACGAGAAAACCTAGATCCTAGCGATAGAGTGTATTAACTTCATTTAGTTGGCCAAACAAGATGAAATCAATAACAATCAATATTAATTAAGCTCAAGAGAAATTAAAATAACTTTAAAAGAATAAACTTGAGAAGGAAATCTCACAATTCACTTGAATCCAAAAGCTTCAATTCGAATAGAATAAAATGGTTTAGTTCTCCATACAATTCTCTCCTAAAGTAAGGGAAAAGAGAAAATCACCAAACATAATCTAAGATAGAAAATTATTAGCTAAAACATAAAATTAACCGACTTTGGATTTTGCTATCGCAGGAAACTGCGGTCGCGATTTGACTTTCTTGACCATTTGTGTTGATGAACTGTCGCGGTCGCAACCCTTGTTTTCGCGGTCGCGGGTCTTCAACCGACTTCTCCTCAGTAAGGCATCCGCGGTCGCGGCTTGACACCCGCGGCCGCGACCCTCAATAGATCGCTCTTTTCTTCTTCGATTCCACTTCATTTTGTAACTCGATCTCTTTGGTCTTCATCTTAATCTTCAATAAAGTCCTAAAAAGACCTAAAACTCTATACATACATGTACTAAAAAGTCTTAGTTGTGTTGTAGAAAGTCCATCATATCAGTAACTCACCTATGACAGCCTCCATCCAAATCTCTTCAACGAAATTGAGCTCGATGGAGTTGATAATTCGAACAAAAATTCTAGAATTTTGCCCGAGTTTCGAGTAATGACAACGAAACTCACCCAGTTTTGTTTGATGAGCATGCCACTTATGAGTATCCATATGAGCAATTCAGTTTCTTAGATACTTGAGACGATCATGATAATTGCACTTCCAGAACCCTGTTGCGCCATTGTATATATGTGTAAACAACATCCTGCTCTTTATATTGATTTCTAGCGGTGGCACTTCTTACCGTCCAATTTAGAGGCTTGCTTACCAATTTGTGTTTACATATGCCACATTTATCCGCCATATGGGAATGAAGTCAAACACTTTCTTCTTATTGGTCATAATATAGGGGAAATTCTTCATCCAAAGGCAGTGATCTGCTTTAAAAAAATTCCTCTCGATCAAAAATTTGATCATCCGAGCTCAGCCAATCCATAGAGTGTAGTGTATGGACTCCCTACCACCTCCAATCCCCAAGATCTTAGATTAGATAACGTTTTAAGGGTAATTCCTAAATCTTGAAAGACATTCAGAGTTCTACATTTTGCCACCCTTGAAGGATATAAAAATTTTCCTTCTCGATCAACAATTATCAAAGTGATCAGCTCAATTTGCCCATTAAAAAGTCCATCCTTATGGAGCTCCAGTAGCCTTAATACGTAATTCCTAATAAAACGTCCTAGCACATTTTGGACCACTGTGATGTCACAACTTTGTGGAAGGTTTTCACAATAATTTTGAAGCGTCGTGGACTTAGGATATATAAGGGCTCGACGAAGGCGGTTCGTTTGTGCACTCTCAATTTTGTGTTGTGCACTCTGATATGGGCGAGTTTCAAACCCGCACAAGAAAATGGTACAAAATATGGGCGGATTTTAAATCCTCACAAAAAAATGGCACAAAATATGGGCGGGTTTTAAACCCGCACAAGAAAAGCCGTATATTCATGGACGGATTTAGGATCCGCGTAGACTAGAGTGCGCATCCGAAAAAACAGAGTGTGCAAAATTTCGCCATCGACAAATATTGAAACTCTAATAATGAATTTCAAACTAATAGGTATGACGAAGAATGGTATGGTGGTCCCGAGGAGGAGGTAAGGCTGTGTTTGGATTTCTACATGGGGTTTTAGCTAGGATTACACCAAGTCCATCATTTCTATTAGGCGGAGCATATCTAAGTTGGAAAAGTTTCCACCCATTGCCATCTATGAGATTGTCAAATTCATGTTTTGTTGGGAGGGTAAAGTTGGGTGCTAATACATTGAGGTCTTGAGCATGCTAGCAGAGAGGAGTAGAGTTGTTCGTCGGTTCGGGTAATTCGGTTTATAACCATAACCAAATCAAACCAAACCGAACTGATCAAAGGTATTCAGGTCGCGATCCTCAGTTCAAGATTTTAGATAGTTCAGTTTTCGGTTCGGGTCGGTTCTCGGTTCGGTTCAGATAAACCGAACTATTTTAATATAAAATTTTTTTAAAAATCCCCTTGGACTCCTTACTGTTACCCAATTACCTGAACCCTAAATCGCATTTTCACTTTCACACAATCAGTTAATCACACCTAGTCGTCGTCGTCGCACCTCTCCCTCAACTACTCGTCTCCTCGAGTCCTTTGTTGCAGCTGGCGACTACGCCCTATTTGCTTGAGTCATCTCACCTAGACCCAATCGCCCTCGACCCCTCGAGTCCTCTCGGCAGTTCTGAACCTCGACCCCAATCGCTGACTCGCTCTCTCTCTCTCGTCTTCAATCTTGAGCCCTCACTCCCAAATCCAATCGTCGATCGCCCTCGACCCCTCGAGTCCTCTCAGCGGCTCTAAACCTCGACCCCAATCGTCAACTTGCCCTCTTTCTCGTCTTCAGTCTGCCATCTGCGACTCTCGACCAGTCGAGTGCTCGCCTCTCTGACCCGAAATCGACGGTGAGTTCTCTTGTTCTCTGAAATCGGTTGATTCGGTAGTTCATGATTTAGGTATTTTCTCTTTGCTAGGTTTGTTCTCTCGTTCACTCATTATTCACATTTTCATTTAATTACACGAGATATCTTAAACATGTGTTCTCAGTTGCTTAGTTGCTACTTGCTAGAATTTCTACTTCAGTTCCTACCCGAACCAAACCGAATAAAACCGAACCGAACCGAGCTTATTCAGTTCGGTCCTCCGTTCCAAAAATTCCAAAATTCGGTTTTCAGTTTGGTTCGGTTTTCCTTCGTTCGGTTCGGTTTTGGACCGACAAACAGTCCTAGAGGAGTGAAAAATATCGGTTTGGTTAACCAAACCGAAATTATAAAAAATAACAATCTAGTTAAACAAATAAATGTCGGTTTTCGGTTCAGTTTTGGTTATTTTTGGAGACCTCTACCATCAATGCAGTAACTTTCATTCTCAACTTTTCCGAAAAATCAGGTGCATACATTTATAGGGTCTTACCCTAACATCATGTAATCCTAGTTAGCCAGATGTCACAATCCTAGACAAAGAAGAGTTTTAGAATTCCTAAGGACAATTTACATCATTTTACATTATGGTCGTTAGATTGTAACGACTTGTCCCAGAGAGAGTTTTGATCGCAGAAATATGAATCGATCAAAGCTTGTCCTAGAGAGTGTTTTGATCGCGGAAATAGGAATCTTGGAGCAATAAGTGGCTTCGTAAGGGCATCAATAAATTGATCTTTGGTGGAGAGGAACACAATGTTGAGCATCTTGTTGGCAACCCATTATCGCACAAAATAATAGTCAAGTTCGATGTGCTTTGTGCGTTGATGTAGAACAAGGTTTGATGTGAGTTATGTGGCTCCTAGATTATCACACCAAAGAATGGGAGGATGAGGTAAGAAAATTCCTGGTTCAACAAAGAGATATTGTAACCAGAGAAGTTTGCAAGTGGTGGTGGCTATGGACCGATATTCGGCTTCGGTGGAGGAGAAGATTGCAGTTAGTTGCTTCTTGGATGACTGGGAGACTGTTGATAGGGATTTACTTAACAACAAATAAAATCCGTAGTCAAGACCCCGCTGAGTACATGGGAGTCAGGATCGTCCACGGGAAGCAAGGTTGTTTGTCCTATCAACTATAAAAACAAAGAAACAAAGCAAAACAGGCAAAAACAGCTACGACCAACCTCGTTAACAACCTTGTCAGGGTCGTTAACGAACCTGGAAATAAACCAAACACAGAACAACTAACGACTCAAACGCAAGTTCGGTACCAAAGGTATGTTGACTCGGTAACGAGTAAAAACGAGAGCGTAACTAAGAAAATTTAATGAAATAAAAGACCTAGGACAAGGGCTACCACGACATAGCTATGCATAAAACTCATATGAAGATACAGATCATGCCTTTAAAGATAATTTGTCAACTTTCGTTGACTAACAAGAAAATCAATCAACTTTCATGAATCAATTCACTTAATTACTTGTTTTGAATCCAAAGCTCGAAACTTTCGTTATCGAACAATATCAACATTCAAGTTCACAACTTTTTCTTTCGATCAAGTTAAAAACTCAAATTACTTCGACTATCGTCCAAGCATAAGCACAACAAGTAATTCAAAAGGATAGAAGGCAATCAAAACATCAACTTACACATTCAAACATGCACAACTATATCGGGTTTCAACCCCGACTCTAGATAAGAAGACTAGTCACTATTCATTGAAATAAAGCAAACAACTTTAATTGAAGATGACATTGAAAACAAACTTAAACTTACTTGAAATTGAAAAGAGAATATTGTCTTACAAACTTTATTGAATCCGAAAATACCAAGAACACCGAGCAAGATCCGATCACCGAACCAATCCCTCTCTTTCGATCGAACTCAGTTCGACTCTCTCTCTCTCTCTCTCTCTCTCTCTCTCTCTCTACTCGACTTCTCCTAAAACTTGTCTAACTCCCCCTTGTCTAGGCTTAAAACAAGGGTATTTATACTAAGAAACTATCTATTAAAAAAACTAAAAGATAAAAACTTACCCTACTTAAAAGATAACAAGATAAAGATATAACAACTAAAAATCGGCTACGCCTCTACCGACACGGGATCCTCGTTAACGACCGGCACAGGGTCGGTAGACTTTGCTGAATTCCTTTGAAAAATTCTATCTTCCATCCTCGTTAACGACCTTCACAGGATCGTTAACGAGCCTCTGTTTTAGCTTCCAACAAGCTCTTCTTTGGTTTTAACTTGGACTTCAACTTGATCTTCCATGCCTTCTTCTTCCTTAACTTCCATGTTTTCCATCTTCCACCACAAGACTTCAACTCAGCTTGAAAAGCGCTCCTTTCCGTTTAAAAACCTACAAAAAATCATAAAACGGAGTAGGTTCCATACTTTTCACAAAATATGTAAACATATCCAAAAACACACAAAACTAACTCTAAAACCAACTAAAACCAAACTAAACAACCTAAGAAAAGCACCTAAAACTTGACTAAAAACACGAACATCAAAGACTAGCTAGGGACGAGCCTAAGAATATGCAATACGTTGTGGTGGAGTGATGATCTCATGTTTCATTAGCCCTGTCAGAGTTAGAGAATGCAACAAGAGAGAATTGTTTTTTCGAGGACGTGCAATTGGAGAAAGTGTGTTCCACTGAGATGTCTAAGGTGATTTCTCACTTATCTGTTCAAACTCTTTTGCATTCAAGATCTTTATGAGACCACCAAGCAACAAGTAAAAGGCTAACACGTTGACTAACATCGACACCACAACCATCGACTCTGATACCATTTGTTAGAGGGAGAAACCTTTAATGGGCCCATCCACCAATCCCAACACAAACCCAAAGAAATTCCATCCTAAAACCAATTGTGAATTGGATGAGTAACCCATCTATCGTAAATGAATAGAGAGAATTATACTCAATCCCATCAAAACGCAATATAAAATCTATGGCAGGCTAAGAATACTACTTAGCATGAATGAATTCTAAGGCAGGCTAAGAATACTACTTAGCATGAATGAATTCTAAGGCAGAATTGCATGCATACAAACAAGCGATATTTCCAACACCAGCATCACACTCCTCTTATATTAATGGGCCACTCGAGATGAAATACTATAAACACTGTAGTATAAAATAAACAAATAAGTGTTTGATTCTTTGGCCCATTAAAATAACCATATCCATATTTTGGCCCATTAGTAAAAGTCTCAACTAAGCAACCATGTAACCACGTACGTATTTTGCTATGTACAACTTTTAGCCGCCAAAGTTGACCTTCCATAATAAAAGGGCATAGATCGGTCCACTAATGCATGGCCACATGCCATCTCGTTACTTAGCATGCAATACAATCGTTTTTGCTTCCCACATCGAGGCTTGCCAAATTGTTCAACAACTAAACACTATAAATTGGAAGAAGGTTGATGTCTCTTTATTTGGTGGTATTTTCATATGTGATTTCCTTTGTAAATATATTTTTTTTTCCCCTTTTCTTGTGTGTTTTGTTCCTTTTTAGCTTAGTTCCCGTATTTCTATGAGATTCGGAGACTACGCGCATTTTATGTGTTTTGTAGGTAATTTGGCATGAATCGAGGATCAATTTGAAGGAGGATCGAGGCATGGAGCAAGGCCCGAGCTAAAGCGGGAAAGAGAGGAGCAAGCTATGAAGAAGAACAAGAGGAAAGCCAACAAGAAGAAGGTGGAACGAGGTCCGGACGGAGTTGCAACAACGCCGGGCCCGACTTGGAAGTTTCCAACCTCGGACCGACATGCACAGTAACTCGGGCCCGAGGTCCTCCGTGTCGGTCCGAGTCGGTCACCGAACTACTTGGGCTCCAAGGCACGAATTGTGGACTTCCACTTTTGCCCCTCATCTAATCTATAAAAGGCCCTCTTGTCTTCTAATTTGGGGTTCTCTCTCTCTCACACACACATAACAACCCTCAAAAGGATACTTGGAGAGCAAGGAGGAAGGAGAGAAGGAGGAAGAGAGAGAGGATCGGCCAAGGGAGAGGAAGACTTGATAGGTTTTGTTGATTAGCTTTGCTTTGTTTTGATCTAGTGGATTTGGAAACCCTTGATTGGAATTTGTGGATTGCTTTTGATTTGAATGAAACTTTGCTTTGTTTTGAGATTGATGATGTTGATCGCTTTCCTTTTTGATTTGTTTGCTTTCTTTGTTTGCCACATGGAGTAGATCTCCTTGATCTTGGGTTATGGGGGAGAACCCTAGCTAGGTTTGGGCTAGAAACCCCAATTCCATACCCTTGAGTGTTTGATCTAAGGAACCCACTCTACATAGAGCTACAATTCCTTGCGAAAGTTGGGAATCAAGGCTTGAGATTGGCAAAGTAGCGAAAGTGAACATGTGTCAATCTCAAGACCTTGCTTCGAAGGGGATTTCCCCAAGGATCGAGGTGTAGAAGTGGTTGGAACGAGGGCGAAAGCACTCGATCCTAGTCCGATCATCACTCATTGCTTGAATTGGGGTGGAAAAGCCTTAATCTACTAGAGAAGGAACCCAAAAGCCCAAGATCTACTTTAAATCTTTGAGTTCGACAAACCCAGATACCTCGGGCCCGACTTACCCAGTGTCGGTCCCGACTTCCTCTTGTCGCCAACATCGGGCCCGACGTGACCTCAGTGTCGGTACCGACTGTTTTCTTTGTTTTCCTTTGTTTTACATTCTCCTTTCCAGCTTTCTAGTGTCTAGGCACATCGATCGAGTAGACTTCCCGAGTGTTCGACACCCACCACGTACTACAACGGGGTCGGGTTATAAATTGTATCTCTAGACCCTCGCACAACCGAGAGGCGATCAAAGGTAATACCGAATAAGGGGTTGAAAAACATCTCTGACTCAAGAAATATCTTATTTGTCAAAGTTCGACGTGTTTAATCTTTGAGTGATATCGCGTTATTTACGGTATAAAATCCAAAAAGCGTTATTTATGGTATAAAGTCCAAAAGGCTTTATGTGTACGAAATCCCGAGAGTTAGTATTTTATAAAATTCCATTTATAGCGCGTATTATTTCGGGTTTCATCAATTTTAATTTGCGATGTGAGATTCACAATTGATCCAACAAGAGATAACACAACAATCTTTTTGTAGCCTACCAATGAGCAATAATGGGTGAGTGCATGTATTGACGTAGTTTTTTTTACCACGAAGGCAATGTCAGGTCGTATGAGAGAGATATTAGAGAATCCCAATAACATCAAGAAACAGAGATATATCATCAAAAGGAGGGGAAGAAGAATTGATCAAAATTTAAAGCCATTAATGTATTGACAGGTTTATAATTTTGAAGACTGAGTTTGGCCAAAAGATCTTGAATGTATTTTGATCGAAATAAATGAAAACTACTAGTTGTGCGTTGGACCTCTACACCTAAAAAGTAATGCAATGCACCAAGGTCTTTGACCGGAAAGAGAGATGATAAAGCAAGGACAAATGTTGATGCAAGAGAGTTAGACCGTACAACAGCTACAATATCATCAACATAGACTTAAACCAAGCCCTAGGAGCTTGTTTTAGGCCATAGAGAGATTTTTGTAAACGAAAAAGATTATTAGGGAATTAAGGATGTACAAAACCCGAAGGTTGATGAACAAGCACGACTTGTTCTAGGTCCACGTGGAGGAAGGCATTTTGAATGTCTAACTGTCTAACCAACCAATTTGACATGGTTTTGAGTGAGAGGAGGAGAATCAATCTCATGAAGTTGAATATTCGAAGGTTTAATCAATAGGCTAACGGTCTGATTGAAATCAATCTCATGAAGTTGATTGTAGCCTTTGGCTACCAATCGGGCTTTTCTCCACTCAATTGTTGACAAATCGATTCCTAAGAATATTAATAATCTATATAAAAATGTAAAAAAGGCATATTGAGGGTGCATTTGGATCGCAAATCAAATCATGCATTATAACATATAATACGTGATCAAAATGCACCCCAAATACTCCTTATTGAGATTGATTCTCTGTTCATCATTCTCCCAACCAAATGTTTCTTAAGTGAAAGAAAAATCAAGTAAATTGACCAAAATATTAGGAAATGTGAGAGTGAAAATTGGGACAAAATTAATAGAAAAACATTGTAAATTCATATTAGAGAACACAATCCTAGGGTTTCCAAGGCACCTCCAGTAACCAAGATAATCCACTAAGAGAGAAACTCACAAATGGCCAAAAGGCAAAATGCCTTGCAGCATCATATTTCTGTATACTCCTCTCACAAAAATCGGTAGCACACACTAGTGCTCACTAAAACATAACTGGTCTAATACTCATTTGCCCCTGTCTAACAAAATAGTATTGATAGACCTGGGTCACGGTTTGGGTGAACCGGTGAACCGCCGGTTCAGAAACCAGAGGGAACCGAAACCGCCGGTTCCTGTTTATGAACCGGTCGGTCCGGTTCCCCCTCGGTTTTGGTTCCGGTTTGGCCTCCCCGAAAACCGCCGAACCGGCGGTTCCAAAATCGGGAACTGGCGGTTCCAAACCGCCGGTTCCGGTTCCCCCGGTTCGAACCACTGGTTTCCGAGTTAACGGCTATTTTTTTTTTGAACGAAAGCCGAAACCTCGACCGCGGCCTGAGACCCGCAGTCGCGATTATTTCAACAGAAAGCTCGATTTTGAGCCAAATTCAAAATCGCGACCCTGTTTTGGTTAAAATGCCAACGACTAGTTTTTAACGGCTAGTTTTCAACGGCTAGTTCACATTTCCAACGGCTCTTTGATAAATTTACCTATAAATATCCACTAAATGATCTCATTCCCACCCACAATACCAATCTCTCTCAATCTCTCAATCTCTCAAGTTTACAAAGCTCTCTCAATTCTCAATCTTTACTAGTTTTACAAATTGCAATTGATTTCCTAATTGTTCTTTTCAAAAATTAGCATAATTGTCCTTACATCTTATTACTTAATTACATATTTCGTTACCATACTTTACTAGTTTACTCTTTTTGCTTACTTGTTTAGTTACATTTTAAGAAAATGGAAGGATTTCTTAACATTGATCACATTTTTGGCTCACAAGAGAGCTATTAACTTGTCGGAATTTACGAATCCCAATCCAAATGTGGTACAACCGGGATCGTCCACTCCCGATGAAAATGAGGGAGTGGGTGTGGATCATGGATCCGAGCCTTCCGAGGCGAGCGAGATTCCATCCCTTTAATCCGAAATATTTACAAAACATTTTCGGAAGGGAGTTTATAATGCATCTACCAAGAAATTTAAAATTCATTGTAACTATTGTACTAATGTTTACACATGGTTGTCGGGATCGGGCTATGGAACATTATCCAATCACGTGAAGAACAAACACCCCGACAAGATAGGCATGATGCAAGGACAATCCCAACTATCCAGGTTTGCAACTTCTTCTTCCCTTAATCCTCATCATAACCCTCATTTATTTACTTATAACCATAATGATAGCATGTATGCCTTCTCCGAGTCTATTTGTGTTGATCACTTATCATTTAGTTTTGCCAAAAAGTTAGGATTTAACAATTGGATGACTAATCATGTACAACCCGCTTATAAACCGACTACTAGGAAGGCGGTCAAAAAAATATGATGAAAGCATATAAAACCCGTAAGATGGCATTGGTGAAGTTTTTTGCTCAAAATGATATTAAAGTTTCAATTTGTAGTATATTTGGAGTGATCATTGGCAAAATCATTCATACATGGGCTTAACATGTCATTTTCTTGATGATCATTTTAACGTGCAAAAACGTGTTTTGGCTTATAGAGTATTTGATTTTTCTCATACCGCTTTAATGATTAGTAACATTATTCGTACTATTTTGGAAGAGTATCGAGTTTTTTTTGGAAGAGTATCGAGTTTTTTTTATCTCGTTTGACAATGCATCTAACAACACCGCTTCACGAATTGGTTCCCCATTGTCAACCAATTCTTGGAGCGAAGTATTTTCATGTAAGATGTGTTTGCCATTGATGATACCCAAAACAGTAGAAGCAAAAAGTGGGCCCAGAAGGGCCCCCATAAGCAAACTAGGGACCCACGTCCATGCCCGTTTATTTAAAAACAAAACTCCCAACAGATGCGAGGTTTCTCGAACATCCCGGAACGAGGTCTCGACCTCGTTACCGACTCTACTAATACGTTCGCCCGCTCGAACAAATCACAAGCGACCTCACTCCCGAACCAATCACCAGCAACCTCACTCCCAAGCCAATCACAGGTGACCTCACTCATGGACCAATCAAAAACCCTTATTTCGAGTATCCCACATCGAACATTGGCCTAAACTCAGCCCCCCAATTCTCTATAAATAGAGAAGAACCTCGTAGGAAGAAGGGGTCAAAAAACCACTTGAACTCAAGAACCCTCTTGTTTGTTAAAGATCGACGTGATAGGAACACCGTCAAAAGACCTCGCTACGGATAAGAGAAACCCACAAAAGACCCCAAAGTCGCGCAGGGATCTCGCTCACGCCTAAAACCTCACTACAAAAACTCATAAAACTCCCTACATCATATCCTCAAATCTACCTCGCCCTAGAATCGACCTCGCAACATTAGGTGCGATCTGGGAACCTTGTAGGAGGTCTAGGTGTGATTCTCAAAGTTGTACATCAACCTCGTAGGTTTGTACCCTCGCTACCACGGAAAAATCATAAATAAAGGAGCAAGTGTTTGCACTCAAATATAATAATCTTATTCCTTGTCTCGTAGCGTAGCCTTTATTTCGCGTTTCATCACTGGCGCCGTCTGTGGGAACCTCTTCATCCTAAGCAGCTTCCCATTTTAGTGCAAACCTTGATTCCTAAAACCCCCTCAAAATGGCTTGTCTAAACAATTTCTTCCCCCAACATCCCGACAATATGGCCGAGACCCCTCCATGGGCGACGGCAGGTCCGTCAGGATACCCTTTTGTGGTCCCGCCAGGCTGGACATACACCATCCCACAAAACCCATACCCGTTCCAGGGGTATGAACAGGGTGGCGCCCCTTTCAACCAGTATCCCTATCCGGGGTACGGGCAGTACCAACAGGGCCAAGCCCCCCCATACGTCCCGATTCCTCCCCAGGGGCAACCTCACTCCGAGTACGTGCCCGCATGTCCCGGGCTACATGCCGGGGCAGGAGGCGCCCATGAACGGATCTACCACGGAGAGGCCCTCCCGAGATCCGATGCAGATCTCGCGATCCCGTTCGCGACGTACAGAAAGGCGCGACATGGAGCTGTCCGAGACGACGGCAAGCGCGCCACGCCCTCTGGCGAGGTCAAAGTCGAAGTCTGCTCGCCCATCCGTCGAGAGTGGGTACAGGAATCCCTTCGTACCCGAGATCCAAGAGGCACACATGCCCAAAGGCTTCCATTGGCCACAAATGGGACTTTACGACGGCAGGGCTGACCCCGAGGACCACATAAAACACTACGCCGTCCAGATGAACGTCAACTCTTACAATGACGCCATTTTCTGTCGGATCTTTCCGACCACTCTGGACAAGGCGGCAATGACGTGGTTCACCAGCCTTAAGGTCGAGTCGATAGCCTCGTTTTCCCAGCTATGCGAATCCTTCGTCGGGCACTTCAACGGCTCGAGAAAGCGCAAGAAGAACATGCGCGATCTCCGTGGCATCGAGCAGGGGGAAAACGAGAAGTTGGGTACCTTTTTTACGAGGTTCACCACCGCGGTCACTGAGATCGCGCAAATCGACGAGGCCTCGGTACGCGACATCCTCATGGGCAACCTTCGCCAGGGGGATTTCAAATGTCGCATTTTTCTCAAAAATCCGACCACATATGAGAGCCTGTGTGCTCGGATCACGGCGCAGGTCAACGCCGAGGATGCTGCCAGCCAGAGCTCGCGACCGAGGACCGACAAGGAAATCGTGACCGAGGCTAAGGGAAAGGCTAAAGCGGCTGCGCCGGCCGCGAGGGACGCGTACATGACGCAAACTCACGACCGACGTGCCGATTACAAAAGCAACAACAACAACAAAAGCAACAACAATAACAGAGGCAACAACGACAATAGAAACAACAACCGCTACGAAATCGTGGCGGTGGTGGTTGGAGCTGCTTCGGCGGGAAGCCACGAGGTTACAGAGGCAAAGGTGGCCCCGCCTACAACCCAAACGAGAAAAAGCGCGCCAACCCCGCGTCGGGGGCTAACCTCGTGCAGCAGGACCCAACCCGGCCCCGACCAAGCAACACGGAGCACCAAGCTCCGGCGAGGCAGTCGCGCTCCGGGCAAGCCGCCGCGCCCGATGGGTACATCAATACCATCTCGGGCGGACCCTCGCTGGCAGGCTCGAGCCAGGCGGAAAGAAAAAGATACGTGAGGGCAAGTCACCATGAGCCCTCGGTATATAGCGTGACACAAACCTCACGATCCCACGTGGGTATGGCCTTCACAACAGAGGACGCCGAAGGGCTCCATATGCCCCACTCCGACCCCCTGGTGATACACGCTCAGTTGGGCTCGAAAATAGTGAAGCGAATACTGGTGGACACGGGTTCCTCCGTAGACATCATGTATTTTGGCGCTTTTGAGCAGCTAGGGATCTCCGCGACATCCTTGAGGCCCTACGCTGGGAAGCTCACCTCTTTCTCGGGAAACGAGGTCGAGGTCGCTGGTCTCATAGACCTGTGGATGACCCTCGGTACTGACCCGACAACAAGAACCGAGGTAATAGAGTTTACGGTGGTGCACCTGCCCTCGGCTTACAATGCAATCATCGGGAGAGTCTCCTTGATGAAATTTCAGGCGGTGGTCTCCATCTACCACCTGAAAATGAAGTTCCCCACCAGCGTGGGTGTCGGAGAGGTGAAAGGCAACCAAGAAGAGGGCCGCGTCGGCTACATGACCTCGGCTAAGCAAAAATGCTCTGTGTTCATGGTAGAGACTTCGGGTGAAGCAGACCTCGAGGTTCGGGATTTCACAATACCCACTCCCGAGGCAGAAAGAAGGGTGATTACCCCCTTCGGGAACAAATCAGAGAAGATCTACCTCGGGGGTTGCCTTACTGGGAATGCAGCAGCGTCACTAGAAGCCCTGCTTGCTGGGTCCCGCGACGTGTTCGCCTGGACTGTAAAAGATCTCCGAGGTGTGCCTCGGACCCTGGCCCAACACTCCCTGAACATCGACGTCGCCATTCGTCTTGTGGTGCAGCGTCGAAGAAAAATGAACGAAGAAAGGGCAACCGCCGCAAATGAAGAGGTGGCCAAGCTGTTGGCCGCAGATTTCATACGCAAAGTCCAGTATCCGAAATGGCTGTCCAATGTCGTCTTGGTCAAAAAGGCCAGCGGCAAGTGGCGGATGTGTGTAGACTTCAAAGACCTCAACAAGGCATGCCCCAAAGACAGCTACCCCCTACCCTCGATCAACGCACTTGTAGATTCGACCGCTGGGCATGAGGTCTTGAGTTTCCTTGACGCCTACTCGGGGTACAACCAGATCTTGATGAATCCCCGTGACGAGGAAGAGACATCCTTTATCACTCAGCGGGGGACATACTGTTATAAGGACATGCTGTTTGGCCTCAAGAACGCGGGAGCCACATTCCAACGCCTCGTCGATCGGGTTTTTAAAGATCACCTGGACAGGAATGTATCCGCCTACGTCGACGACATCGTGGTACGGAGCAAGGGCCCCGAGGAGCACCTGGCTGACCTCGCCGAGGTTTTCACCACCCTCGGACACCACCAGCTCAGCCTGAACCTCGAGAAGTGCGTTTTTGGCGTGTCCTCGGGAAAGTTTTTGGGATTCATGATCAGTGAGCGCGGGATCGACGTCAACCCCGCCAAAATAGAATCTATCCTCGCAATGAGGTCCCCCCGATCTCGTACCGAGGTACAAAGACTCAACGGCGTTGTAAACTACTTGGGGAGGTTTTGCTCCCGCCTAGCAGACAAGTCCCTCCCATTCTTCGCCGCCCTCAAAAAGAACGACAAGTTCGTCTGGGACGAAAGACTCGAGACAGCCTTCTCTGAGTTAAAAACCTTCCTCACCAAGCTCCCCACCTTGTCACCTCCACGCGCGGGCGAAGATTTGCAACTGTATGTGGCGGTGAGTCCCGAGACCGTCAGCGCAGTGCTCACAAGAGAGGCCATGCACCCGGTATACTTTGTGAGCCGCGTGCTCCAGCCCGCGGAGCAAAGATACTCCCCGACAGAGAAGATGGCGCTGGCTGTAGTGACCGCCGCAAGGCGACTACGCCCATACTTCCACGCACATCCCATCCAGGTTCTTTCGGACCTCCCACTTCGTCAGATTCTGCATCAGCCCGCTCTCTCCGGACGTATGACCAAGTGGGTCGTCGAGCTCTCCGAGTTCGATATCAATTATCTTCCGAGAACCGCAATGAAGGGACAAGCCCTCGCCGAATTTATGGTGGAGGTCACCTTCCCCGAGACAGACACAAGCTCGGACGAATGGAAAGTGTTCGTTGACGGCTCACGATGTGACGCCGGTGGCGGGGCCGGGGTGTTCCTCGCTGGACCCTCAATCGAGACGGAGTATGCTCTCAACTTCGCCTTTGATGCCACCAACAACGACGCCGAGTATGAGGCCATGATCGCCGGGATCGAGATGGCGCTACTCAACGGAGCCCGCAAAATCAGGGTCTACACAGATTCCGAATTGGTGGCGCGACAACTCAACGACCAATACGACACCAGAACAGGTTTTCTGCCCGCTTACCGAGCAAAAGTCAAGGCCTTGGTCTCATGCCTAGAAACCTTCGCGGTGGAGTCAATCCCGCGAACCTCAAACACAAAGGCGGATGCCCTCGCCAGGTTAGGCTCCGCGCTTCCCTTGGATGTGGGGAACCGCGTAATGGTGGAGAGAAAGCTCTCGCGAAGTGTCGATAGCGAATTCATGTCCATAAGGACCGAAGATTGGAGGTCCCCGGTAACGAGGTACATACAAAGCGGCATCCTCCCAGAGGACCCCGCGCTGGCCAGAAAACTAAAGATGCAAGTTGCCCGCTACTGCGTCGTCGGCGACCAGCTTTATCGCCGGGGATACACTGAACCCAACCTGTTGTGCATACCGCCCGAGGCCACGGACCACGTCCTCTACGAGGCCCACGAGGGAGTTTGTGGGGGACACCCGGGGTGGAGATCTCTAGCACACAAAATCGTCCACTTGGGGTACTTCTGGCCCACTCTCCGACAAGACGCAAAAGCTTACGTCCAAAAATGCGCCAGATGCCAGAAACACGGGAACGTCCAGCACACCCCAACGGCTCCCCTCCGCAGCATTCACGCGCCATGCCCATTCGCAATGTGGGGAATGGACATTTTAGGCCCTTTTCCTAAAGTTGTTGGCCAAGTGCAATACATCTTGGTCATCGTGGACTACTTCACGAAGTGGATTGAAGCACAAGCAATGGAAAAAATCACCGGGGCAAAGGTCTGCGAGTTCCTGTGGAAGAACCTCGTCTGCCGTTTCGGTGTCCCCATGACAATCATGACCGACCATGGCCCCCAATTCGACTGCGAAGAAACTCGAACTTTCTGCTCTGAGCTGGGCATCAACCTCAAATTTTCCTCCGTAGCTCATCCCCAGTCCAATGGCCAGGTAGAAAACGTTAATGCCCGCATCTTGACAGACCTCAAAAAGCGCCTGGGCATGGCACAGGGCCGCTGGGCCGAATTACTTCCACTCGTCCTCTGGACGTATCGCACGACCTCGCGCCGCGCAACGGGCGAGACCCCCTTCGCTCTTACCTACGGGGAGGAAGCCCTCGTTCCCGTAGAAACCCTAATTCCATCAGAAAGGGTGTACAACTTCGACGAAAAAGAAAACGAGGCCAACCTCAAAATCGAACTGCAGTTCCGAGACGAAATCCGCGAGGTAGCGGACCTGCTCTCTAGAGAATACAAGCGACGTGTCGCTGTATACCACGACAAAAAGGTCAGACCTCGCCTCTTGACCACGGGAAACCTCGTGCTATGATGCACCGAAGGAGGAAAACTGGACCCTAACTGGGAAGGACCCTACATCCTCGGAGAAGAAGTCGCGCCCGGGGCTTTCAAACTCAGGGACGACGAGGGGCGCACACTGAGCAAAACGTGGAACGTCGCACGACTCAAAAAATACTACATGTAGAAACTCGAAACCCCGTTGTTCCTCACAATTGGTAAATAAAGGATTGCAGGCTTTTCTAAAAACGTTCCCTCGTTGAAAAATACCACCCCTCACTTCACGCTTTGGGTTGGAGAATCTCTTTTGGAAAAAAGTTCCACCCCTCGCTTCCCGCTTGGGGTTGGAGAATCTCGCTTGAAAAATTCCACCCCTCGCTTCCCGCTTGCGGTTGGAGAATCTCGTTTGAAAGAAATTCCACCCCTCGCTTCACGCTTGGGGTTGGAGAATCTCGCTTGAAAAAGTCCACCCCTCGCTTCACGCTTGGGGTTGGAGAATCTCGTTTGGAAAAAAGTTCCACCCCTCGCTTCCCGCTTGGGGTTGGAGAATCTCGCTGAAAAATTCCACCCCTCGCTTCCCGCTTGGGGTTGGAGAATCTCGTTCAAAAGAAATTCCACCCCTCGCTTCCCGCTTGGGGTTGGAGAATCTCGTTTGAAAGAAATTCCACCCCTCGCTTCACGCTTGGGGTTGGAGAATCTCGCTTGAAAAATTCCACCCCTCGCTTCACACTTGGGGTTGGAGAATCTCGTTTGGAAAAAAGTTCCACCCCTCGCTTCCCGCTTGGGGTTGGAGAATCTCGCTGAAAAATTCCACCCCTCGCTTCCCGCTTGGGGTTGGAGAATCTCGTTCAAAAGAAATTCCATCCCTCGCTTCCTGCTTGGGGTTGAAGAATCTCGTTTGAAAGAAATTCCACCCCTCGCTTCACGCTTGGGGTTGGAGAATCTCGCTTGAAAAATTCCACCCCTCGCTTCACGCTTGGGGTTGGAGAATCTCGTTTAAAAGAAATTCCACCCCTCGCTTCACGCTTGGGGTTGGAGAATCTTGTTTAAAAGAAATTCCACCCCTCGCCTCCCGCTTGGGATACTAGCGAGGTTCGTGAACCCCCTAAGACGTCGGGATTCGCGGACGGCTATTTTTTAGGTCGGAACGAACTTCCAGAACAAACGAGGTCCGAACAGAGGCTCACGACCTCGTCGCAGGACTACAACACCCGGTGTGGTCCGAGCCCCACAAAAGATGTGACACTCGCACCATGGGGTTGGACGGATAAGGACTGGCATATGCAAGAAAGTTTCAAGTCTAAAGCAAACAAGCATAGGAAATGAAAGTGACGAAGCTGATAAAAATAAAAGCAGGTGTTTCGATTACAGACCCCGTAGGGTCACCCAAACAAAAAAAAAAGAAAGAAAGATGTTTTAATTACAAACCCCGTAGGGCCACCAGAGAAAAGTTCATCATTTCTTCGAGGTTTCAGCCTCGGGACCGGTAAGATCGATGGTTTTAGGAGTTTCGGCGGAGGCAGCCGAGGCTTCAGCAGGAGCAGGTCCAGCAGGAACAGGGGCAGCGGAGGCAAGAGGCGCGGGCGCACCAGGCGCGGGCGCACCAGGCGCGGGCGCACCAGGCGCGGGCGCACCAGGCGCGGGCGCACCAGGCGCGGGCGCACCAGGCGCGGGCTGAGGTCCCGTGGAGGTTAACTCCGGGTTCCCTCCAATGGGCTCTACCTCGGGAGGCGCGGTGCTGGACACAGTCCCGTCCTCATTGAGGAAGAACTCACATTCCCCCTCAGGATCCTTCGACCCCAACTCCCCCATGGTTTCGTTGTAGTTGGGGTTGAAGAAGACGATCTGGGGGTCGAGGTGCCCATACTTGGCCACCGCCTGTTTTACGCCCATGCGGACCGCCTGGTGGAACTTTGTCCTCACGCTCTCCACCAGCTCTGCCTTGTACTCCTCCGAGTCCACATACTTGGGACCCGCGACCTCGACCTCCTTGTTAAGCTCAACAACGCGCCCATCGAGGCGCCTGATCTCCTCCTCGGCCCTCAGAAACTCCGCTTCCTTCGCCTTGAAGAACTCATGCTCGGCGGAGAGCTTGCCTCGAAGTCCTTCAACCTCGCCCCGCAGAACCTCGGCCTCACCCCTCGCCCTCTTCTCCCCCTCCCTCGCCGCCTTTACCTCCTCCCTCGCTGCGGCCTCCGCGGCCTCTACCCGCTTCTTGGCCGCAGCCTCCGCGGCTTTGGACGACTCCGCGACCTCGGCCAGCTCCTTGGCCTGTCGCTCGCACACCTCGCTACGGGCCCGAAGCGCCGCCTCCATCTTGTCCATCCTCGAATGAAGTAGGACGATGCGACTTCGGTTGTAATTATCAAAAAAGGTGTGCTGCAAGTTCACAGAAGGATGAGAAAAAAAAACAAGAAAGAGACAAGAATTAAACACACAAAGACAAAAAAAGAAGAAGAAGAGCTTACCATGGCCGAGTACCGAGCGGCCTCATCGTCAAGCGCCGCCTCGGTGAGGTTGTTGGCCCACGCGACCTCCTCCTTGTAATCCCCCCGAGCCCAATCCAACGGGGCCCCTCTGATGGGTCCAGGGCCGTGAAACCTGGCAGGATGGGGGCCTGTATCCCCGCGGCTTCGCCCCTCGAAGTTGAAAGCAGGAATGAGTTCCAGATCCCGCGAGCTTCGTTGGTGGTCGCCCGACCGGGGTTTCTTTTTCTTCTCGGGGGACGAGCCCTCTTCCTTCCTCTTCCGCCCGGCCTTGTCGTCGGAAGCCCGGGGTGGATGGGTGGTCCCCTTCGTGGTGGCCCCTTTTGACAGAACCACATCAAGCCTTTTTTCCCCTTGGGGCGGCCCAGTGACGTCCCACTGCGACGCCCTCGAGACGTTCCCCTTGGGCAGGGCTCCCCCTGCCGCGGCCGTTGGCGGGACAGGTCCCGGCTGCGTTGTACCTGTCCTCGCCTGCGAGCTCGACTGTGAGCTCGGCTCGTTGATTGAAATCCCCTTGGGGACCCGGGGAGCAGGGGCCTTAGAAGTAGACGTCATAGGCTGTTTCCCCTTCGACGTCGTGGTAAGAGCGTGCAAAAAATCCACTGTCAAGAAAGGAGTAAAAAGAAAACAGCAGGTTAAGACGAGGTCAGAAACGAATGAAACGAGGTGTATAACCCCGCAAACATACAAGTAAAAAGAAAACATCAGGTTAAGACGAGGTCAGAAACGAATGAAACGAGGTGTATAACCCCGCAAACATACAATGAAAAAGAAAACAATCAGGGAAATAGTGATAATAAAATACCCTCTCCGCCCTCGCGAGGAGGGAAACTGAGGCTCAGCCCGGCCCGCTCCAGTCGGTCCTGAGAAAGGTAGCGCTCGTATGGCGCCTGGTACACTGTGGCGTACTTGGCCTTGAGCGCCTGGAACTCGGCGACCTTGTACGGGCACACGCATCTCTCGTAGCTACCCGGTGCCACAGGGAAATTAAGATATCTCCCGCTGAGGTCTCGGACCAAAAACCATTTAGGTTTCCACGTCTCGACATTCGACTGGGTCGTAATAATTTTTACGTGCGGTGTGCTGAGGTTGACCAGGGAATAGCGAGGTTCTCTCCTCGCCAAGACTAACGCCGACAAGTCACTGAGATTCGGCTCGTCCAGAAGCTCCCGAATTCGAATTGTGTAAGCACATAACAGCCGCCAGGCGTTTGGGAACAACTGAGCGGGGCAGACACCCATGGCCCACAAAAAATCAACGATGTGCTGGGCCAAGGGCAGCCTAAAGCCCGCTTGGAGACTGACGAGGTTCACGACCGCACACCCCTCGTAGGACGCCAGGGGTCGCCCCTCCTCCTCTGGAAATGCCAACTCGACTCCCTCGGGCCAGGGGAAATCTTTAGCTATGTCCGCGAGGTCGTCCAGCGTCAAATCGGTGGCCACCCCCTCGGACAGGTAAGCCTCGGGAGTGCTCGGACTCATAGGAATCCGTTCTCTGAGGATGACGGGAATGCCGGACATAGCGTCGGTAATATAGGCCTCGGGGAAGCTCGACGGCACATACGCGGCCGAAGCTGAGGCAATCGCCGCGTCCAACCTCGCCTCGACCTCAGCGGCGATCACATCAGGAGAAGAAGAGGAAGCCATTTCAACACCAGAATATATGCGCAGGCGGGGGAAGTACGAATTGATCGAAACAGCAGAGTCACTGGATGAGGGCTCGCTGAAGACCAACGAAGGAGAACTTGGGTTCTGAGAATCACTAGGCTCTACACTTCCTACGGACTCGGAGACCTCTTGATAGAAATTCTCTTGAAAATTGAAGACAAAGTCGGGCGGTGGGCTCGCAGAGGCTCTCCTAGGCATGAAAAGACAACGTCCAGGCCGCGAAAAGCTAGCACCTGGAAAAGAAAAGGTCAGTAAGGCACTAAAGGCAAGACAACCAAAGAGAAAAACACGAGATCATGACCCCGTGAAAGAAGGAAAAACGAGGTCAAAACCCGAGATCGAAGAACGAGATCATGACCCCGTGTAAGAAGGAAAAACGAGGTCAAAACCCGAGATCGAAGAACGAGATCACGACCCCGGGAAAGAAGGAAGGACGAGGTCGAACCCAAGATCAAAGCACAAAGATCATAACCTCGAAAAGAAAAGAGCACGAGGTCATAACCTCGAAAAGGAAAAAGCGCGAGATCATAACCTCGGGAGAAAATGGGCACGAGGTCGCAACCTCGGGGGACAAAGCAACGCGAGGTCATAAAAGGAAAGGCCACATGGCATCCTACGGGCTACTCTGACAGGATAGGACGGCAAAGAAGAATTTGAAGCGCCAAAAGAAAGGAAAGAGAAAGAAGGCCAACCAACGGTGGAAGCCAGCGGTGGAAGCCCAAACGTCCCGTCAAACAGACATCATGACGTTTGGGCTCCCGAGGGTTTTCGAAATTCGAAAAGTGGTGGGCGGAGGAACAGAAGCTCAACCGTCACCCCAAGCAAAAAAGAGAGAGAGAAGCAATAAACCCAAAAGCCCAGCGGTGCCCTCACGATGACAACCGCCCCCCACCACCGCCTCACCACCGCCTCACCACCACAACACCGCCCCCCAGAGCGTAACACAGAAAAAAGAGGGGAGAAATGCAGAACGAAAAGAAAGGAGAGGAAACGCAAAAAACCAAGGGGAGACAAGGGCACTACGGAACAAAAGCCACACCCAACGCCGCCACGCAGACAACAAAGAAGCACCCAGAAATCACCAACCAACCACCCAGATGCAAAACGAAACGAAGAAGGAGAAAAGAAAAATAACAAAAGCCAAACGCCAAGAAACACACAACCCTGCCACCGCCGCTTCGCAACCGTGACACCGGCGCGAAACGCCGGGCGACACACCGTCGCCCTTACAAAACACGAGGCAAAAGGCGAGCAAAGGAAGAATCGAAGGCAAAAAATACCAAAAGACAGGAGAAAGAAGATCGAGAACTTACTTGTTTAAAGGTCGACGAACGGGAGGCGGTGGCGCAACTGGCGAACGGCAAGAAGCTCGTCGGAAACCGTCTGGAGAAACAGCTCAGAAGAAACCGAAGAGATAAAGAGAGAGAAGGAGCGAAAATATTGGAGAGAGAAGATGAGGGGGAGGCGTGTGAGATACGCCCTTATATAGAGCAGATTTGGGCCTCCCCACTCCCGAAAGGCTTCTTAAAAACCTGTCTCACCTGGACGGCCCACTAAGCAAAGTATGGCGAAAAGGCCCAAGAGTCTTCATCCGCGCAAAACAAGAAGAGAACCTAAGTACAAAGCCTCACACCTCGCAAAGCGCCCTCCCAACCTCGAGAACGTCATAAACCTCGCATCTCGCGGATCCAGGGAACTTATGCCCTGCGACCCTCGGGGCGAGGCCCCCAGGCCATGGGGTTGTGATGATACCCAAAACAGTAGAAGTAAAAAGTGGGCCCAGAAGGGCCCCCATAAGCAAACTAGGGACCCACGTCCATTCCCGGTTATTTAAAAACAAAACTCCCAACAGATGCGAGGTTTCTCGAACATCCCGGAACGAGGTCTCGACCTCGTTACCGACTCTACTAATACGTCTGCCCGCTCGAACAAATCACAAGCGACCTCACTCCCGAACCAATCACCAGCAACCTCACTCCCAAGCCAATCACAGGTGACCTCACTCATGGACCAATCAAAAACCCTTATTTCGAGTATCCCACATCGAACATTGGCCTAAACTCAGCCCCCCAATTCTCTATAAATAGAGAAGAACCTCGTAGGAAGAAGGGGTCGAAAAACCACTTGAACTCAAGAACCCTCTTGTTTGTTAAAGATCGACGTGATAAGAACACCGTCAAAAGACCTCGCTACAGATAAGAGAAACCCACAAAAGACCCCAAAGTCGCGCAGGGATCTCGCTCACGTCTAAAACCTCACTACAGAAACTCATAAAACTCCCTACATCATATCCTCAAATCTACCTCGCCCTAGAATCGACCTCGCAACATTAGGTGCGATCTCGGAACCTTGTAGGAGGTCTAGGTGTGATTCTCAAAGTTGTACATCAACCTCGTAGGGTTGTACCCTCGCTACCACGGAAAAATCATAAATAAAGGAGCAAGTGTTTGCACTCAAATATAATAATCTTATTCCTTGTCTCGTAGCGTAGCCGTTATTTCGCGTTTCATCAGCCATATTTTAAGCCTTTGTGTCAAAGATGGTTTAAATGTTATGTCGGGTTTAATTGCTCCTATTAGATATATTGTTAGTCGTATGTGGGCTAGCCCCCGAACCGTCCAAGATTGGACGACGTTTTGTACTAAAAAAGGTGTTCCACCCCGAACATTTCCAAAAGATGTTTGCCATCTTTGGAACTCCACTTATAAACTACTTCATGCATGCATGCCTTACAAAGATCTTTTGACTTCTTTTGCGTCCATATATTTTCCCGACAATCCCATTATTTCTCAAGTATGGGATTATTGTTATAAAATCTTAGAAGTTTTGAAAATATTTCATGATGCAACATTAACTTTTAGTCATGTTTATAAACCTTGTACTCAGTTGTTTTGTTTTGAAGCATTGAATGTGGCCGACGGTTTTTGTGAGGGGCGTAAATTCCCCAAACTGTATGGTGTTATTGATGCTATGAAAGTGAAATGGTTGACGTATTATAAAGTTATCCCCGATATCTATCTTGTTGCTTATGTGTTTGATCCTAGGTTTAAGATGAGTGGTTTAGAAATGTTTTTGAATGATTATTATGATGCATTAGAGTTGGATGTTAATAATGATATTGCTAGTGTTGGGGATATACTTAGTAAAGTTAAAAAACCAATTGAGGAATTGATTACTGAATATTCATCTAGTGTTAGTTCTTCTCCATTACCTCCACATTCATCCTCCTCTTCGAGTTCGAGTGCCCTCGGTGCTACTAAAAGTTGGGGGGCTAATCTCTTGCATACCCTTACCAAGAAACCGAGACATTCGAGCTCGAATGCGGAGTTTGAAACATATCTAACAACCCACTTTGAGTTAGGTGAAGGAGAATTTGATATTTTAGATTGGTGGAAGACCCACAAGAAGACTTTCCCAACCTTGGTCAAGATCGCGGCTCAAGTGCTTGTTGTTCCCGCCTCGACCGTATCGGTAGAGCAAACATTTATCGAAGGAGGCCACGTGCTTGACGCAAAACGATCTAGTTTAAAGCCCGATGTATTGGAAGCCCAAGTGTGCGTATGTGATTGGAAGAGGGCGGAAATTTGTCAACAAAAGACAGAGGAATCCGAAACTTCCGACTCGGACGGCCAAGACGATGAGTCCCAATCCCAAAGCGCTTTGGATGCATCGACCTAGATGGTAAGCAAATTGGGGTTTCATATCGAAAGGTAAGAGAACTACGTGGCTTTGATTCCTCTATAACCCCGAGAGGATACGTAGCCAACTTATTTTTAAGTCCAAACCCTTTAATTATCCAACTTTTTATTTGTTTTGAAGAACAACCATTAATCGCCTATTCGCCTTAGTCCACGGTTGGGCCAAAGTCCAAACCGTGATCGCGTCTTGGTTGGACTTTCTTCAAAAAAATAGAGTTTCTGTTTTTTTTGGACCGCGATCGCGGCGTGACCGAGATTTTTTTTAAATGCACGGTTCCGAACCGAAACTGGATCGCGGCGTGACTGGGATTTTTTTTTAAATGCACGGTTCCGAACCGGAACTGAAACCGGGGCCGGAACCGGCGGAAATCGGAACCGCCGATTTGCATACCGGACCCAGGTCTAGGTATTGAATGGCCTAAAAGAAATAAGTATATCTTTAAATTTTTTGTGTAATTAGGCCCAAAGGATGTTAAACGATCAAATGGGCCAGCAACAGATTCTCATCATTCTTCCTTCCCTCCCAAAGATCTCATTTTCGCTCTCCCAATTTCCCAAATGTTAACCAACTGTCTTCCCACCTTATCCAACGCTCCAATCTCAGTCTCGGTTTTAGCTCCAACCTCCCTCTCCTCTTCTTTCCTCCGTCCGTCTCTATATTTGACGAGTACCCAGATTAGCCTCCATGGGAGAAGCTCCAGAGGGATCACCTCCGTTTTCAAGGGCAAGTCTGGGAAGACGAGGTTTGTAAGAGGAGGAGGAAGGATTCTGTGCGGCTTGCTTCCAGTGGACCCCTGGACTTGCATCCTTGATTCCAAGAGCGTAACAAATCTGCTCTTTGCTTTGTCTCTTTTCCCTTATCTGGGCTTCTTGTATTTCATCAGCAGGGTCAAGTCGGCTCCCAAGCTCACCCTTTTTGGGTTCCACTTCTTGCTTGTATTCGTTGCGGCTACTAGTGAGCTTCCTCTCTCTCTCTCTCTCTCTCTCTCCGATTCTCCCATTGGAGCGTTGAATCATTTCGTTAGCGTAGTAGTTGCAATTCAGGAGATGTCATGTCAGTTTATGAGAATTTGATGTTAGTGTGTTTGGCATTATGGAAAATTAGGGTTTTTCTTACTTCTCAACATCATACTCCTATGGATATACATACACCTTTAGTGAATTGGCATTATCACGCTCTAGGTCTGATAAAATCATACAAATGTTAGAATGATTCAGCAATTGCAAAATCATACAAATGACTTCTTTCAAAAACCTGGGTCGACCATTCTAATAACAATGCTAGAATGGAGACGGCTAATCTCATATTCTCATGCTTTTGGCTAACTTTCAAAAGCATGGGTATGTTTGGCATTTAAGCTAAGTTAATGAAATCAGGATTTGCTCTAATTGGACCTAATTTTCTTGGTAAGATGGCAAGATCATCAATGTGTTAAAATGCATTATTTGCTAATAATTTGATATGTGCAAATTGGATATAGCTTTGATTCGTACTGACAATTTTGCCTTCTGTGTTTTCTTTGAGCAGTACCTGTTGGGATTTATGGTAAGCTAACCCCTTTGTTATCTTTGCACTGCATATAATTAGCCTGTACTCATGATCTGATCATTTCTTTTATGACAGAAAAAGTACAGTATGGGACTTCATTGTCGAATGTGGACTGGTTACATGGAGGAGCCGAGTCATTGCTCGCTCTGTCCAACTTGTTTGTTGTTTTGGGGCTAAGGAAAGCTCTAAGGAAATGTGGGGATTGAGTATTTGAGAATCACATGGATTTAATTTAAGGGCTCAAACAGTACGTGTATCAAGAATGAAAATCCTTTTCAATGGCGACTGACAGTATCTCATCAGTATAGCTTCTCAAGTTGTGTTCTTGGTGATGAAAACTAGCCGAGGTGTGAGTTGTTCACGGCGACTTGAGAATTAATTCAAACATGATGTGGATGGAGAAATGAGTGAAGAGGATACATACATGTAGCTTGTGATTACATGTATTTTTGGTATGAAAAATCAGTGTAGGGCGAGGAGGATGTTTGTGATTACCCTCTGTAATAAAAGAAGAAGAGATTATTAGTACTGTAATTCTTAATGTTTTTAAGGTAATAAGTTCGAAGCAAGTAATATTTTTTCCTCTAATCTTATTTTACTTTTTTTTTTCCATTTCTCTTGCCTAATTGATTGAACCTTCAATTCACTTCTACAATTCATGGTTGGCCATTAGCTTAAAATCCAAAGAAAGGAGACAAGTGCTAATGTACATTGTCTTTTGCTATACATCTTTAACCAGAGAAAAATGTCTGTTCCATGTTTCAACATTTTAAGATCATAGATCTGAGACTGTTATCAATAAGAGATATTGCTTTCTTTCTTTTTGACAAAAAGCATAGAGCTATGCTCATAGCTTGTAATTTATTTTTTTTGTTTAGCTCAAGGCTTATGATCAACAAACAATTTGGCTTCAGAATGTGATAACCAAAGCACATCTTTAACACCTGAAGCAACATGTTTGATGTATTTCGACAAAAATCAACACAACCGGAGAGCTTGGTGGCTAAGGTCCTCCTAAAGGTGAAGTACTACCCCCACTCAAATATAATCATATTTCCATGTTAGATTACCCTGAAGTGTGCCAGGGGTGCAGGTTGTGTTTGCTGTTGCTTGAAACTGAAACCCTATCCTACAGAACAGTAACTAATCCAGTGATACCTTCCAATCATGCCTTCTTGTGTTTCCATTTTGAATTCCATACTTTAAAATCCTTGTACGCTACATATTTGAGCAATTCTGATAAGAGAAAAATTTTAAAAGTTGCCTATGGCTCAGCCACCCTTTCCAGTGTTACAAGGACCCAACACCTTTCATCCTAAAATGTTCAAGCATTACATTCAATTAAGATTTAAGAATACATACAGTTTTCCGTTCGCCCAATTCGCTAAATACGGTATGTACTCTATCAAAAGCAAGCATTATATCACTACCTTCCATGGCATTCTGATAAAGAGACTCCCTTGTCAAGGCAGCAAAACAGTGCCGAAAATTGATACTCCAGAAGTGGAAACTTGAGACTCTCAGGGAAGTGTGAATCAACCAAGTTCCGATCAGATGAGTCATAGGCCTTTGATCATCTGCTTCACATAATACCAATCAATGCAACATTGCCCTTTGGCACATTACTGACAGTAGGTATTCTCTTTCATCATCCATTCAGAAAAATTCATCATCGTCCACAGGGAGGCTTCGAAGCTTCTCTTGTAGCTCTAGCTGTTTAGGCCAAACAAGTTCAACTTCCTCACCTGATGAAGGATCATCCGAGAACATCCAAGGAGCACGCCAATTTCTAACCTTGTGTTGTTTTTGGATCATGCATCATTTTGGGCCATAAGAAATTAGATGAGTTTTTATTAGCTTTAAGACAATATTTGCTATTTTCTTTAATTATTGGTTATTTTGTTTAATTATTTTAGGAGGCTTATAAATAGCTTTAGTTAGTTTCATTTTTAGCTTAGTTTTAGAGTTTTGAGAGTTTTCAGACTTGTGTTTTGGAGAGGATTCTCTCAAGGGAGCCGAGTGCCCTTGATAAGGGATCGGTCTTTGATTTGGCTTGGATTGTCTTACGTTATGTCGGCCTTCTATGGTTAGGTGTTCGTAGGCTTTCACAATGCATCCTCTTGTTGCTTCAAGGCTGCGTCCTTGATTGTGTCAAGTTGTATAAGATGGGTCTCTTGTTCATTCATTTGGGCTCTTGTTGTCAATACAACATGGGTTCTCTTGTTGTTTCAAGTGGTTCTTCTTACTATCCTTTATTCGTTTGTTTATCTTCAATTTTAGTTTGCTTCTGTCATTTATTATCATATCTCTTGTTATTGTTTGTATCGAGTTCATGGTGTTGAAGATCGGGCCATCTTCGGACTAATCCCCGTATCAAAGTGGTATCAGAGCTTCGTTGACGACGTTCTTTTCCATTTCCGAGTCGATTCACCATTAGAGTCTACAAAATACCAAAAAGAGGAGTAGCGTCTACAAGGATCCGATCAGGTTTGATTAATCTCAATCTCTTTAATTAAACTTGAAAGTACTAACCAGTTTGTTGCTTGCTGAAGTGGTTTGTTTTGCCCAGCCAAACACACCCTAACCAGCCTTAACTTCCTCCAAGTAACCACCATCTCCACTACTTCAGAAAAACCACCCACCACCCTTTAAAAATTGGCCAGCCACGTTTTTATTTAATTTAAATTAAGAAGGGGAGAATAAAAATTCAAATTACTACATATATCTCCTTATTTTTAGGTGGCCAAGTCAAACCTCCAACAAAATCCATACCAGCCAAGATCCACGCCCACCACCTCCTTAATTCTAGGTTGACTAGTTCAAAAACCTAACCAACTCTTCACATCAGCCATATCCACTCCCTACATTCCTATTTTCACTCAACTTACCAACAACCTCCACCTCCTACATTCTAGCCAGCCCAATCGACCAAGCCTCACCTTGCACACCATCAACAAGCCATAATCATTGGTTTAGTAGGTCAAGCAAGAATTGTTTGATCAAGGTCTAGTTCTTCTTACCCTATCTCAATTTCTGTCCAAACCTTCTCATCTTGACTGTAATCGAGTCATTTCTTGAGTCAAGTTGTAGTGAGGAGTGTGAGAGACGAGTGTAAACACAATGTGAGGTTGTTTGTTTTTTGATTATCACTAATCTTAACAGGTTCCTTGTAGTGTGTTATCTATCTCGTACAACGAGCCTTCTCGTAAAGGATCCAACATTATACCCATGGAGAGATCTTGTTTGGGTGCATTGGAGAAAAGAGAATTCCGAGAGATTATGATGTTAAAGCCGCATTCAAACAAGCTAATCTTGCTCCTTACTTTGCTTTGGATGAAGGCCAAGATTCGAGGACGAATCTTCTTCAAGAAGGGGAGAATGATGAAGGATCATCCGAGAACATCCAAGGAGCACGCCAATTTCTAACCTTGTGTTGTTTTTGGATCATGCATCATTTTGGGCCATAAGAAATTAGATGAGTTTTTATTAGCTTTAAGACAATATTTGCTATTTTCTTTAATTATTGGTTATTTTGTTTAATTATTTTACGAGGCTTATAAATAGCTTTAGTTAGTTTCATTTTTAGCTTAGTTTTAGAGTTTTGAGAGTTTTCAGACTTGTGTTTTGGAGAGGATTCTCCCAAGGGAGCCGAGTGCCCTTGATAAGGGATCGGTCTTTGATTTGGCTTGGATTGTCTTACGTTATGTCGGCCTTCTATGGTTAGGTGTTCGTAGGCTTTCACAATGCATCCTCTTGTTGCTTCAAGGCTGCGTCCTTGATTGTGTCAAGTTGTATAAGATGGGTCTCTTGTTCATTCATTTGGGCTCTTGTTGTCAATACAACATGGGTTCTCTTGTTGTTTCAAGTGGTTCTTCTTACTATCCTTTATTCGTTTGTTTATCTTCAATTTTAGTTTGCTTCTGTCATTTATTATCATATCTCTTGTTGTTGTTTGTATCGAGTTCATGGTGTTGAAGATCGGGCCATCTTCGGACTAATCCCCGTATCATCACCAGATGTAGAGAAATACCGTTGCAACACCATCTGAATTTCATCAAGAGAATAAATTTAATTTTCTTCTAACTCAATGTCTCTTTTGGCACAAAAAGTACAGAAATTACAGGTGCTAATTAATTGGTCAGAAATGCATACCGTAGCTGCATATGCATCTAGTTTTCCTTGACGAGAAGATGTGCTTAGTCCCCTGAAACAGTTCCAAATAGATTACCTACTCTTGTTGCAAAATAGTTGAAGGCCTTTATTCGCTACCACGCGAATGCTTTGATACATTTCCATATAGTAGAAACAAAAAAAAAGCAAGAAAACTAGTGCTTTGATTTATCTCTGATCTCTGATTATTTAAACGCAAGAAATGGGGTGCATCCTCATGCTCATTGGCTTTTATACACTGCCTTTGAGATGGATTTAGTCCCTATATCAATTTTGGTGCATTCTAACTAAATTCAGTTATTATTGTCACATAGCTGAATTTCAGTTTTCCTTGGGTCTATCGTGCGCATCCTCCTAACATGTTCAAGTTTGATTTCATCCAAAACTATGTTGCAATCAAACAGGAAAATTGTTAAGAATTCAGTTTGATTTCATCCATGATGTAAAGAAGCCCAAGCATCACTTTGAATATGTGAGATCTCACTCATTGCATCCTATAGATGAACAATTACATAACATTCTATTGATTCAAGGATCAAAAGGAATCAAGTTGAATAGCTTACATGTCAATCATGACTTGCATTGCTTCATCTGATGTACCATGCTCGTCTTGCAAGTATACTCTCCAACCTCTTCAATGGATACAGCAATCAAAGTTATAGACACATTAGAGCCAAAAAAGGAATTACAGCACGCACCAATCAGAAACTCTATATTTAAGTTCAGGAAGAATATAAATCAAGCAATCAAAGTGAACATTTAGAAACCAAGTAAAATTTTATGTGACCTAGAAGCATAAAATTAGCACTTGAATCAATCGAATCAGCAAGATGGCAATCTCTACAGTTTATTGGATACCTCTCTGCGGCGAGAACAGCGAGCCGTCCAGCAACACTTCGAACTTTGTTAGATTGTGACGTTTCGCTGCCATCAGATGATGTCGGCAGTCCGATTATAAATTCATCAACTTCCTGCAATTTCCCGCGCAATGAATGCAATCAAATTGCCAACAAAAGGACATGTATAATCGTTAGTGCCAAATTCATACGACTCAATCAACCTCTTTCGCCGCAATCTCCATAAGCCGGATCTCAAATTTCTGTCCTCGCAATTCCAGGACCTGAAATTTCAGTTAGGTGAGTTCCGAATTGAAAGAGAGAGATAGCTTAGGGTTTGAATAGCTACCGTGAGAGGGCGAACGGAGAAGCCTTTGCTAAGGGCGAGGCCAGTGCGAGATAGCCCCAAGTCTAACCCTAAGCTGAATCCGCCTCTCCATAGAGGGTCTCGCTTCCGGCGAAGGGCATTTGGAGGAACTTCATTCAACGGCGGCGCAATTTTCATCTGATGCACCGCCTGAATTGCGCTGCTACAGCCACATGAAACCAAGGGAACTGAAATCGGGAACATAGAAATGGCGATGACGCCGACGGTTTTCGAATACGAGAAGGCATGAGGTTGGCGGCGCCGGAGGAGAGGCGCGCCTTGGGATATCGGCGCTTGAAGTGCCATTATCGGTTGCTGATTACAATAGGCCCGCACGGTGCGAGAAATTGAGGCAAGGCGCAATTTTTAATTTCGAAAAGGCCCTTGTATTTGCCAGTAATTGCACAAGGGGCCCTACATATGAATTCGTATTTTTTAACCACCAATGCCATTAGGGGTGAACAAAATTTTCCGATCGGAATATCCCTAATCCGATCCGTTAAAGCGCGTGTGACCACCCACCCCTAGGACATCTCCTATTAGTAGCCCGTTAAAGCGTGTGCGGGTTTAATTTTTTTATTAAGTTCTATTATCTTTTCTTGCTTTAAACTTTCTCAAACCCCCCATTATTGAAACCTAAACCATCAAAGAGTGGAGAAGAGAGTCGAGGGACATTTGAAGAGAGTGACCTGGGCTTGAGTGATGGTTTGATCAATTGAGCTATCATTTGAAAAAATTGTTGAAAGGGATCGAGATATTGTTGGAAGGATGAGAGGATTGGGCATAGTCGACCTTCAATTAAGAATTGAAGAAATTGTTCGAAGGTAAATCTAGTTTTGATTTCAATTCAGAACTGTGAGTTTATTTTGGGCTTTACTGGTTGACAAATCAGGGGTGGTGAGTTGGCATTCAAGTCTCTAATGAGGAATTAGGGTGCAACATATTGAAATAGGGTTTATGATTTTTAGTTGAATTCGAGCCAAATTGAAGAATTAGGGTTTATGGTTTTTAGTTGAATGATCTCTTTTGTCCAACTTATTGTATTTATCATATCAGTTTATCAATGTCTAGCTCAAGTTACACCTCAACAAATTCACAACCAAGAGCTTGTTTTTGCGGGCTTCAAGCAAAGGAAGCTGCTTCACATACATATAAGAACCATGGAAGAAGGTTTTTTGGTTGTCGAAATTATGGGTATTTAAACAAATGTAACTACTTTGAGTGGAGGGATGAGCCATATAATGCAAGAGCTGTATATGTGATCAACAATTGTTAAATAAGAAGGAAAAATCGGAAGAGAATAACAAGCTACCACTGGATTCAGTTACACAACAACAATTTGAGCTTGCATCTATGAAGATCTTACTATATAGGTTGTTGGTTGAAAAGGAGGCAAACAAATTGGAGTATGAAGCCAAGCAAACTAAATTATCGAATAGTGACCAAAGTGGTATTATTGTAGTGGTTTTTTGTATGTTTGTATTCATGTGCTTGAATGTTATAATGGTTAAATGGGTCATCTAGTGTAGCTCTTGTTTGATTTGTAATAGAAGCAGTTCCTATGCCTTGACTTGAATGTCCATTCTATTGCTTGATGTTGTATTTGGAAAGTTGTTGTAAAGTGGAAAAATCAGAGTTCAGTAAAGAATGAACAAAGGTTGAGTAAAATGATGCAAACTTCAATAAAGAAATAGATCATATTCTTGTGCGGAAAAAAAAACCACACTAGACCACAATATCACGCATAATCTTTGTCACAAAATAGGGTGGATACAAAGGTTGAGTAGATAGTTCAAAAGCACTCAAGTTATACTTGTAAGTTAATCTAACAAGTCTACTAATACAACATTCCCTACACAAGTGATGGAAGTTAATCTAACAGGTCTCCTAATCCAACAAGTCTACATCATCAATGACCACTGCCTCCCTTGTGCTTCCTAGATGACCTCCTTAGCACATTAGCTAGCTCACCCTTTGTTGCAATCATCTTTTTTCTTGACTTTGTATGAGCTACTTGTAATGATCACATTTACTTTGATTTAGAGTGTGTTCATGTGGCTTGGCTTGAAATAGACTATTTTAATGTGCAAAGTGTGACCTACATGGACTGAAGTACTGGTTCCACAAGTGATTGAATGTTATGTTCCTATTCCCTCTATAAATTCACCAGCCTGGTTCAAAAAAGTACACGAGGCTGGAGACACATAAACAATACACATGTAGCTCATTGGAATGGGTAACTTACTAGATCATATGTAGCTTGAACACTAGGTGGTGGTGGTTCATTGGATTGGAATGTTGATGGTTGAAAAGAAGTTTGGAAAAACATTGAAGACACATGAACACTAGGTTTTGGTGGTTCATTGGAATAGACAATTATTAATGGTTGAGATGAAGTATGCAACCAAAACACCATAATACAATATTATTACTAATCACACCATTAGAGAAATAAAGTAAAGTAAAGTGCATAGACTACATTTTTAATGTACTTTCTTTTAGTAGAGCCAAATTGCACAATCTTAGGGTTTGTAAGCCTTCCTCCTACATTTTTAGGCTTTGGTGGCTTAGGTCTTTTAGGTGGTTTTGTACAAACTCTCTTTATAATGTCCTTATTGACCACAATGTGAGCACTTAAATTGTTTAGAAATTCTTATCCTTTTAGGCTTACTTAGATTAGGTCCTTCTCCAAACTCTCTTCTTCTAGACTTTTTTGGTCTCCCAAGTTGCACAACATAGCGAGGTGGTTTTGGAGTTTGGTGAGCAGTTCTCTCCCATTGGGTTTCTCTAGGCATTTGATTAATTAAGTTGTTGTAAGCCCTCATGTACATGTCCTTGGTACAATAGGGATGCACAAAGTTGTCTAACTTTCTTCTATCCTTCAATATGCATGACATTGCATGTACACATGGGATACCAATGAGATCCCACATACAGCATCCACATGTTTTCTCAGCCAAGTCAACAACATAAGTTGTTCCATAATGGTCCACCTCAAGACATGTGTACAACCCCTCAAACATTCTTTCTTGGCACATTCAATCCTTTTCTTAACATTTGGTGTGAACATGCCCTTATAATTTAGAATGAAAACTCCAAAGACAAGTCAAACTAATGTATTATGTTCATGTATTTTAAGGGAACTACAAGTCAAATTGGAACCACAAAGCCATCTACAAATGTTCCCATCAAGGGAACTCAAGTGTTGCAAGTTTCCTACTCAAAGAAACTCCCAAGAAAAAACAGAGACAACTCAATGTGAAATACGGAGACCTATTCCAGGCAAAACAAAGGCGTAGTTTGCTCCTCAGACTGAACCAAGTGATCCAATGTGAGCTCCAAGAGTTGACGAAACTCAAATGAAGTCACATGTGAAGAAAGTACAAAGTCTTGGAGAGCAAGACAAGGGCATTTCAAACAAATGCTCAAAGAGATAAGGATTGGTCCAAGGATGAAGACACCTATATATGAGTGAATATTTAATTTGCAAATTACTTTTCACAAAGCATCAAGCAAACCCTAGAGAAAGCCAAGATAGAAAGAACCCAGAGAAGTCCCTAACGACGAGTGTGTGATCTCGATGACGGTAAAAAAAGAGTTCTCAAGAGTAAGGGAACTGAGTAGTGAAGAACAAAGGTGTAGAGTTTGAGTTTCTTATTTTAGTTGAGTTATTGTCTTAATAATTAAGTTGAGAAGGTCCATTAGTGTTTCTAGAGTTCGGAGACTTATTAGGAACATAGAAGTTTAAGTCTTGCCTGTTGTAGCTAAGAGAACAAGCAATAAAAAACGAAGGTCATTCAAAATTCTCTAGCGGAGTTAAAGGTTTATCCACACAACTAGTTGGTTGATGTGGGGTTCCTCTATAAGGAACCGAGTTCCCTTATTACTGTTCTGTTTACTTGCGTTTTGTTTTTATTCCGTTGTATTGGGAACAACTTAACCACTGTTCCCGACTCATTGCTAACGCATATGATCCAATATGAGAGTTTGGTCATATGAAGTTACCCCCGAAAGAAGACATTAATCAACCACTATGGTGACAAGCATAGCCAAAACAAGAAAAGCCAAAACTAGACAAGGTTCAAAAGAAACAAAAAGAGTAGTTTCACATGCTTTCTTTTTACTTATTGCTTCCCCCCCCCCCCCCCCCCAACAAATATTACTTCAATCTCAAAAGCAAAGCATTTAATATGACTCAATTCATTCAATAAAATGAATAAAAATGTTAGTGATACTAATAATAATCACTGGGTTGGGCATAAAAGAGCACCAAAGCAAGTGTAATGTTTGTACCCATGTTATTATATTTTAGAATAATAAATCTTTTCTCTCATATTATCAAGTCTTTCCTAGCACAATAGTACTATCCGATTGACCATTTGCTAGTGATCAAACCATTTTATCAAATTTTGTCTTTTTTTTATTTGATAGGATTTAGGGTAGTGCTTGGACTACCCTATATTATTCGTAAGAAAGGAGGTTAAATCGCCGCCCTAGATGTTCGAACCTGAGACCTCTTGCACATGCGTAAGAGGCTAAACCGTTGAGCCATGCGCACATGCACATCAAATTTTGTCTTATGCTAAGTTTGTTCAATTATAATTATTTTTTTCATTTTCTGTTTCCGCAATTTTCATAATACGCTCTATTTTTTAAAATGCTTCAATGTCTCTCCAAAAGCATTTATGACCAATTTAATTTCTTTTGGTATTCCATAAAAAATCTTCATGGAAGATACCAAACAAGAATCTAAAATTTTTGAGTTTAATGTACCATTTTTTCTAACCTATACCTTAAGGCATAGGTTAAATATTTTATTGTTAAGACCATCTCCAATAGCTTTCCCATATTATGGGGAAGTGTGTTTTTGAAGAATTTGATCTAAAAAATTGCCCCAATAGATTTTTCATTACATTCTCCGTAATGGAGTGAAACTCCAAAATTTATTTCATCTTCTCTAAATATAGGGAATTCTCCATCACATTCCCTATAACTTTTATCATTTATTTATATGGTAAAAGTAAGAATTAAATGCAATTCTTCAAAATAGAGAATTTGTTGGAGTTGGGCTGAATTTTTTTTAGAGAATATGGTAGTTGATTCTGCATTTTAAAGAAAATTTAGGAAAGCTGTTGGAAATGACCTAAAAACTAAAATTTTAAAAAGAAACTAATAAACTCTATATGAAAAATTAATTAAATTTAAATTATTATATAACTCAACAAAATACTTCCATTTTAAGTTTCTTAACCTATGCCTCAAGGGCATATATTAGAAAAATCGTCAATATAATACAACAAGTGGAGTCAATCCTGGTCACTTATTAATTTAGTTTTGAGTTTTAATTTTAAAGTTTTTAAACAATTTTATTTGCTTATACACTAAAATATGCTATAACCTAGTAGACTCAATTTTCCATCCCAAAAAAATTGTAAAAACTGAAAAAGTATTTTAAAAAATCTACAATTATAAATATTAAATTCAAAATCAAACTATACTCCGTATATACAAGTCAAGAGTTGAGGATATTATCGGGGCTAATATGCGTAATTTGGCTCTTCTCCGTATAATAAATAAATACTTCGTAATAAAGTTCCAAAATGTTCCTCCTCAGTCTTCCTTAATACCACGTAACTCCCGTCGTCCCCCGTTCTCCGTCAGAAACCAAAACCCACCCCTTTTCAGCTTTTTTTCCCCTTGTCACGCTGTTCCTCGCCTATTAAAGCCATATCAATGTAAAAATCAAAGCCCTCACTCATAAACACACACTTCCAAATTCGAATTCCCCTTTACACTAAACCAAATTCAAATCAAATAAAAACAAAATGCACATTTGTAAGTGCTTCTTGCTTCTGTTGCTTGTCCTGGTTTCCATCTCTAGCTTCAACTGCAACCAAGTGCAAAAAAGCCATGTAAGTACTTCGTCTATTCAATTCTATTTTTCCTGATGAATTTTGGGCGAAAATTTTGTTGTGGGTATTTGTGAAAATTGACTTAAATTTATTCTGTAGGAGCCAAATGAGTGTTCAGGGAACAGCACTACAATTGATGGGATTGAAATGTTTCCAGTGATTGATCAAAAGAAGGCGGAGATGATGATGGTGATGAATGAGACGAGGAGAAAGTTGGGAAGCTTCCAGATTTGTGCGCCCTGCACTTGCTGTGGAGGGGCCCGCGGCTATTGCTTGCCTTCTCCTTGTTGCTATGCCATCAATTGCAACATCCCAAACAGGCCTTTTGGATTCTGCTCTTTCACTCCCAGAACCTGCAATTGTTTTGGGTGTCATATCTAGCTCTCTCTCTCAAAAAAAAAGAATATTATTTCATTGAATTTCTGTTCTGCTTTGTTAAGAAGTTGTGTCTTCTCATGATTTGTTTTTGTGAGTGGCTGTCAAATGTCAATATACATGTTTATCTGGATGCAGCCATTGCCAGCTTAACTGTTTTACTATCTTCTTCAAGATGGGTATTTTTAATTACTCTGCCATCTGGAAATAGCAAAAATTTTGCTTGGGAATGGCTAATTCAGGATTTAGTTGAGATGGGTCTCTGCAGTTGTTGTCTGAGAAATGCATTGTTCTTGATGCAGAGATTAGCTCTGATGTTTTGATTACTTGTATTTATTTTTGGCCTCAACACTATAATAGTGGAAAGGTCATTATGTTACTGAAAGAAAGGTTATTTTATTTTGCTTTTTCTTTGAAAGAAAAAGCATATCAATTGTATGTTCTTTGAGTACTGTGCTAGTGGTGGTGGTGGTGGGGCTTTAGCCTTAATGACCATTATTATTTGTTTTAGTGTAACAAGTGATGTTGGGATAATGGCTTCATTGAGTTCTGTGTTTATCTTGCTTTTGTGTATGATATTCACCACTTTGATCCTTCATTTGACTTGTCTACTCTCAAGCATCACTTTTTAAAATGCGGAATGGCAAGAATTTTATAATGAAAGTGAATCTGCATAGTGGTCAAGAATTGAAGAATCCAGGGGTGCCTTTTTCTTGTGTATATTTGTGTAAGTGTTGATGATTTGATTTCATATGCAAAGAGGAGATAATTAGAGCATTTAATGTTATGGAGGCTAAGAAATGGATGAGTTGTTGTTGTCATTGGCTTGGCTCCATTGTTGTGAGGTGGGTGGAAGTTGAATTGGGTTATGAGCAATTAAGCCTCTCACTTACTACTTTGCACTTCTAGCCCCCCACACTCTCTCCACTCATATCCTTTAGTCTTCTTCTTCTTCTTGACCACCTTCGAAGTCTTCCAATTATGTCAACGGATGAGTTCAATTTCCACCTTAGGCCTTCTTATGGTGAAACTTATTGTGGTTTTATTGGTCACTTAGCTTCTAACTGAATCATAGCTTATAGTTATCATCTCTAGATTTCCGACTAGTTAATAATTCAACATAGTATGAGTGAATTATGACTCTTTCCTCTTCAACGTATTGACTCCAAACTTGTGAATAGTTAACAGAGGAGTATGTGTTGAGAAAAGGGGATATCTACTTCTACTTGGCGAATCTCAGATCCCATTTTGTCAATCTCATTTAGATTAATCATGTCACTATCAAGTAACAAAGCATGTGCTCTTCATCAGAGATGTTTCATGACATCACATTTTTCTAGAGAAGTTGCTTTTTCTTTCTTTAATTTCCGGGTATAGTAACAAGGCGGAAATTACCCATTTTCCGTGGAAGTTTTTCGTTACAAAAAATGGGGATTTTAAACAGAGATGAAATAGCGACTAGAATATTTTTTCTCCCCGCACAAGGGTGGGAAGCGGGGCCTCCAATTTCTACTTTTATCTTAAATAAAATCCCAGACCCTATATTTCTTAAGCTCCAAATCCTCTCTCGATGCTAAGCTCTCTCTAAACTTAAATAACGTGTTGAAAAAGACAATGATAAGCTTTATTGTAGTGATAAACAGGGGTAGGAATTCCATGACCTGGCAAGGATGGGAACAAGTTTAAATCGGACATGGACGGGAAATATAAAGGCCAACATTGGCTCTAAACTTGCCTCGTTGCCATCCCTTCCTACCAATCTAGCTTCTAAAATGTATGTGAAACTCTATTTCAGTCGGATCCAAATCTGCTGAGGACCAGGTCTAAAAATAATGTTAGAACATGTATATCTTGAACTTGGAGAAAATAATTAAAATGCACCTACATAGCTACACCAATTAATGAGATTAGACCATTAGGTTCGTATCATTTATGAATGGTGGTTCTGGGCCATTAAAAGTGTTTGATCCTATTGCCAAAAATTTTGGATTCGTCAATTCAGCTCATGCATGGGTCATGCGATCATTAAAAAATGATTGTTTGGGCATAATGTCATTTGTACTTGAGAAGATAAAATGTCATTCCTGTCTTGTAAATTGCCTTTTACGTCTAAAGGTATTTATTTCATTCCCTGTACACAATTTGAGAAATTACGAGTGCCAAGAGTTCGAACAATATATGGATGATTGTAACTTGTAAGCAAGCATTATATAACGGCACGTTCACGAATAGTTAATTAAAACAACTTATCTTCATTGTAACAATTTCAATAAACTAGAGATCGATCAACTTTAATTATTGACTTGTGGTCGAGAATCGAGATGATCGATGAAGTTCGGGTATAGCTGTTAGACCATCCTAAATTAATGTTGACAACCAAAAATGTAATTTATCCTATAACGGCCTACAGCTGCAGCCGTTGTGATCGAATGACCTAATTATAATTAGTTAAGGGCTAAAACATTTCATTGGTTTCCGATCGACACCCGGCTCAACAACTCCGATGGTATGAACGACTGCATTCTTGAGCTCGGATTGAGCGGGCTGAGGCGAATGCTTCAGCTTAATGTCTTGGAGCGTCAATCCGGTGCACGGAAACTTGGAGCTGCAATCGAACCTGATAGCTACCATCGTTGCTGACGTTCCATTTATGTTGTTAAATTCTACGTTGCTTATATGTGCAAAGGACGGCTGCTGCTGTTTGTCACACGCACAGCCAAAAACAATGAAATCAATACTAGAAATCAACAAAATGGGCTTCAGCCCAATAAAGAAAGAAAGGTGGCCCATTGGGCTTGATATGGTAACCTGAGAAAGAGGGCAATCACCACCCGGGCAATACAACTGGTCGATTACTATGGGGTTGCTGACGTTATTCATGACGGCGTTCACGAAATGGATGTCGTGAACGGTCACGGGAAGCGGTTTGGCCCATGTCTTTATACGGAACCCATTTGTGGCGCCGTTGAAGCGGACGTCCTTGGCCGTCACGTTTCGCACCGTTAATTCGTTCGCTTCAAATGCTAGGCTACCAATGCTGCAAGTACGTACGTACATAATAATATATGAAACTGTACGTACGACCAAGAAGAACCAACATGGTTAATTTAATTTGATTTACCTTATACCATGGCCGGGTCCGCACACTACGTTTTGGATCCAGACGTTCTGGGAGCCCTGGCCGAGAGAGATGCAATCGTCGCCGGTTTGGAAAGAGGAGGCGGTGATGGTGACTCCGGTGCTGTTTTGGATGTGGATTCCGTCGGTGTTCGGACTGTTTTCGGGAGCGACGATGGTGGCGCCCAGGATGGTTACGTTTTGGGATTCCTCGAGGGCAACGTGGAAGCCCTGGCTGTTGATTGACGTAAGGTTGTTTATCCACACGTGGTTTGAGTTGGAAATGCTCAGCATCTGCATGTATGTACGTATATGTACTCAAAATTAATTAGCGTTATTAACACATGCATGCATTCAAGACGTACAATTAAAGATTCAGAGGACAAAAATAAAAATAAAAAATAAAAAAACTGTCCATTTACTACACAAGTTACTTCAAAAATATGTTACATCTTATTAATCACTTAAATTCCCAAAACTTTCCATTTAGAACCAAAAATTACAGTAAAAGAAATCTCGAATTCTGTAAAATTAAAATATGAAGTTGAAAGTTGGATCAAACAAGTTAATGGGATTTTATATGTAAAATGAGTTGGTATTATAGGCGAGGTTTATATACCGACCCTTCCTCCAAAGGGACACATAGGATCATGGAACTGAGTAGAATTGCACATAAATAAGTACTCCCCACGCCCTCGCAACGTCCCTCCTTGTATCACCAAATTCTCCACCCCAACAAATTGTATCCAACGGCCCGCCTTCGATATCACCATATAGTCAGTGGGGCCCAGCACTGACCCGTCGATCCTGACCGTCGGTTTCGGACACTGGCATTTCCCCTCAAATACTACCGGCTGCACCACATAATTCCCCTTGGGCACGTACATCTCCGCCCCGGCCCCTGCCCCGCATAACGCCTTCCATGCGGCCTCGAACGCTTTCGTCGAGTCCGTCACTCCGTCTCCCTTCGCCTCGAACGCATCCACGTTGAAGCTCTGTGGGGCCGAAGACGATTCCGAGAGGAGAGTTGAGAGGGCGAGGAGGAGGAAGGGTAGGGATGGAGAGTACTTCATTTTTCGGTAATGTAATCAACGCCGATTGCAGAGTTGAGTGTTCTTGTACGTGGTTTGACTTATATTGGAGTTCATTAAGCTGAGTTTTGTAGGTATAGTAATGTAATGAATTTAATCAAGTTTGTTGACTAGGGAAATTAACATGTGCTACATGAGAAAAAGAATCTCGTTGAATCAATTAATTGAATCCAACGTTAAGAAATGAAGGTGTTTTTGTGAAAATTTATTGATCGGTTCGGCAACTCACTTGAAGTTTTTAATGCCCTCTCACAAATTGGTAGCCCTAAAGAGGTAAATTAAAGATAAAAACAAAATCCAACGTTGAAACTGATGGTGCGCAAAATAACCGCAAAATAATCAATGAGCAATTAGCAAGTATAAAAATTAAAAGAGACAAAATGCCGCGTTTTGTGAACTCGTCTAATACATGCACAATTTACTACTCCCTCTGTCCCATATTGTTTGTCCATAAAGTAGGTTTGCACAATTTTTAAGGAATGGAAAGAGAAAGAATAAAAAGTACAGATTGCATTTATTGAAAAGGAAGGGCAATCAGATCATGAATAGGGCAATCCTCACACTTTAATTTCAACCAATGAGAATCAACCTTACAAATTTTTCACCCAATAGGAACTAAGAATAAAGCATACACAGATCAAGCCATTCTCACAATCCCTGTATTCTTCTTAAGACAGTAAGCAAAGAGAAGGTTCAGAGCATTTACATCTTCCTCACAGTTCCAAAAAAAAAAATAGAGCATTTACTCAAAACAGAAAATTTGGGGACAACTTAAGGGAAAAACAGAGCATTTAGTTCTTCATTTCTGCATCACTGCTTGGCATTAATGGCCTCACCCTTAAATCTCAATGACATCCCTGAAGATGGAGCAAGTAATGACGATGAGCAAGGACACATATTTGATCTCAACGAGCCAATGTTCCCTTTAAATGGAGATGAGCAGGGGCAATATGCTTTTGATCTAAATGAGCCAGCTTGGGAAAATCAAAACCAAGCACAACAGGGACATCCAACTCACCATCAACAAGGGAATCAAACAACACAGCCAACACATCATCAACCATATCATACCAGGCTCAGCAAAGATAAAAAAAATGCAAATATTGATGAAGCTTGTTCAAATAGCACAGGGGGACAACTTCCAAAGAATACATACAAAGCTGTTGCACAAGAATTCAATCTGTCAACAAGGACAATAGCAGATTATGGAAGACATCCAAGGTACAATTAAATGCAATGCAAGTGCCAAGTATCACTCCAAACTACCATAAATGTGGTAGGAAGAGGATTGCAATTCAAAATGATGCAATCACATCAATCAATATGGGGGACAGATCTTGCATAAGGGATTTAGCAAGCAAGCTCAACATATCAAAGAGCACAACACATATAATGGTCAAGAGAAAAGTTATAAGACCACATACTAATTCACTTCATCCGGGACTCAAGGAAGCAAACATGAAAGCAAGATTGCAATGGATATTGGATCTTCTAGAAGGGAGCACACCAGAGAGTAAGAGACAATACTATACCATGTTTGATTTTGTTCACATTGATGAAAAGTGGTTTCAATTGAGCAAAAAATCTCAAAGGGTCTATCTAGCACAACATGAAAGGGGAAAGTACAGAGCAGCCAGTTCAAGCAAATTCATACCAAAAGTAATGTTCACAACAGTTGTAGCAAGACCAAGATTCAATTCAGAGGGACATTGTGCTTTTGATGGCAAAATAGGCATATTTCCTTTCACTTATCAAGAGGCAGCAAAGAGAAAGTCAAAAAACAGGGAGAAGGGGACTGTTGTTACAAAACTGGTTGAATCAGTCAACAAAACAGTGACAAGGAGGATGCTTATAGATCAGATTGTTCCAACAATTAAGGCAAAATGGCCACAAGATCCAGGTCACAAAGTAATTTTCATCCAACAAGATAATGCAAAGGCCCACATTACTCATGAAGATGCAGAATGGCAGCAGGTTTATCAACAGGAAGGTTTCACATTCATTTTAATCCAGCAACCACCAAACAGTCCTGATCTTAACATACTTGATTTAGGGTTTTTCAGAAGCATTCAGTCATTAATGCACAAGAAAATGCCCAAAGATATAGACCACATGTTAGAGGCAGTCAATCAAGCATTCTATGAGCTACAACCAAGAACATTAGCAAATGTATGGATGACATTACAGTATGTTATAAATGAAATTCTCAAGGTCAAAGGAAGCAATGACTATGATGTCCCTCATGTTGGAAAGGACATGTTAAGAGCTCAAGGGAATCTGCCAGATCAAGTACAAGCACCAGTGTGGGCAGTTTTACAAGCATGGAACAAAATTCATGGGGATGCATATGACACAACAACAACTCAAGGCACTCAAGCAAACCATGTAAATGAAGACAATCAAGAGGATCTAGAGGAAGACAGTCAGTACATTTAGGGGACTCAAGCAAACTCTTAATCTGTTCTTGCCCACATGCGGGCAAGAACAAATTAAGAGTTCATTATTGTAAGACCATATTTTGTCTATCACTTTTGGGGACCTTTATATATAAATGAAAAGTACATCACTTTTGGGAATTTATGTTGAAGCACACAACAAAAATGTAATCTCAGATGTCCCCTGAAATCATTGACACAAATTAATCCACATTCCTTAACAAGAAACAGGCCTCCTTCAACCAAAAATATGATGGGTGGCCTGATCCATGTCAAAAAAAAGTGGTTAGACATAATTTGCATCTCATTTTGTAACAGACTCATCATTGATTCAAAGAAAAAAACATTCATCACAGATGGAATAGCAACTAATTTCAAGTTAGTTGGCTATAGTGACAGTGACTGGGCAGGGTGCTTAGATGATAGGAAGAGTACATTAGGATTTGTATTCAGTCTTGGCTCGGGAGCCATCACTTGGTGCTCCATGAAGCAAGACACAATTGCCTTATCATCATCTGAAGCTGAATATGTAGTTGTTGGTGCAGCAACAAGGCAAGCAATCTGGTTGAGGAAATTGCTAAAGGATTTGTGCTGTGAGCAACAAGGGGCAATCGAGTTGTGGTGTGATAACAGATCTGCTATAGCCATGACAAAGAATCCAGCGTTCCATGCTAGAGCCAAGCATATTGAAGTTCAACATCATTTCATAAGAAAGTTGGTTGTTGAGGAAATGCTGACCCTAAAGTTCTGTGGCACGAATGATCAGAATGCTGATCTTTTTACAAAAGCATTAGCTTAAGCAAAGCACTGGTTATTTGTGGAGAAAATTGGTATGTGTGCACATGAATCAAGAGGAGGTATTGTGAATGATCAAGTCACACATGGATCAAGCTACTAGTTGTTGAAGTTTGAATAATTTCAGATTAAGTTTTAGTCAAGTCGTGTTAGCTTTGAATTAATCTCTGTTTGTTGCTATATTTTAGGAAGCTGAATTGGTTAGGTTGTTGCTTGTTTATCTGAGTTAGTAGGAAGTTTTAGAGAGTCCATTAAGCCATGTTTCTAGGCATTTCTTGTTAGTAAAAACGTGTGTTAGAGTCTGCACTTTGTAATGGCTATTTAAGCCTTATTCATGTTTCAATGAAAAGTGTGCAATTCAGCAAAATCATCTCTGTCTTTCTCCTTCATTTTTTCAACACTAGTATGAAATGAAAAGACCGAAAGAGCATTTGATGAGCAATTTTCAGTTGAACAATTGAGGTGAGATGAGATATTTTCTAGGAATTGAAGCAGATAGAATTGACACGGGACTCGTCTTTAATAAGAGGAAGTATACTTTTGAATTACTGGAAGAAATAGGCCTGGAATGGTAACATCTAAGCCACTACAAACACCTTTGGATGGCCACGTAAAGCTATCAAAAGAGGGGGAGAAAATGAAGAATCCTTATCAATATTGTAGGTTGATTGGAACATATGATGTCCAAATCTTAAGTTAGTTTATGCAAGCACCTTGTGTTGAGCATTGGACGTCTGCAAAACATATATTGAGATATCTTAAGGCAACTACAAGACATGGATTGCTCTTATCTAAGGAAATTGATCTCAAGCTTCATGCTTATTGTGATGTTGATTGGCAAGCTTGTCTAATGACTAGAAGGTCCACTACAAGATTTTGTAATTTTTTTTTGGGAAGGTCCCTTATCTCATGGCGCACCAAGAAACAATCCTTTATTACCATTTCTATAGTTAAATTAGAATATAGATCGAGCCATGGAAGGAATAAGTTGTGAGATTACTTGGCTAATCAGATTACTCAAAGATTTGCATGTATCTTGAGAATAACCTATTGAACTATTTTGTGATTGATAACCAAGACACACTTTATATTGCCAAAAATCTTGTCTTCCACGAGAGGACTAAGCATATAAAGGCTGATTACCATTTGGTGAGAGATAAGATTATGAATCTGGATTTGAGTGTTAAGTATATTCACATCAATGATCAGCCAACAGAATTATTCACCAAGATTCTCAATTTGGAGCGGAGTAAGAAGTTTTTAAGCAAGCTTGGAGTTAAAAAATCAATTTTCTATCCCTCAAGCTTGGGGAGTGTTGAAGTATTAAATAAATGAACTAGCTTATGCCTTTTATAATTGTAATAGCGAGTTGGCTTTTAGGGCCTTTTATGATTCGGTTAGTTGGTCAATTTCTGTCTTGTTTTCCAAGTCAAAAGTGAAGCATTTTGTATGTCTTCTATGTGAGACTTTTGAATGAAGTTGACTCAATGAATCCCTCAATTGAATTCTCTCTCTGGTTCCATTTTTCTCTCTTCAAATTCATGATATCTTCTCAATTCATACTCACTGAATGCATCAAAATTCAGCAATTGAATGGCAAGCTAAAGAAAAATTCAAGAACCAATGTTGTAACATTATCAATAGATATGATTAAAAACATTATCCAAAAGAAGACGGATGAAGATTGCTCTCCATCATAAGACAAACCCTAAAGATTGTGGACTACAGAAGCAATCTATCATAATATAGATACTAAATCATGATAGATATTCACTCGTTGACCAATGAATTAATTTGTATAGAAAAAAGAAGAAGTTTCATTTGCTTTTGAGACCCGGTTTGACAACTCCGATGGTACGAACACGTGCATACTCAACCTCTGATTGAGCGGGATTAGGCGCATGTCTTAGCTGAACATTTTGCACCGACAATCCACTACACGGAAACTTGGGGCTGCAATCAAACTTGATCGCTACTTCTGATGCGGACGTTCCATTTATGTTGCTGAATTCAACGTTGCTGATTTTTGCATACGATGGCTGTCATAAAGCGTTTAGGTATGAGAGCAAGCCCAACAGAATAAATAAATGCGCCGGAGCCCAATAAATAGAGAAGGCCCATTATGCTTGCTATAATAACTAACCTGAGAAGTAGAGCAGCCACCACTAGGGCAATAAAACTGGTCGATTATGATTGGGTTGTTGACGTTGGTCATAACGGCGTTGAGAAAATGGACATCGCTGATGGTCACGTCAAATGGTTTTGCCCACGTCTTTATACGGAACCCGTTTTGCGTACCATTGAAGCGGACATCCATGGCGGTCACGTTTCGCACCGCCAACTCGCCCGATCCACGTGCTAGGCTACCAATGCTGTAATCACATGATCGAAAATAATGATCCACTTAGTTAGATCGCTTTGATCTGCTAAAGCTGTCCAAATTGGATGGGCCGGTCTATATATTAACAATCAAAATGGTACCTTATACCGTGTCCTGGCCCACAAAAGACGTCCTCGATCCAAACGTTTTGGGAGCCCTGGATGAGAGAGATGCAGTCGTCTCCGGTTTGGATAATGGAGCTGGTGATGGAGACTCCGGTGCTGGCTCCTACGTGGACGCCATCGGTGTTTGGGCTGTTCTCGGGAGCGGTGAGCTTGGCACCAAAAACGTGGACATTTTGGGAGTAGGTGATGTCGATGTGGAAACCCTGGCTGTATATTGACGTAATGTTGTTTATCCACACATTGTTTGATTTGGCAATGCTCAACATCTGCACGCATATAACAATATATTAGTATCATATTTCTTCAAGAAACAAATCAATAGGATTCATACGTACATACATGTATAGTAATACTCCTTACCCTTCCTCCAAAGGGACACTTATTAGAGTCAAAACTCGAAGTAGGGGTGGAGCTGCATTGCAACATGTGCTTGGCGCGACCACGCAAGACCCCTCCTTGGATGACCAAGTTCTCCACCTCCTCAAACTGAATCCAACTCTCCGCCCTCGCTATGACTCCATAGTCAGTGGGCCCCATCAGCCACCCATCCATCTTGAGCGTCAGATGGGAGCACCTGCACTTCCCCCAAAACGTTACCGGCTGCACCACATACTCCCCCTTGGGCACCAACATCACTGCCGCCCCTGCCGACCCACATGCCGCCTTCCACGTCGCCAAGAATGCCGCAGTCGAGTTCGACACCCCGTCGCCCTTAGCCCCGAACGAGTCAACGATGAACCACCCTGGGGCCGAAGACGACCCCAGGATGAGACTCAAGATGGTGAGGACGAAAATCGGGTACCTCATATTCTTAAATATAAATGGACAAGTAATCAATATCAAAATCAATATAATTCACTAAAGCCGAATTTCTATTTTTTAAATGTCATCCAAATTTGCTGATTTTTTAAAGTCAGATTTGTTATCATGATAAATATTGAGCCAGCTGCTAGTATTTATTAATGAAAATTATCTAAATATAACAACATTGTTCATATACTTACAAAGGAAAGTGAACAAACATTATGGGACGGAGAGAGTATAATGCTAGCAAACATTATTGCATCTTGCCAAATGCCAATAACCGTACTTGCCAAATGCCAAAAACCGTACGTACTAAGGTACAGGGAGCTACTATATAATTTCTGTACAACCTTTATAAACATACGGATTATTTAATATTAGGGTAAATTATAGAAAACCACCCCTTATTTAATCGAATTTGCAAAAAACCACCTTTATTTTATTTTTTTACAGAAAATCATCCTTTATTTATATTCAATTTACATTTAATCACCCGAAGCAATTTTCCATCCATTTTCTGTCAAATAAGGGTCAAAAGACAGAATTGCCCCTAAGCTATTGTGAGTTAAATTACAGAAAATCATCCCTTATTTAACCGAGTTTGCAAAAAAAAAAAAAAAAACTTTGTTTATTTTTTTTTACAGAAAACCACCCTTTATTTATATTCCGTTTTCATTTAACAACCCGAACCAATTTTTCATAAAATTTTCTGTCAAATAAGAGTCAAAAGACAAAAATGCTCCTCAGATTTGTCCCCTCTTAACAACGATGAAGGCCCGAGAAAAGTGATGGTTTGAGAGGCTCGAGAACTCAATTTTTTCTCATTTTCACTTCTTTTCGGCAAATCGTCGCCCAAGAAATGCATATTTGTAAGTTATTGTAGGTGCGATGATCAAAAGGAAATTTTGGAGGAGATTTGGGTGTTGGCGGCCAGATTTCTTGAAGGGAAACCATGGATTGAAAGAAGGGTGTCTAGCTAGGGTTCAATGATGGCGGATGGGGTTGGGGGCAAACGAGAGAGTGTTTTTGACAATTCATAGTGGTAATTAGGTAATGGGTATTTTTAGAGTTAATTATCTTCCATGACTCAATTTAATTAACCTAGGGATAATTGGGTATCTTGAGCTTAATTTAACGTGGAATGGATGGAAAATGAGTTAGGGTGGTGATTCGAAAACAAAACATAAATAAAGGGTGGTTTTCTGTAAAAAAAAATGAAATAAAAGGTGTTTTTAACAAACTCGATTAGATAAGGGGTGATTTTCTGTAATTTAACTCACAATAGATTAGGGAAAATTTTGTCTTTTGACCCTTATTTGACAAAAAATTGGATGGAAAATTGGTTCGGTAGTTAAATGAAAACATAGAGTAAATAAAGGGCGTTTTTTTGTAAAATCGGTTAAATACGTGGTGTTTTTCTGCAATTTACCCTTAATATTAAGAAATTTTATCTTGTTCATTAATTTATAAGTGCCCTTTTCAGTAATTTAAAAAACGTACCCAAATACTTGAAATTCATTTTTAGGTTTTGTTAAAGAATCTTTTAGATTGATTATCCCAAACTATAGAAAGTTATACCTGCAGTTTAAACAAGCCACATTGACCATGCATGAAATACATTGGTAAATCAAAATATATAGTTTATCATTTGAAGTCATTTGACTCAGCTAAAACAACCTTTAGTGATTGTAAATTCGAGAGCGCACAGATTATGAATCTAGTCTAACAAAATTCTCGTTATATATGCTGTAGAAACAAATCATAGGCTGTAGAACAATACCGAAAATTAATGAAAAGCAAATAGAAAAAGTTAAATATAACAACTAGTATGTTTTTACCCGATATGTTTATCATTTCATAACTGACATACAAAATTAATGAAAAGCAAATTGAAAATAAAAATATAACAGCCTGTTCTATTCAATCAAGGAAGAGTAGTCCATATGTTAATTACCTGCATATGGAGGGCAAGGCTATGATGTACCTCAATCGAGGAAGATCGAGTACCGATTATTCCTTATGTTGATGAGTAGCACAAAACAAGAGCAACATATTTATAAGCTCTAAACTGGACATTTAACAATAATTGAGATGAATAAGATGGAAACATTGACTGTTGTAATTAATGTAAGAATTGAATCAAATAAGCTGTTCATAAAGAGCAATTAATTAAGTATTAGTAAAAAAAATGACGGATTTACAGTAATTTTACATAATTCACATATTTTCCGGGCAGTTGCGGAATCTACCTTCAATTGTTGGTATTACATAATTTTTCACCAATTTTATATAGGATTTTAGTAACTTCACCCATAAAATTTCTCACAAATTCTATGGAACAGGACTGGCCGAAGGGTTATGTGTATGTTCTCAACTTATTGACATATAAAATCCGATATTTGTCTTAATTTATAGGCAACGCCATGGTGTTCAAAACTGATTTTTCTCTGCCCCCACTCATCATTTCGGCCTTGAGAAATTCCGCAGTGTATATTATATCGGCCTTAAAGAAAGATAATTAAAAAAGTTATAAAACATGCATACACATTCCCAAGAAGTTAATTTTTTCAAATGAAATTCGGAGCTCTGGACAGTGGACAGTGGACAGAGTCAATTCAACCTTTTGTGGTTGAAATATTAACTATAATAAACCCAGTAATATGCAATAAATTAATGCATTGCATGAGAACAATTAAGTTGTCTATAAAAGTCAATAAATTCTTCACTTGGACTGATGACCATTGAATATGCGGTCAAACCAAATATGTAGTTACATCATCCACTTCGGTTTTATAATATCAGTCCTTCTAATATTTATTTCTTCAGCATTTTAATCATTTATAATAATAACTCAAATAAAGGTTCAAAGTGTCACTCTTCCCAACATTGAGTCAGGCTTATTTTTAAATTATTTTGATTTGCTATAGTTTAATTAGGATTATTTTTAATTGTGGATCCTAGAAATTAGGCTACAGTCATTGCCGGTTATAATGCCATCTTAGGACATCTTTCTGGATGAGGACCATCAAGTCCATGTCTTCCAAGATCACTTGTGAGTTAATCAAGCTATAAGTCGACCAGCCACATTGGTCACCTCCCGAAAGATTTGCTAAACTTGAAAGCTGGAGAAGGAGTGCTAGTCCATGAGAATGTTTGCCACAACCATTTCAATTTCCTAGGGGCAAGATAAGACACCCTTGACCGCGTTGTTAGGTATAGGTTGTCTCCCTCAATTACCAAATGAGTGATCGTTAGTTCTTTAGCGGCCATTAAGCTTTTTTAAGGGCAAGTGTGTTCGTCATAAGGATTGGTTAGGTCCCGCACTCTTCACAATCCATATGTATTGACATACCTTGGTCATTTTTTTTTATAACGAATCCAATTATTGTTGCTTTGTTATTTGACCTATTTGAACCTTCAATGTATATTTTGTGTTACACCAGGGCTATTTTTCCAAGATGGATTTCTCTTTTTTGGGGTTCGTTTAATTTTCGTTTTTGCCCACAATCCTTTTTATAATCAACTGTTTTAGTCTTTAGAACTGATAACAGAAACGAACGAGCAATCAAACATCAACTATAACTTCATTTGAAATATGGAAACCTAACCCAAAGTTAAGAATGCAATCGCTTGAAGTTTCAATCCGTATAAAGCTTTCCTCAACTTCAACATTTTATTTCCATGACCTTTAATCACATAGCCAAGAGATTGTTCAACATAACATCCTCTTCAAGCACACCATTTAAGAATGTAGACTTTTCACCCATTTGATAAAATTTCCACCTTTTATAAACTACAAGAGAAATTATGAATAGGCAGTCTCTAACCGAACAACTAGTGAAAACTCCTCACCATAGTCGATCCTAAGACATTAATTGTATCCCTTGGATAGTAAGCTCACCTTGCACCTATAATACCTTAGATTTCACCCTTTATATGGGATTGAAGTGCTATCCATGTCAACACAAACTCTTTCTTTTCAAGGTTCGAGTGAGGACAAAGAACTCTAAAGTTAAGCGTGCATGGAAGAGAGTAGTACCAGGGTGATCTCTTGGGAAGTCCTTATGTCAACACGGGTTGTAGCTTATGAGGCCTTGAAAATTGCGATTGGCATCAAAGTCGACTATAGGTTATGAGTATGCTTGGTCTAGAATAGGGATGGCAATAGGGCGGGGATTCTTCCCCGTTACGGGTATGGGGATGAGGATTTTTAGTGGGGATGGGGGCAAGTATGGGGGGAAAAGTAATTTTCCGTAAGGTTATGGGGACAGAGGCGAGGATAGGTGTCCCCGCCCCACCCCGGATCGGACCCCGACCCCATTGGGGAACCTCGTGGGGAATCCCGCTGGGGAACCCATTGGGGAATCCCCGTCGGGGGAGCTGTTGGGGAATCTATTGTTAAATTATTGGTAATTCAGCTATCCTTATATTATGTACTTGATGCGTATGAATGGTATGCGCATTAATTTACAAAATTATAGTCTTGTTTGTTTTTGGAAGCTCTTATAGGCTTGTTAATTATATAAGTTTGATTGATGAGTTTTGTAAATCGTGTATCAATAGAATTTTTGAAGAAAGTGTACAAGAAAGTAAATGGAAAATAAAACGAGTAACTCGCGGGGATTATAAAAGGGGAAAATCAAACGGATATGGGGAGTCGTCGATAGAGATTATAAATGGGGAAAACCATAAATGGGGAAAATGAAGCGGGGATGGGGAATCCCCGCCGGGGATGGAGACCCGACGGGATAGAGACGAGGACAATTTATTCCCCGGTGGGGAATAAGGGGTGTGGGGAACATATATCTAAATGGGGATGGGGATGGGGATGGGGATGTGGATGGGGAGGGTATTCCCTGCCCCAAACCCGCCCCATTGCCATCCCTAGTCTAGAAGACGATGACTTGACCTAGAGGGAGATGCTTGGGCCTTGACGAGGACGTCAAGTGTTTAAGCGGGGAAGATTGTAACACCCAAGATTTCATATTATTTATAAAGGATTGAAGTGCTATTGTCAACTAGGGCTCTTCCTTTCCAAGGTTCGAGTAAGGACAAAGAAGTCTGAAGTTTTCTGATGCGATTGCTCATCAGATTTGAGGTTCAATGACGCCTTGACTCGGGATCATCGGATTAAAAGGGTGACGTCTTAGGCCTAGGATGTCACCCTTATAAATCCTAAAACGCCCCTTGGCTTCCACTCCCTTGGCTGGCCTTAGGCTTGATTGTTCGAGTCGTTCTTGTCCGAGTTCTACCAAGTCGATCTAGATCAAATCTAGTTCGACTCCTCCATTCAAACTCCACATTTTCACTTGCTTCCGCCTTTGTTTCCACAATATCGAGAAGAAGACATGATTCAAGACCAATGATCTTGAGTCAAGGCATCATCAAACCTCGAAGTTGAGGAGCGATTGCATCAACTGGCATCAGAGTCAAGGTCTTGTAAGTCTCTCTCATTGATCTATTTCACGCAAATTCTTCTTCTTTCTCCCTTGCTTGCATAAAATCCATCCGAAAATAAAAAAAAATTACTATTGCCAAACCCTAGTTTGATTGAAGAAATCTCATTCGAGCATAAAAAAAAATAAAAAATTGGGCCTTATTACGAATCGTGTGGGTAATTTTTCGCCTTGCTTGTTCCTTGTGATCTAATCAAATCCTGCTTACAATTGTTGATTGATGTCACTCGTGCATATTATGGATAGTATATACTCAATTTGTGAATTCTTGCCTTTGTTACTCCTCGTGATTAGGGTTAGTAGCCCTTGTCGAAGGCCTTGTTTAAATCCTTGTGTACTCGGCGCCGCTCTTGGTTTGTGTTTGTGCAACCCTAACGTCAATCTTGTTGGCTAAGATACAATTGTTGCCTTGTTTGCTAAAATTCTTTCCATCTCTTGTTCCGCATATCATGTGTGAACTTCTCTTCCAGATTGTTTCCAAATCGGTTAGTAACCTAATTAGTCAATAAAAAAACAAAACTGAATGAAAAGAAACAGATTCGGTCGTTTAAAAAAATTAACCGAACATTCGTATTGTCTACAAATTCAGTGGTTTTTTACCTTGGTTGTGTGAGTGTCGATTGATTTCCTACATTCGTATTGTCTAAAGCCTAATCACCTCTCGCACAATAGCCAACCGTGACCACTTTTTTGAGTGCATAGACTTTGTGTTTTTTGTTGTTTTTGTTGGAACCTTGTTACTCACTATGACTACTCATGTTGTTATAGATGATCCTACCACGATGGAAAACACCTCACAAGGGAATTTGGACCCCCTACCACCGGAAATAATGAGTAGCAAGAGGAGGTCTTTGAGCTCTAGCCATGGGAGCGAGAGAATGATGCCTTGCGCCGGGAGCTCTTAGAGATACACGAGTTCCTCAGGGCGCAAGCCACGACCCGACTTCCCCGCCCTTGGTGCCTACCACTAATTTGGCACCCACGACACAAGCCCTCGTTCCACCTACCATGATGCTTGGAATACAGCCTAACGTCGCGGTCCAAACCGTAACGTTGCAAGGCCCCTTGACGCGCACACAACTCAACTCGGGGACAATGTTGCGGGTCCAAGCAACCAAAATCGGATAAAGGAAAAGGGTCCTATGGAGACGCCTATGAAGCAGCAGCCACACCTCGAATGGATCCAATCGATGACGAGTCGCGCCAAGTGCACATGTCGAACACCGACAGCTATGAGCTACGCAACGACCCCAACGCCTACGGCTCTGAGATGAACCATGATTTTGAGGATTGAGGTATATTTTCTAAGACCCCCCTTCTGATGATCTCTACGGTCTGGGAAGTGGTCGACACCAACACGCCTTGACCGCTTTTCACCCAGTGAGCCGACGCCGAATCTCGAGCACGCCACGGCTTGAGGCTCCATGATTAGCGTTACCCCCAAACCTAATTTGCATCAACATGCCCCCTCTTGGCTGCCACCCCCTTGGCCGGGCTTAGGCTTGATTCGTCGAGTTGTTCTTGTCCGAGTTCTACCAATTCAATCAATATTCAAACTATTTCGACTCCTCCATTCAAACTCCATGTTTTCACTTGCTTCCACCTTCATTTCCATAATATCGAGAAGAATGCCTGATTTAAGATCGACGATCCCGAGTCAAGGCGCCATCGAACCTTGAATTCGAGGAGCAATCGCATCATTAAGCGTGCACGGGCGACAATAGTACCAGGTTGGGTGATCTCTTAGGAAGTCCTCGGGTTGGCATGAGATTGCGCTTCTAAAGGCTTAGGCCTTACAATAGCTCTTAACTTTTCCCTTATCAATCTTCTTCTCCTTGAACATCCATTTTTGATCACGAGCTTTTCACCTTTTGGTAAAGTTATCAATATCCACATCTCATTCATCTCAATTGACTTGATCTCCTCATTTATTGAAGCTCTCCATTTTTCATCCTTCACAGATTCTTCATAATCTATGGGTTCAAAATTAGAAAAATAACAATAAAGAGTTAAATAATCATAAAGATCCTCCTCTTGAGGATAAATTTCTTCGAGGCTTCTCATCTTTGGTGTTCTTTCACTCAAACTTTCATTGGAAGATGGTGATGATGATAATGTTGACGCTCTTGAAGAAGGTGAACTTTGAGTAATGGGATATCAAGAGGGTGTTGTAGGCTCTATGTGAACATCTTCTCTCTTCTTTATTAAATGTTGGAATGAAATCATTTATGATCTTGTGTTCGTGGCTCCAATTCCATGCATCTTTTTCATCAAACTAAGAATCTTTACTAATGAGAACATTTCCTGATTGGATCGTAGAGCTTGTAACCGTTTGAACTCCTATCATAACTAATGAAGATATGCTTCTTGCTTTTGTATTCAAGTTTTGATCTAAATTGATCTGACACATACACATAGCTAATACTCTTGAACGTTCTCAAATGAGATGCATTTGTCTTTCTTTGTTGCATGCTTCTTGTGGAGTTCTATAATAGGATTTTTGTGAGACACCTATTAGAAAAAACAACTACACAATCAAGTATCAATTGCTTCAACCCAAAACTCCTTTGACATCATCTTTGTCATCAACATGCTTCAGGCCATATTGAGAATGGCTTGGCTCTTTCTTTCAACCAAACCATTTTGTTAAGGATATCAAAGCACCGCCAAAAATCTTTTTATGCTATTCATATTGTTGGGACGGTGTTGGGAACTCTGGTTCCAAACATCCGAACAACGATACTTGTCTCCAGTTTTGATAATGACAAACGTCATATGGGAACTAACAAGTTACATTCAAGTATATCAAGGAAACACCAGGTCTAACAAAGAATCTCGAAGAACGCAAAAGGAAAACAAGAGTATATGATAACAAGTTCCTATCAAAGGAACTCTAGAGAGAACAGTTCCCATCGCATGAGAACTCACATGTGCAAAGAAGACCGTTTAGTGCAAATCGCGGGATCTTGTCTTGGACAGAACGAAGGCTCAGTCTGAGGAACAAACTGAAGCGAGCGATCCAACGGTCCGATTGATATTTGAAGTTGACTAAGTTCAAATCAAGTCACATGTGAAGATTGCAAACATGGCGTGCAAGACAAAGGGTATTTTGGACAACATGAAAGTGAAGATTGCGGCCCAAGTTCAAATGTGTATAAAGCCAAATGAATAGTGCTTGGAATAAGTACTTCTCCCAGAATGAATATCCACATACAAAGAGATAAAAGAAACAAAGTGAAAAGAAGTCCCCGACGGCGAGTGCACGATCTCGAGGACGGTGAATCCAAGTTCCCTGGAGTTAGGGAACTATGAGCTCAAGGTGTAAGGTTCGATCTGTCTTATGTTTAGTTGAGTTGTTAGCTTAGGAACAAGGTCGAGAAGACTTACTAGTGTTACTAGAGTTAGGAAGAACTGCTAGGAATAGAGAAGTGCAAGTCTTGCCTATGTAACTAGGGAACAATCAATAAAATAAGTAGATCGTTCAAAATCTCCAAGCGGAGGTAGAGGTTTACCCACACAACTAGTTGGTTGTTGTGGGGTTTCTCTATAAAGGAACTGTGTCTTTTATTTTCTGTTTTACTTGCGTTGTCTTACTTCCGCTGCCTTGGGAACAACCTTACCGCCAATTCCCAAGCTCTCACTAATGCACGACGATCCAAAATTGGTATCAGAGCAGGCTCGCTTTAGATTTCTGTGTTAGTATCGCAGGTTACAGGATGTCTAAGGAACTCACTCAAGTTGGACATGGGAACAACAAGCCTCCAAGGCTTATCACCAGAAGGGTCGAAACTTGGCAAAACAACATGAAGGATTGGATGCATAACCACGACTTTCAAGCTTGGTGTGTCATCGAAGTAGGGAACTTCGAGGTAGATCCAACCATTCGCAATGACTTCACCAAATGGGGACAAAACGTATGGAAGTGCATAGAAGCAAACTTCAAGGCCAAACAGTATCTCAAGAACGCCATGTCCGTACAAGATTGCGATAGGGTAGCAAATCTGGAAACGACGAAGGAGATGTGGGAAGCTATTCAACAGATGCACATTGGGAGCTCTAACCTCAAAGAGGATCTCCAAATGAATGCTAGTAGGGAGTTCTTCAACTTCCGAACTTAGATGGGAGAATCAATCCACAACTACCAATCTTGCTTTGTCTCTATGTACCAAACTCACTCGACTTGGGATCACAAAGGAGGAAATCACCGACAAGATGAAAGTCCAACAACTCTTCAATGACCTTGGTGAATGGGTCAACGAGAGGACCATGTTTAAAGAAAATCTTAAGAACAAGAATCTCATGCTTCACTAAGTCCTTGGGAAGCTGGTTGGACATGATAAAAGGAAACAAGATGATAATAGCAAGAAAGGGCACACAAGGGAATTGCCCTAAAAGTGGAAAAGATGCTCAAATCTGTTCAAGAGCAACACGAGGACTCTGAAGAAGAAGAAGATGAGGAACTTGTCCTTGTCACAAAGGCCCTTTGATCCTTCTACAACAAAGGAAAGTTCAAAAAGGGCTATGGGAACTCGCAAAGAGGCCAGAATTCCCAAAGAAAGCCCACAAAGAAGGATCTCACTAACGTCACCTACTACAAGTGCTACAAGAAGGAGTGCTTCGCAAAAGACTATCGACATGGAACTAACGACAAAAAACAAGGGAAGAAGGCCTACATCGCCACCTGGAGCGATGACGAGGATGAAGATCCCGAATCTTGGGCACACCCAAACATGTGTGCAATGGACATAGGGGAGACCACTGGGGAACAACCCAGTGAGGTAACCACTGAAACTATCCTTGAGTCCTTATCTAACTATGAAAAACCTGAGCTATTGAAATTGCTCTCTAGTCTTGTTAAGGATAACATAAAATTGAAAAAGAAGTTAGATAAATCGGAACACACAAATGCTGAGTTGGTTGGTCTTGAATCATGTTCCAATTGTGTGAAACTGATTGATAAGCTTCAGTCTTACCTATCCAACATAGTGGCCCTCGAAGATGAGATTAAGACCCTAGAGAGTGATAAAAATGAGTTCCTACAAAAGCTGAACAAGGGAAATGAGAATTCTGAAGCCTCAAGTTCCCAAACCAAATTTCTTCCGACCAAACACGGGATTGGGTATAAGTTTGAGTGCCCAAAGAATGGGAAGTCTCCTCTGAACGAACACGAGATAAATGAGTGTAGGGCCCTAGAACTCTAATGTGAAAAACAAAAGAATGCCCATTTAGAGGAGAAAATACGTGTCTTGGAAAGTGGGGTGAGTGGAGAGAAGGACTACTACACTGGGAACACTGGGCATAAAATGTACGTTCAAATAGCCAAGGGAAACGGGTCAAGGTTTTATAACAAAGAATCCATGGATAGGAACAGGATACAAAGACCCCATCCCAAGTACTACTTAGGTGAGTACTACAAAACCTGTTGGAATTGTGGTGCGCATGGGCACTACAAGGAAAGATGTCCCAAAAAGGAAGCTTAAGCTCAAAAGATTCACGAATATTGGAACAGGAAAAAACAACAAGCCAACAAACCTGCTAGAGGTCCCATTCATGGGAACGAACATAGGAACTGCACCCATCACTCTAGAAATTCTCGTGATGTCAACATTGCTGATTATATTATGTTTGAAACTATCTTTCCTTGTAAGAGACCAGGCAAGAGTCATCTTGCCTGGGTCACCAAAAACTAACTTTCCCTGTAGGTGGCAGTGAGGGGGAACAACACATGGGTCATTGATAGCGGCTGTTCAAATCATATGACTGGGAACAAAGACAATCTCACACTGTTGGAAAACGCGTCTGTAGCCAGGAAAATAGTCACGACTTTAGCCACAAAAATAACCACGAAATCACGTTAGCCAAAACATCCCCAATGGATTGCCCTACGAAAGGTGCCTTGGGGCTAAAACGGCCGAGGCTAAATATCACTCTGGAAAAGAACCATAAAATTCTAGTTTTGTGGCTATATAACTGCAAATAATAGCCGCGAACTAGTTCATTACTAAATTTGTGGCTATTGGCCACGAAAGTCACGTTCAACCATATTAGCCAAAATTGAATTTTGTGGTTGGTTTTGAGTGCATCACCATCAAATTTTAGCTACAAATGTATTTTGTATCTAAATTCGAGTCGAATTGTAACTCATTATTGCCCCTAATTCGTGGCCATTTAGCCTTGACATTTGCATTGAATCTATTTTGTTTCAATTTTTGTGGTTAAATAATTACGCATTAAGAAAATATTATACCATAATATATCTGCTAATTTCTCTCTATTGTTCTCTAGCTTAGTCAAAAGAATAGTAAAATATAAAGAGAGTTGGACATCCAAAGCAACAAAAAATGCAAACAATGCAAGAAGAAATTAAAAAGAAATAATACATCATTATCTGAGTTATAACACATTTTAGTAGAAGCCACCACATTTAACAGAAAATGAGTCATGTTGCTCAACCTCAACCAAAGCACCACAAACCTAAAGGTGCAGAATTTGTATGTTTGATACAAACATTTTCCCAGATTCCTGCTCAGATAGGGGAGTTGAAGAATCAGGACAATTTGAAGCTACTTTCCCAGCAATAACATCAACATCAGTTTCAAGAACCTTGCTGCCAAAGGGAAACAGTAATTAGAACTAATACAGTGAACTTGTTTATAAAGACAATTATGGATGGCGAATAGATACAAGGCATGACATGCTATTCTGCATGGTTTTGGATCAGGAAATAAATAATATCTAACTCACCCATGGAAACAAAAATTTAAATTATAGGAATATTAGCATGAAGCAAAGAGGACTCAGATGAAGCTACAAGAAATTGTAGATTGATGAACAAGTATTGAGCAATAGATTTCTCAATCTTAAAGATGGAGCACTTATAAGAGCAATAGAATCAAAGTGTGCTACAAAAATAGTTAGATAAATAATTAGGATGAGACAACAAGAAAGAACTAAACTAGCCACTTAAAATAACTGTTATCTGCAACACATTCATTTTCCATATAGACCTCAAACAAATTATCTAGTGTTCAAGAGTAATAGTAGATCTTTCATTTAAGTATTCATTCAAATTTTAAAAGCGATCTGGATAACCAATCTCCTCAACTTCAATAGTGGAGAGAATATTTGAAAGCACAAAGTTGAAATAACTTAAGGGGATAACCAATCTCAAGCCAAAGTTGAAATAACTAGATAACCAATCTTCCTTATGCATAGAAAATGTTCAATGTCAAAAACTATAAAGAGCATGATTCTCAAGCCCATTTACAATAACTGAAGGGGTCCTTCCTTAATGACAAAGCATAAAGTTTAAAATTTCTCCAAATGACTAAAACACAAAGAATATTAAGAAGCATACATAGGGCTTGCCTGATGAAGGATGTGACGATGCCTCCAAGAAAGTCTCCCTTTAAATTCTCACTCTATCCTACATGTGCTCTGTGAACATATTTGGACTGCACACCACAAACAAGAACATCCAACACAACCCCAACATCAGTCAGAGAGCACAACTCTTTTCACAATTCATGAAGAAACGAAAATTAAATAAGCAAGAATTTCAATCACATAAAACCAAAGAATTGCAAAATAAAAAAAATCGAATATTAGACAGTAGTAACACTTGAAAAGTACAAATTGTGACAAGTTTATCACATAAAAGTACAAACTAAACTTCAATGGTGTGCTTCCAAGGTGTCGAATGACCCTGAAAACATACAGAAATGTTAAAGGGCTTCAACATTGAGAACTATTTGATGAAATAAAGTCAATGCTAACTAACATAATAGCATTTCCACCTCTGGAACAACCCTGTTGAGAAATGTCTCTATGTCATCACGAACATCATAATCATAATTCTCATTGATTGTCAATGAAGCACTGGTATGTTGCACTGAACATTCAAAGAAAAGAGACATGTCAAGAATCAAGCTCTGCTGCTAACTTGATCCAGCAAAAGTTGAACCCAGTATAACATTATGCGAATCAGGTCACTTACAGAAGAGATGAGCAAGCCCACATTTGAAGTCAGACAATTTTGACAAGTTTATTAGACAGCGGTAACACTAGAAAATTATGACAAGTTTATCTATCTGATAGCACACATACACCATAACAACTGCAAGCGGGGTTCGTGGGTGTCGAAGAAGACCAACACATTGAAAGGCGGCCCCGGAGGTGGCGGAGCAACGGAAAATCAACTAGACATCCAATCTCTGGAGGTGGCAGTAGAGTCCGTGAAGGTGGTGTAGTGGCGGACCTGGCGGTAGTTGAAGTAGCAAGGCCACCAGAAAATGATAGAATGAAGGTGGAGCGGCGGATTGGAGACGGAACATGCTCAATGTGTAATCTAGAAAATGAATGTTGGAGATTGGAGCCGAGTGGCGGATGAGAGAATGAAGGTGGAGTGGCGGAAGCTTGTACGTATTTTCTTAGGGTTTCAGAATATGGGCCATATTATAGACAAAAAAAATTGAATATGGGCCTTGAACATGAGTGTTTAAAGACTTAGAGCAGGAAAAGAAATTTCATTTCCCTCTTCTTAAAAATTAAACATTCGCTCCGTTTAACATTTTAGCCCGCCGAATTTTTTTTAACTAAATATTCCCACCTTTTCCCTTCCTAAACCAAATATTCTAGATACAAAATTAACAAGTAATTTTAAAAAAAAATAGCGAGACCACCATCGTGGGGCGTTGCCCCTCGAACCCCCTAGGACCCCTGGTGTTGTCGGGGCTCCGAACCCCTGGCGATACTTATCAACATCAAGCATATGAAGGAATGTAATGATTTCTTATAAGAATAAACGATTATAAAGGAATATAACGATTTTTTATAAGAATGAATCAGTCTAAAGAAATATATTGATTTCTTATAAGAATGAACGAGTCTAAATAATTATATTGATTTCTTATAAGAGAACGAGTCTAAAGAAATATAACATTTTCTTAAACAATTAACGTCTCTAAAGGAATATAACGTTTTTTTATAAGAATGAACGAGTCTAAAGGAATATATTGATTTCTTATAAGAATGAACGATTCTAAATGAATATAACGATTTCTTAGAGGAATGAACCATTTTAAAGGAATATAACGATTTCTTATAAGAATGAACGGTTCAAAAAGAATATAGTGATTTCTTATAGGAATCAACCATTTTAAAGGACTATAACGATTTCTTAGAAGAATGAATGGTTCTAAAGGAATATAACGATTTCTTATAAGAGTGAACGATTCTAAAGAATTATAAGAAGGAATGATCCTAAAGAAATGTAAGGATTTCTTATAAGAATGAACGATTATGAAGGAATATAGCGATTTATTATAAGAAAGAATGATTCTAAAGGAATATATCGATTTCTCATAAGAATGAACAATTCTAAATGAATATAACGATTTCTTATAAGATGAATGGTTCTAAAGGAATATAATGATTTCTTATAAGAATAAAGCGTTCTAAAGATATATAACGATTTCTTATAAGAATGAACGGTTCAAAAGAAATATAACGTTTTCTTATAAGAATGAACGAGTCTAAAGGAATATATTGAACCACCAAGGAAGTTGTGCCTCGCAAGCTCCCATGATGACACGGAATTCTGGCACAAATGGCTAGGTCACGCTGGCATAAATCAAATCCTGAAGCTATACTTACAAGACTTGGTCATTGGTCTTCCAAGAATCAACATTGAGGGAGCTAAGAGGTGTGAAGCATGTGTTCGTGGCAAGCAAACCAAGAGTTCCTTTAAGCCAAAGAAGGTGGTTAGCACAATAAGGCCCTTGGAACTAATTCACATGGATCTCTGTGGTCCCATACAAATGGCCAGCTACGGTGGTAAAAGGTACATGTATGTGTTAATTGATGATTTTTCAAGATTTACATGAGTTATTTTCTTGAGATCCAAATCAGATGCATTCAAGGAGTTTGAGCCCTTCATCAAGAGAGTGGAAGTTAGCATGGGATTGAAGCTCAAGCCCCTTAGATCTAATCATGGAACTGAGTTCAAGAACTCAGAGTTCCTAAAGTTTTGTGACAACAACAATGTATCCCAAAACTTCTCGGCCTCACGCACTCCTCAACAAAATGGGGTTGTGGAAAGAAAGAACAGAACCCTAGAAGACATGGATCGCACAATGATGCTTGAGAGTGGAGTTCCCAAAAGCTTCTGGGGCGAGGCAATCTCCCCATATTCTAAATCGAGCTATGATCCGTCCCATGATCAAGAAAACCTCATATGAGTTGATCAAGGGAAGAAAGCCCAACATTTCTCATCTCAGAACTTTTGGCTGCAAATGGCCTGTTTGGATTTCATCCACAACAATGGGAAAGACAACCTTGGGAAGTTCGATCCAAGGAGTGACGAAGGGATCTTCCTGAGATACTCCTCACAAAGCAAGGCATACAGAGTTTACAACAAGAGGACCAAGAAGATTGAAGAAAGCATTCACGTTGTCTTCAACGAACAATCTGTGAAGATGGGAACAGAGCCCCAAGGAAAGGGAACTCTGTTCAAACTGGTCAAACAAGAAGAAGACGATGACGATGATTAGCCAAGAAAACGAGATGAAGACTATCCAAGTGGGAACAATGTCCCACCACCAGGCGACAACGAAGGAGCCCAACACCAAACCGATCAGGACTCCTTCGAAGTTCCCTCCACAACAGAAGAACCTCAAGATGCATCTCAATCCAACACTCTTGTTCCTCAAAATGAAACAATGCCAAAGTCTAGTGTCCAGGGGGAACAACGAGGGAACAATGAGGATAATCCTGAAGAAACACTTAGTGAAGAAGTTGAGAACACATGTTCCCATGAAAAAGAAACTCATGTTGAAGACGAAGAAGAAACAAGGGAACAACTTGATGTCACACACATTCAAATAAGGAACTACCACCAAAGGAAGGATCACCCCATCGACAACATCATCACTCCCTATGACAAAGGCGTGCAAACTCATTCCTCTCTCAACAAATTATGTGCCTTCAACGCCTTCGTCTCAATGGTGGAATCTAAAAGCATCAAGGAAACTCTGAAGAATCCAGACTGTATTCAAGCCATGCAAGAGGAACTCCACCAATTCGAAAGAAACAAGGTATGGAAATTGGTTCCTAGGCCCAAGAACAAGAACGTCATAGGAACTTGATGGGTCTTCAGAAACAAGCTTGAGGACACTGAGGCGGTGGCTAGGAACAAGGCCCGTCTGGTTGCCCAAGGATATAGGCAAGAAGAGGGAATCGACTATGACGAGACCTTTGCACCGGTTGTAATGATTGAAGCCATTCGACTCCTCATAGCCTACACCGCCCAAAAAGACTTCAAGTTGTATCAAATGGACGTCAAGATAGCGTTCCTAAATGGGCACCTCAAGGAAGATGTCTATGTGGCACAACCACCTGGTTTCGAAGATGAGCACTTCCCAGACCATGTTTACTTCTTGGAGAGGGCCCTGTATGGTCTCAAGCAAGCTCCCAAGGCGTGGTACGACATGTTTGCCCAATTTCTCTTGTCTCATGGATACCTTCGTGGTGCCATAGACAAAACCCTTTTTATTAAGAAAGAATCAAAAGATATCTTGATTGTCCAATTGTATGTTGATGATATTGTGTTTGGTGCTACTAATGAGCTTCTTGTTAAAAAGTTTAAGAATTTGATGAGTAGCGAGTTTGAGATGAGCCTCATAAGGGAACTCACATTCTTCTTGGGACTTCAAATATCTCAAACCGAGGGAACAAGGATCCACCAATAAAAGTACATTAGAGAGATGCTAGTGAAGTATGGGATGGAAGAACACTCCAGGCCCATCGACACTCCCATCTCACCAAACTCAAGACTCAACGCAGATGAAACAGGTATAAGTGTGGACAAAGGAACTTTCGAGGTATGATTGGGTCTCTTCTCTACTTGACAGCTAGTAGACCCGATATCATGTTTTCAGTGTGCCTATGTGCGCATTTTCAAGCTATCCCTAAGGAATCACACCTGAAAGTGGTGAAGAGAATTTTCATGTACCTCAAAGGGAACAACAACTTGTGCCTTTGGTATCCAAGGAACAGTTCCCTTGAGCTCGTTGTATACTCAAATGTAGACTTCTCTAGACACTTGGTCAATCGAAAAAGCACCTCTGGAATGGCCCAGTTCCTAGGATCCTACCTAGTCTCATGAGGATCAAAGAAGCAAGACTCTGTGGCACTCTCCACAGCAGAAGCAAAATACGTGGCTGCCGCCTCGTGCTGTTCCCAGGTTCTATGGCTTAACTACCAACTTTAGGATTACGGTATGTCTTTTGGCCCAGTTCCCATAAGATGTGATAATACAAGTGCCATTAACATCTCTAAGAATCTTGTGCATCATTCACGTACTAAGCATATAGACATTAGGAATCATTTCCTACGTGATAATGTGGAACATGGGAACATCTCTATGGAACACTATAGAATTGAAGAGCAAATTGTGGACATTCTCACTAAAGATTTAAGCAGACGTCCCTACCAGCGTCTCCGGATGCTTCTAGGGATGATAACTCTAAACTGAACAAGTCCCTATTTGTTATTCCCTCAATGCTTGGCTAGTTTATCTCGAAATGCATGATAGGGAACACTAGAATAATCACTTTCATTTTGCCATATTACTAGTCTAGAGCTTTTGATGTACAAGTTGGAACTTTATTTCTTTTGGCCCAAAATGATCAAACAGAGTTCCCTTAACCCTCATTACAAGCCACTATGACGGTTGATCATAAAACCAACCCTTAGCCTAGAACCAGACAAACGCTTCTCATGAGCCCAACTATTTATCCCATTATCGAGTTGTAATTGTCTGGTTCCCTTTTGCAGTTCCCTAGCCTCACAAAATTTTTTGAGTGTGAGTTCTCCTAACCACTCCACTCAAACCTAACCTTTCAAAGATTATGGGAACTGGCTTGCAAAATGATCACAAGCAACGGAACACTGGTACTTTTTGAAAGTTGGAACGCCACTCGGGAAATGGGAAAATGTGTCAGAATTCGAAGCGTCGAGGGCCAAGTATCCGTAACGCTCGAGGTGACTTCCCATAGGTTTAACGAAACGTGTAACAAGCGTGCTAAGGAAGTTGAAATGGCTCTCCGAGTTTATTGGCTGCCTGTTATTGAGAAAATCCCCTTTCCCCTTCTACCCCTCTCCTCGTTTCTCATAAAACCCATTCTTTGCCATTTTTGGGACCTTCTTCAACCTTCGCCCTTTGCAACCCTTCTTCTCTGCAATCTTCGTCCTTCCTAAATCAAGCAAACCTCCAAAAATCTTCTCTTCCCAAAATTTCCCATGGCACCTGTCCATCCAGACCACCGTATCCGTGAATGGATTGAGACAAGTTCCAAAACCCTCTTCATCACCATGCTCAGAGAGGCAGATAATGAAAAAGACCCTGCCCTTCGCCAAACACTCTACAAATGCCTCCATGATTATGCTCTTCCCTATGTTCATAAAGAGCGAACTGGTGTCTCGTCCCTCCAGTACGAGATCGCAGGGTCCTCCCTCCCTTATGCCACCACCGCCTCGTGTCCCCCTCACTCTATCTCTTCCGTCCTCCACCACCATTCCTCAACTACTAGCTCCTTCCTCTTCCACTCAATCTCAACCAATCTCCTCATCATCCGGAACTATCATACTCGAGAGTTTCGGTCCTCGACCCCCAAAATCCAAATCCAAAAAGAGAAAAGACAAAAAATCCTCTTCTTCCGATCTTCCGAAGAAGAAGAAGATGAAAAAAATCCCTTTTTGCCATGGATGAGGTCCTCAACCTCTCTCGTCCTTCTTCCTTTGCCACACCGCCACCGCCACCACCCTCACTCAACCCTCCTCTCTTCCTCCTCCTTCCGATTCTAGGAACACTCAATCCCATGATCCTCCTTCTTCTAACCCTAACCCCATCTCTGGGACCTCTAGTCCTAGAGATTCCTCTCCTCCCTCCTCTCTCCCTACCATCGATGGGACCCCTAATCCCATCGAACCACCTCCAACTACTCTAAACACCAAACTTCCCTCACCACCCACCTCCCCAAAGCCAAATTTCCCTCTCCTCCTCTGATCCCCTCTCCCTCTACTCAAAAATCCCTCCACACTCCACCACAGAAATATCATCCTCCCCCTCCCCAGCTAAACGGCATATCAACCTCGACTCCGAAGAGGATCTGTTGCCCATCACTGAGGTTGCTCGCCGAAAGGCGAAGATGACGACTCCCATCATCATGGACACAACTAAGGATAATGCTCGCCTCGACGCTCTAGAGGTTGAGCTTACAGACTACATCCACCAACCCCCTCCTCCAAGCGCCCAATGGACGAAGGCGCCCGCACAGACGCGGAGGAAGTGGTCCAAGAAAAAGGGACCCTAGCCTAAGCTGATGGGGTTGCCACTAGTCAAGGTCATCTAGGAGAAGATGACGATGAAGACATGGGCTTGTCCTCAGATGAAGGAGGGAAGTCGGATGGTGATGCAACCACCGAGGTTCTTGATGCTGATAGGCTTGCCAGGGAACAAGCCCAAGCCTTAGCTGAGGACCAACAAGACAACCACCAAATGGTGGTGTCGGAGGGTGCTCCCATGGAAAAGGGATCTCCCCTCTTGCTCAAGTCTGCTCCTACTCCACAAAAGAAAAGAAAGGTTGCCGCCACTGAGGTTAGCAAGAACAAGAAAGGGAAAGAAACATAATTAAAGAGGGTTCCCATCACGGCGGACAAAAAGCTCATCACGCCGTTGGTCCTATCCGAGTCCCAACTGATGGAAAAGGGGCTTGGCGATCTCTGGGCGCTCATCAAGGCCCAGGAATGGGATCAGGTCTGCGACGTCACCGTGATCTTCGAACCTGAACAGGTGCGCCTCTTCTACAACAATTTCATCATTCATGATGAGGCCACTGAGGGAACTCTCTCCCTTTAAGGCGACGACTACGTCTTCATTGCCTCCTCCATCCGTCACCAGTTGCATGTTCCTGTCAAGGGATTGGGCGTCCTTCCCCTCAAGAATAGGGGTGGCTTCAACAGAAAGGAGATTCTCTACAACGTCTACGAAGGTAGAGTTCCCACCCAAGGGACCCCAACCCACAACCTAGGCCTCATAGCCAAACTGGCTCATCATTTCATCATCACAGTTGTGATCCCTATACAAGAAAAGCGCCACACCCTCAATATCCAAGATGCCATCCTCCTCTTCCACTTCCTTCACAAAATGCCCATCGACCTCCCCCTAATTATGCTTGGGCACATGGAGAAGTGTTTGGCCTCTTCCTCTCATTCCTTGCCGTATGTTGGCCTGATAAAAAAAGCTCATGGTCAAGGAAGGCCTTTACGATGACTCCAAGGAGGAAGTGATCATCGGAAGGGACTGGACCTTTTTGTGGTTCAGAAGATGCGTCATTCTGAGCAAGCCGAGGATCAAGGGACTCTTCCCCCTGGTGACGGCCCAAGTGTTGGGAACTCTCAAGTGCTATAGCACATGACAGCAACTCTCGAGCACATGGCGAGAACTCTCTAGAACATCATGTCATCATGACTCAATTGCGTGATCACATGCTTCCGAAGGCCCCATGATCTTTCCTTTTTAACCCCTTAGCCTTATGTTCTCCACAAAATGTAATGTGTTCCCATTGTACATCTTTTGCTTAAGTAATATGAATGGCTTTTAGTATGATTGCATGTTCCTTTCTTTCTTACTATGCTTTCTATTTTCGATGATGCCAAAAGGGGGAAGGACAAAATTTGTGAGATGAGTCGTGTTAAGAGTTATCACAGAATATGCTTTAGCTAAGGGGGAACTAATGCTTAAAATGCTAAGTAAGAACTTAATATTTCATAGAAGTGGCTCTCTAGGATCATACTTAGGAACTCAGATGCATGTCATGCTTTTTCATAGATTGAAATACTTATTTATTTTATAATGGGTTTGTCATCATCAAAAAGGGGGAAATTGTTGGGACGGTGTTGGGAACACTGGTTCCAAACATCCGAACAACGATACTTGTCTCCAGTTTTGATAATGACAAACGCCATATGGTAACTAACAAGTTACATTCAAGTATTTTAAGGGAACACCAGGTCTAAAAAAGAATCTCCAAGACCGCAAAAGGAACACAAGAGTATATGATAGCAAGTTCCTATCAAAGGAACTATGGAGAGAAAAGTTCCCATCGCATGGGAACTTACATGTGCAAATAAGACCGTAAAACGCAAATCGCGGGATCCTGTCTTGGATAGAACGAAGGTTCAGTTTGAGGAACAGACTAAAGCGAGCAATCCAACGGTTCGATTGACATTTGAAGTTGACTAAGTTCAAATCAAGTCACATGTGAAGATTGCAAACTTGGCGTCCAAGACAAAGGGTATTTTGGACAGCATGAAAGTGAAGATTGCAAACCAAGTTCAAATGTGTATAAAGCCAAATGAATAGTGCTTGGAATAAGTACTTCTCCTAGAACGAATATACACATTCAAAGAGATAAAAGAAACAAAGTGAAGAGAAGTCCCCAATGGCAGGTGCGCGATCTCGACGACGATGATTCCAAGTTCCCTGGAGTTAGGGAATTGTGAGCTCAAGGTGTAAGGTTCGATCTGTCTTATGTTTAGTTGAGTTGTTAGCTTAGGAACAAGGCCGAGAAGACTTACTAGTGTTACTAGAGTTAGGAAGAACTGCTAGGAACAGAGAAGTGTAAGTCTTGCCTGTGTAACTAGGGAACAATCAATAAAATAAGTAGATCATTCAAAATCCTCCAAGCGGAGGTAGATGTTTATCCACACAACTAATTGGTTGTTGTGGGGTTCCTCTATAAAGGAACTGTGTCTTTTATATTCTGTTTTAGTTGCGTTTGTCTTACTTCCGCTTCCTTGGGAACAACCTAACCGCCAGTTCCCAAGCTCTCACTAACGCATGACGATCCAACACATATCACAAACTTCATTGAACTCATTAGAAGTAAATACACCTCCTCTATTATCGATCCATAGAGACCTGATAAGATAATCACTTTGCTTTTCAACACAACCGTTAAACTTCTTGAACATAGAAAAAGCTTGATAATATTCTTAGAGGAAATAAACCCAAGTAGCTCTAATAAAATTATTAATGAAGAGTAGAAAGTACCGATTTGTAATAACTTCTTCTATAAAAGTTGTCTCAAATTCAAGCTATTAGTCTTCTTATAAGGAACAAAATAAACATCAGCCATGAAAAGATGACCACCATTCTTCATATGAATAATGATTCTAACTATTCCCTTGTTTGGAACCTTGGAGTTGTCATCGGACATTTATTCTCGGTCATAGATTCATCAAGCTCCACAAATTTTCCTTTTCTACCACTCATGTGATTGCTCGTAGAATTATTAGGATACCGCACATCCTTTTTACCTTTCTCATTGCCTTGGTAGACTAGCAACAAAGTGGCACCATCCACTTTCTTCCCCTCCACATATAGTTGGCTTTCTCCTCGACCTTGCTTGGAGCAATCCCTCTAGAGCATAGTGCCCAAAATTTTGACAAATATAGCATTGAAATTCAGACTTATCTCCCATAACTTGCTCTCTAACATCCTCGTAGGGAGTGCTCACTTTCTCCATTTCTAGTTAGAGTTGTGGTTTAATGGTTTGCCTCTTCCTCTTTTCCCTTGAAAGGATTCACGTCCTCGCCCTCTTCGAGTTTGAGATTTCTCTGGTTTAATTGACACCGTTCTCTTGTGTCGAGTGTTTGGTGGCTAGGACTTGTTCAGTTGGCTCATCCATTCTTGATTCTGTCCTCATAGGCTTGTAGAAAACCCATACGTTGTTCAATTGACTCCAAATCCTTCGATTCTTTGGTGACTACGACATTATGATCAAACTTAATTGGCAATAAATGAAGGATTTTTTCAACAACTCAAGCATCATTGATGCTTTATCCATACCACTTCATTTGGTTAATCATAACTAACACCCTCGCAAAGAAATTTGATATTGATTTATATTCTTTCATTCATAACCCTTCAAATTCTCCTCGTAGAGATTGCAATCAAGCCTTCTTCGTCTTGTCAACCCCTTGATTAGAGGTTTTCAATATCTCACGTGCTTCCTTAAAAGTGGTCGTATTGGTCCCTCCTCCAAACATGGATCGATCCAAACCTTGGTGGATTGTATACTTGAGCTTTGGAAGGGAAAATTTTAACTGGCCATGTCTAGCTCTTATACCATTTTGATAGTGTTGAAGAGGATATATGGAAGAGAAATTGATTTTTGAAGAGGAAAACACTCATGTTCTTAAAAATGATTCTTCAGACATCACTCTTATTCTTAACACATTTTTATTTGCTTCACTCTTATACAAACTTAGGAAAAACATAGTCAATCTATATAGGACATGAGATACCTGCACATTAACATAAAACTTCCTAGATTTAGCTAGAAACTTTAGCACTTAAAAACCATGAAACTTCGATACATAAGTTACCTACGAGAATTCCTACATTTTCTCCTTTGCAAGAACTCTTATATTCAATGTTGCTTCTAAATTTCTAATGTATAAATGAACACATTAAGTTTATTGTAACTTTCAACAATACCATCTACTTTTGTGGCCTTGTGATTTTTCAGGGCTCAAAATATGTTACAATTTACAAACATCAACCTTCTTAGAGAATTTCAATTTCCCTCTTTCATTTCATTCCTTCCACTTTCCTCCCAGAATCCCAAAGCTACTTGTACTTGTTAAATAAACTATTTGGACTGTCCGACCTAATTGGCATTGTACATTTGGCCAAAATCACATGATGGAAGATACAATAGACAAGACATACACAACAAGTGAACATACCTGGCGTCAAGGCCAGAAAACAATTTTAATATTAAATTTAATAAAATAGTATTATCTTATGTTGTAATTATAGGAAGAGGATCTTGTGCCAAAACTTATTAGGTTGCAAAATAAGAATAAATCTTTTCCGTTCGTTTTAAAAAAATCAATACCTAGGAGGCTAGGATTAGACTTTCATTAAAGTGAGGTAAAAATGACACATGCATATTTTCCCTGAATTATTCGCATATTTTTTAAAAAATTCGTTTCTAGGGGCGCGCATCGTGCTCATTGTTTTCGCCTCGGATGTGCATCAACACTAGACCTGTCAATCGGGTCGGGTCGGGCGGGTTCGGGTTCGGTCATTTCGGGTTCGGGTTGAATCGGGTTCGGTTTCGTTATGGGTCACGGGTCATTCGGGTCGGGTTGTAACGGGTTTTCGATCGGTTCGGGTTGACCAGCGGGTCAAAAATATCCTTTTTTAAATGATTATTAAAATCAATTTATAATTAAATAATATTATTTAATTATAATCTATTATTTTTATTTATTTTAATAATAAAATATATTATAAATTTTAAAATAAATTTTAAAAATTCTATAAATATACTAAATCGGTCAACCCATGGGTTTCGGGTTTCAACCCAACGGGTTTCGGGTTCTATCGGGTTCGGTTGATTTCGGGTTTCGGGTTCAAATTTTCGGGTCTTGACCCTAAAATTATCGGGCGGTTCAGGTCGGGTTAGCGGGTTCGGTCAACTTTTGACAACTCTAATCAACACTAACACTATGTGTATAAAATTTTGATTATTTGTGCATCGATTTTGAACTTTTTTATGTTTAACCTTTTAGTTATGTGTATGAATACAATAGTCAACTAGTTTTTATGCACATACCGTTCAATTCTATGCACATGCAAAATAGCAAATAATTTTTTGTTGTTTTGATGCACATATGGTTAGTTTTAATGCACATACATAATAAGACATAGTTTTGTGCATTGATTTCACCTTGATGTGCATTAAAAATAAATCTATGTTCATCATTCAAAACTAATTAATTGTTTGTGCATCGATCACAAACGTTTTTATTTTTTTTAATATTTTAACATTTTAGTTATGTGATTGAATACTATAGTGAGCTAGTTTTTTATGCACATGTTGTTAGTTTCGATGCACATGTAAAATAACATGAACCTTTGGTTCTTTTGACGCACATATGGTTAGTTTTAATGTATATAAATAATAAGACATGCATGCCTTTTGTGCATCGATTTCGCCTTGGATGTGCAAAAAATAATTCTATGGTCATCAAAATTATTTGTTTGTTTATCGATTTCAAACTTATTTTTATTTGTCTTATTTATGTGCATGAATAAAGTTTTTGCATATATTTAGTTAATTTTGTTGCAATACCATCATTTTCAATTCACATCCATGAATAAGATGGACTTTTTGTTTATTTTGATTCACATTCGACGATTAATTATGATGTACATGTATAAATAAGACACTTTTTCGTGGTATTTTGATGTATATTCAAGTGGTTTTGAATTGATGCACAAACACATCTAAGATGTTAGTTTTGACGCATAGTTTAGCCAGTTTTGATGCACACGCAAACAAGATGCATTATTTAGTTATTTGATGCACACTCAGCTCATTTTGATATACATGGACCGTTTGTTTTGATACACACTCGACTCATTTTGATGCACATAGGACAGTTTGTTTTGATGTACATATGGTCATTTTTTATGCATAAAAAGCCAATTTTGATGCACATCACACACGCGTCCAATGTAGGGCTGTCAAAATTTGACTCGACCCCAGAAACCCGCCTGACTCCGAACCCAACCCGACCCAAGAAAAAGATAAAAAGTTTTTTACCAAAGATATGTTAGACCCGAACTGATTTGACCCGAATCCGAAAAAACCCGAACCCGAGATTAACCCAAAACCGAATATACCCGAATGGACTAAGCTTGATGCAACCCGATACCCGATGCTACCTGACCCGAAGTCATCCGAAAATCCGAAGTTACCCGACCCGAAACCATCCGAAAATCCGAAGTTACCTGACCCGAAACCATCCGAAAATTACATTATGTTTTAAAATATTAATAAAAGTAAATATTTATTATAATTATGTTTTTAATTTAAATGTTACATTAAATATTTAGACCCTAGAGTAGTTAAATTACAAAAAATCATCATTTGATATATGGTCTTAATCAAAATCCGGCTTACTCGAAATCAGATTAACCGGAAATTCGGTCAAAGTTGAAATCCAATTCACCCATAATCCGAAAAAACCGAAACCCGACTCACCCGAAATCCGACTAAATCCGAAACTAACTAAACCCGAAACCGGACTTATCCGAAATCATGCTGGACCGGAAACCAAATGACCCGACCGAAATTAAACCGAAACCCGACTTTGCCCGATTAATTGAGCACCCGACCCGAAATGATCCAACCCAATTTGACCCGATTTTCAAAATATCCGAATTTGACCCGAATCCGAACTTACCCGAAACTGAATTGACCCAACTCGAACCCGACCCGACCGCCCGATTGACACCCCTAGTCCAATGTATTTGTTTTTTTCCGAAAAATTAATATGTGAATAATTCACCAAATATTTATTTGATAGGTGCCATTTAAGTGAAATGATCGATATGTGCCATTGATTTTTCCCCATCTTGTGCAAATACACACCTAAACCGGACCTGAAATTATATGCTACTAATACCTGATATTCACATATCATATGCTAATGCTATGTATGTGTAGAACATGATTTATTAACGTGTTTTGTTACGTATCATATGCTAATCATCATCTTTGGTTGTCAACGAAGTTCTGATGATATGAGTTGTTCTATGATATTAGTCCTAGACATTCGAAAATTGTTTCATAATAGTGCGAAATCTTTACGTCCTTTCATTTCTCAAACACAAGGACAAGGAAACAAAAAAAATATCAAATAAAGAACCAATTTTATAACCTTTTCAATAGATTAAAAATTTATCAAGAACAAGATAGATGAAGATTAATCACCAACGCTAAATATTGTGGACTACATAAGCAATTTGTCCTAACACAGATCTGAGAACGGGATAAATATTCACCCGTTCTGATCGAATTCCTAACTTATATGTAGATAACAAAAACAAAAGAAGTTTCATGAGCTTGTGAGGCCCGGTTTGACAACTCCGACGGTCCGAACACGCGCATTCTGGACCTCTGATTGAGCCGGATTAGGCGCATGTCCCAACTGAACATTTTGCACCGACAATCCACTGCACGAAAACTTAAGGTTGCAATCAAACCTAATGGCTACCTCCGACGCAGACGTGCCATGTATGTTGCTGAATTCAACGTTGTTGATTTTTGCATACGAAGGTTGCCATAATATTTCGTGACAATAGAAATTAGCACAATGGGCTGAATGAAGCCCACCCAATAAAGCAAGAGAGAAAGGCCCATTGGGCTTGAAAGGTATACCTGAGAAGTAGAGCATGCACCACCGGGGCAATAAAACTGGTCGATTATGATTGGGTTGTTGACGTTGGTCATAACGGCGTTGATAAAATGGATGTCGCTGATGGTCACTTCAAACGGTTTTGCCCATGTCTTTATACGGTACCCGTTTTGCGTGCCATGGAACTGGATGTCCTTGGAGGTCACATTTCGCACCGCCGACTCGCCTGCTCCGCTTGCTAGGCTACCAATGCTGTAATCGCACAATTAATTAATGGAACTTAAAATGACTTAATTATATATAATGATTATTTTAAAGAGCCAGAGGAGGAATGCTGGATGGTACCTTATACCGTGGCCGGGCCCGCAAAAAACGTGCTGCATCCAAACGTTTTGGGAGCCTTGGCTGAGAGAGATGCAATCGTCTCCGGTTTGGATAGTGGAGCTGTGATGGTGACTTCGGTGCTGCTTCCTATGTGGATGTCGTCCGTGTTCGGGCTGTTCGCGGGGGCGATGAGTTTGGCGCCAAAAATGTGCACGTTTTGGGAGTCCTCGATCACCATGTGGAAGCCTTGTCTGTGGACTGACGTTACGTTGTTTACCCACACGTTGTTTGATTTTGAAATGCTCAGCATCTGTATATATTTACAATCCACAACATTCCCTTAATAAGAGATCTTATATAGAATTCAACCCAAATAAAAATCGATCTTATATAGAAAGCTCCTATTATATAAATTGAATAGGTTTTAGTTTAATTGGAAAAAAATATTCTAGTTCAATTTTAAAGATAATGAAAGAATGATTTTTCTATCATATTTCCTTAAAGAAATGAATGAATAGGATCTGTTTAAATAAATTAATATATATAGTATTGTAAATGTAGTACTTACCCTTCCTCCAAAAGGACACTGAGAATCATGGTCATAAGTGACCTTGCAATGCCACAAATACTTGCCCCGGCCAAGAAACACGCCTCCTTGGATGACCAAATTCTCCACCCCCAGAAAGTGTATCCAACGCTCCGCCTTTACTATCACCATGTAGTCCGTGGGCCCCATCAGCCACCCATCGATCCTGACCGTCAGTTTTGAGCACCTGCACTTCCCCTCAAATGTCACCGGCTGCACCAAATACTTCCCTCTCGGCACGTACATCTCCGCCACCCCCACCGCCCCGCATGCTGCCTTCCACGCTGCCACAAACGCCGTCGTTGAGTCCGACACCCCGTTGCCCTTCGCCCCGAACGAGCTAACAATGAACCTCTGTGGGGCCGAGGACGACCCCGAGAGAAGACTCAAGAGGGCGAGGAGGAAAATTGAGTACTTCATGAAATCAAAATGAATGCACGAGTAATTAGATAGATTAGAGTGTGATTGAGCATGCACACTATCTTGGAATTTATATTATGGAATTAGCTGAGCTAGGGTTAGTTTTTTAAGGATAATGTTGATTTGGTGAATTTTGTTTAATAAGGAAGTTTATAAAATCAATATTTGCTTAAAAGAGGAAAAAATCTGGTTAAATCAAACCATGGAAGCAAGTTATTCAATAAATAAAAGTACTCCTATATATTGAAGCTAGTGCCATGAACTATTTCTTTCTGGTAACTTGCCTATGTATCTAGTACAGAGTAATAATTAACTTGATTCGTTTTTACTTTTAAAAGAAAATTAATTTGATTTCTTTCGGGTACATAAAACTAATAATATGCATGATAGGGGGATGATTGAAATTCTGTTCTGGATAATACTGGTATGTTTCCGATTCAAGACGATTATATATTGATTCTAAAGACAATTGTGCTATAGAAGTATCCTAATTTAAACTTTTGTTTGGCATAAGAAGATATTTGATTCACATATAGAGTGACATACCGACTCTTTCTGTGATTGTATAGTGATCCCACAATATTATTTAAATATAAAAAAATTATTCAATATCTTGGAATTTATATTATGGAATGAGCTGAGCTAGGGTTAGTTTTTTAAGGATAATGTTGATTTGGTGAATTTTGGTTTATAAGGAAGTTTATAAAATCAATATGTGCTTAAAAGAGGAAATAATATGGTTAAATCAAACCATGGAAGCAAGTTATTCAATAAATAAATGTGCTCCTATTGAAGCTAATGTTGTTTGTTATTTCTATATGGTAACTTGCCTATGTATCTAGTATGGAGTAATAATTAGCTTGATTCGTTTTTACCTTTAAAAGAAAATTAATTTGATTTCTTTCGGGTACGTAATACTAATAATATGCATGATAGGGGGATGATTGAAATTCTGTTCTGGATAATACTGGTATGTTTCCGAATCAAGACGATTATATATTGATTCTAAAGTCAATTGTGCTATAGAAGTAGCCTAATTTAAACTTTTGTTTGGCATAAGAAGATATTCGATTTACATATAGACTGACATACCTACCATTTCTTGTGATTGTATAGTGATCCCACAATATTATTTAAATATAACAAAATTATTCAATATCTTGGAATTTATATTATGGAATGAGCTGAGCTAGGGTTAGTTTTTTAAGGTTTATGTTGATTTGGTGAATTATGGTTAATAAGGAAGTTTATAAAATCAATATGTGCTTAAAAGAGGAAAAAATCTAGTTAAATTAAACCATTAAAGCAAGTTATTCAATAAATAAACGTGCTCCCATTGAAGCTAGTGTCGTTTGCTATTTCTATCTGGTAACTTGCTTATGTATCTAGTATGGAGTAATAATTAGCTTGATTCGATTTTACCTTTAAAAGAAAATTAATTTGATTTCTTTTGAGTACGTAATACTAATAATATGCATGATAGGGGGATGATTGAAATTCTGTTCTGGATACTACTGGTATGTTTCCGAATCAAGACGATTATATATTGATTCTAAAGTCAATTGTGCTATAGAAGTATCCTAATTTAAACTTGTGTTTGGCATAAGAAGATATTCGATTTACGTATAGAGTGACATACTGACCCTTTCGTATGATTGTATAGTGATCACACAATATTATTTTTTTTTTGATGAAAACCACACAATATTATTTAAATATAACAAAATTATTCAATATCTTGGAATTTATATTATGGAATGAGCTGAGCTAGGGTTAGTTTTTAAGGATAATGTTGATTTGGTGAATTTCGGTTAATAAGGAAGTTTATAAAATCAATATGGGCTTAAAAGAGGAAAAAATCTGGTTAAATCAAACCATGGAAGCAAGTTATTCAATAAATAAATGTGCTCCTATTGAAGCTAGTGCCATGAGCTATTTCTGTCTGGTAACTTGCCTATGTATCTAGTATGGAGTAATAATTAACTTTATTCGTTTTTACCTTTAAAAGAAAATTAATTTGATTTCTTTCGGGTACATAATACTAATAATATGTATGATAGGGGGATGATTGAAATTCTGTTCTATATAATGCAGGTATGTTTCCGATTCAAGACGATTATATATTGATTCTAAAGTCAATTGTGCTATAGAAGTATCCTAATTTAAACTTTTGCATGGCATAAGAAGATATTCGATTCACATATAGAGTGACATACCGAGCCTTTCGTGTGATTGTATAGTGATCCCACAATACTATTTAAATATAACAAAATTATTCAACATCTTGGAATTTATATTATGGAATGAGTTGAGCTAGGGTTAGTTTTTTAAGGATAATGTTGATTTGGTGAATTTTGGTTAATAAGGAAGTTTATAAAATAAATATGTGCTTAAAAGAGGAAAAAATCTAGTTAAATCAAACCATGGAAGCAAGTTATTCAATAAATAAATGTGCTCCTCCTACCAAAATAAATAAATAAATAAATGTGCTCCTATTGAAGCTAATGTCGTTTGTTATTTCTGTATGGTAACTTGCCTATGTATCTAGTATGGAGTAATAATTTGCTTGATTCGTTTTTACCTTAAAAGAAAATTAATTTGATTTCTTTCGGGTACGTAATACTAATAATATGCATGATAGGGGGGTGATTGAAATTCTGGTTTGGATAATATTGGTATGTTTCCGAATCAAGACGATTATATATTGAGTCTAAATTCAATTGTGCTATAGAAGTATCCTAATTTAAACTTTTGTTTGGCATAAGAAGATATTCGACTTACATATAGAGTGACATACCGACCCTTTTTTGTGATTGTATAGTGATCCCATAATATTATTTAAATATAACAAAATTATTCAATATCTTGGAATTTATATTATGGAATGAGGTGAGCTAGGGTTAGTTTTTTAAGGATAATGTTGATTTGGTGAATTTTGGTTAATAAGGAAGTTTATAAAATCAATATGTGCTTAAAAGAGGAAAAAATCTGGTTAAATTAAACCATGGAAGCAAGTTATTCAATAAATAAACGTGCTCCTATTGAAGCTAGTGTCGTTTGCTATTTCTGTCTGGTAACTTGCTTATGTATCTAGTATGGAGTAATAATTAGCTTGATTCGTTTTTACCTTTAAAAGAAAATTAATTTGATTTCTTTCGAGTACGTAATACTAATAATAGGCATGATAGGTGGATGATTAAAATTCTGTTCTGGATAATACTGGTAAGTTTCCGATTCAAGACGATTATATATTGATTCTAAAGTCAATTGTGCTATACAAGTATCCTAAATTAAATTTTTGTTTGGCATAAGAAGATATTCGATTTACATATAGAGTGACATACCGACCCTTTCGTGTGATTGTGTAGTGATCACATAATATTATTTAAATATAACAAAATTATTCAAGATACTACTAATCGATCTAAATCCTAACAAATATAATATGATTTTGCCAAATGCAAATAAATCATACTAAGGTATAGATCGTTACATGTCTACTCTACAACCTCTTAAAACATGGTTATGAATGTATGTTCATATGCACAATATAACCTTACCTATTCCTTTTGTTTCTATCACACATATCGTATAGATAAACAATTGAATGTTGTAGATTGGAGGTAATTTATGAAAGGTAAATTATTCACTTTCTTCACCTCTTTATTTTCTTGCATGAATCATGGAGATTCACCAAATTTTGCTCCACTTTTGGCCTATAAATAGGATCATCCTCCGTTGTAAAACTTGCACCAAAGAAGAGTAAGAAATACACTCTCTAAAGTTCTTACTCTCCCTCCTTTTCAAATTATCTAAAAGTTTGTTTAAGTGTTTTTTTCCATAAATTTGAATTAGTCTTGCTTTTATAATCTTGTCATAACACATTATCAACATGAGTCTCTAATTACCAATTGAGTTTCTCTAATCTTGTCCTAATCTTAATCATGCAAGAAGTTTATTTCCTAAAACCATTTTGAAGACTATTTTCTATAGTTGCCCGATTTGGACCCTCTACATTAGAAACTCGCTTTCCTCCTAGATTTGAAATAATTTCTTACCAAAATAAATCATGTTTTTGGATATATACAAGAAAAAATAAAACATTAGATTTGCTTACCTTTTTTGATGTTTAAATCGATTTCTCCTCCAAAAATTTTCACTTTCACCACTTGGATTGGAAGTAAGTCTTAAACAAAAGGATCATGAGTATGATGTTGGTAATCATAATAAGTACAAGGCAAATGAAAAGTTCAATCATAAATCTCCTATTACCGACCCTAATACGATGCAGCCGACCATGGAGAATGTCGAAAGAAATTTTTGGTAAAAGAGATCGAATATGGAAGTGGAGGAGGAGATAAGGTTGAGAGTGAAAAGGAGAAGGGATAAAAAAGGGGATGAAAGAAAACTGGACTTTGTAAAGGCTTTACGGAGCCTAAGGATTTTACTCTTAAGGATTTCTAAATTCCCGCTAAATATCTTCTCTCATTTTTGTATGATGTTTTACTTTTTTTCTTACTATACTAGCGTAAGTATTGACGCCTTGCGCGGATCTTATTATAGTTTTTCTTGAATTTTATATCGAAAATGTATAATTTTGCATATTGATTCATTGTATAGCCATTTTAATAGACAAAATATACAAAATAAAATGTCCTTTTACATATACCATACTAATATTAAATACAAAAATGAATGAAGTATGACCTACAAATTGAATATGATGATCAAACAACTTTTAACAAAATTTGATAAGAGATTTGAATGTAAATTTTAGTTGATTAAAGTAATTAATTTTTATCAATTTTATAACTAACGCAAGGTTCAATATTTTAAATGAGGTGACTTAAGGAGGAGCGACGGGGAAAAAATGACTTAATGTGGTGACCTTATTTCTTACCCGATACATATGACAAAAAATTAGGTGAATTAACATGACAACAACACATGGCAAAAAATATAATATTGAAGCTATCTATTTTGTAACAAAAATTAAAATAATAGAAACCAAAATATTTAAACCTAATACTAGAAAACTCTAAGAAATGGATAATCTTTAAGGAATATATAAGGAATAAAAAAATTTGTATCCAATGTGTTTATCAAAAATTATGAATAACATCTTCAAGAAATATTTAAGGAATGTATAATCTTTAAATCTCCTAAGAATATAGTCAAAGAGAAAGGGAAGAGATATAGTATCTGTCTTAAACAGGTGAGTATAGACCGGAGATTTAACCCTATGTGCTATATGGATATATATGCTATATGTGCTATATAGATATGTGTACTATATTAGTTATTTTGATATATGTGTTATATGTGATAGCTCTGAAATTTCTAGAGTTGTTTGCACAGAAGGTATGTTAAGAGATGGTATATGAGCAAATGAGGCCTAAGATGCCTAAAAGTCGGTAATGAAAAAAAAAAGAAAAGTTGGTATATGGAAAAATGTCGGTAATGGAAACTCGAGGCAGATTCATGCTTGAACAGTTAACAAAATAATAAATCGGATGCATCGGCATTTGCATTTGCATAGTAAATTCCTATATGACATATGTATAATATGTATGTATATGTACATGGACTAAATGTTTGACTCTGTGTGAAATAATTGATGATGGTTTATATTCACCGAGTATGCGACTCACGTAAATCGCAAAATAATTTTTCAGGTTCAGCTAGAACTTTCTGACGTGTGTCTCTTTTAGAGGTCATATTCATACAGGTCAGCCGGCTGAAGCTCAATGCAACCTTCTTGTCCTCATTTTGCATCATAGACATATGGCTTGTAATAGAAGCTAGAGTAATAGATGTATTAGCATAAGAAGTAACTACCTATATGTGTGTGTGCAACCTTTTATGGTTGTTACTTTCTGATATGTGCTTATGTGAAAATAGTTTCTATATGTGGATTATCTCTTTATATAAGAGATAAGTTTTACAAAGTATACGTCATAGGGTATAAGGGTGTCACACCTAGTTTTTGGTATCAGAGCAGGGATATGATTCTTTAAGGGAATGCATTCATAAGCATTATATAGAATATGTAATTGACATTAGAATTGCATTCATGAGCATGATGCACAAAGGAGAGAAGGTTCAGCCGTGCCACGTCAGTCTATAAGAGCATCTCATACAACATTACATGAACTTACATTTCATATACATGAACCACGAGAAGAGGAAGTACAGAGCAAATGGTAAACTTACATAAAGAATATCGAAATTGTCTAATATGAGTGGATACAGTAGAGTTACCAGTTCATCTGATCTTGTTATTCCTTCATGAGTTTGATGATATATTGGGAATGGACTGGTTGTCAAGGCACCATGCTAAATTGGATTGTTATACTAAAGAGGTAGTGATAGAGTTGTATGAGAAATCTAGAGTGGTTTTCTATGGTGATAGACAAATGGTAGCCACTGACATAAATCTGCAATAGCGGCTTTTTGCATGATCAAATAGAGATGTGAGTTATACCTAGCCCATGTAATAGACCGTACAATTGAATGTGATAAATTTGGAGGTATTTCAAATGTTAAAGATTTTCCTGATGTGTTTCCAAAGCATCTTCTTGGATTGCCACCTGATAGAGAGATAGAGTTTACTATAAAATTAATGTCATGTACTGCTTAGATTTCTATTTTTCCATATTGGATGGCTCTTCTAGAGTTACAGGAACTGAAGCAACATTTACAAGATTTGTTGGACAAAGTATTCATTAGGGCTAGTGTATCTTATGACTTTTGTTGAGAGGATTTTAATTTAACAATAAATAAATTTATAGTCAAAACTCCGCTGAGTACAGCGAAGTCAGGATCGTTCCACAGGAAGCAAGGTTGTTCGTTTATCAATCTATTAAAAAGCAAACAGAAGCAAACAAAAACACTCACAAGCAGCCTCGTTAACGACGTTGTCAGGGTCGTTAACGAACCACCGTAAACAAAAATACTCAAATAACGACCTAAATAAATTCGGTACCGAGGCAAGTAACTCAACAACGGAAATTCACCTAAAATAATTCAGATAAAACAAAGATCTAGGACTAGGGACACCACAACATAGCCAAGCATATAAACTCGTAAGAAGATAAGATCATGCCTTTAAACAGATAGAGTCATCAACTTTCGTTGACTATCAAATAAATTAACCAACTTTCGCATCCTAATTCACTTAATTGCTTGTTTTGGATCTAAAGCTTGAAACTTTCGTATTCAAACAATATCAACCTTCAAGTTACTAACTTTCTCTTTCAATCAAGTTAAAAACTCAAATTACCTCAACTTTCGTTTCGGTATAAGCACAACAAACAATCTCAATAAAAGATAAAAGGCATTCAACACAAATCATAACTACTAAACAAATAAACTCAATATAAGAAAACATTGAAAACCAATCACTACTAAATTAAATAGAAAAATCTGTCTTACAGAAGTTTAAGAAGAAAACCGAAAAAGAACAAAACACCGAACCAAAACCTCGATCAACGAACTCGGTAACTTTCGTCCACCGACCCTCGAACTCGACTTCGATCGACTCGCCTCCTAGGTTCTTCCTCTTCTTCTTCTCTCTCTAATTCGACTCTCCCTTTCTATGCTAGATAGAAGGGTATTTATATTAAAAAGCTAAAAACTAAAAAGGCAAAAAGATATAAACTTACCTTAAAAGATAGAAATAAAACTCTAAAAGATAGAAACAAAATCTAAGAAGATAATAAGACCTAAAATACATATTCTAATAACCCTAAAAGATTCTAAAAAGATACTCAACCGACACGGAAATAAATTCCCGCTCAGGATCGGTGAATCATAAAGTCAACCTTCGAATCTTCTCTCTCGTGGCCTCGTTAACGAACCCTCACAGCCTCGTTAACGAGCCTGGGCTTGGTTTTCTTCCACACTTCCTCTCTTAAATCTTGAACTCTGACTTCTTCAATCTTGTATTCCTCTGTCTTTCACTGTAACGCACCAAATTCAGCTCCATATAGCACTTTTCCTTGCTAAAACCTACAAAATACACAAAATAGCGTAATTCCACTCTTTTCATAGAAATATGCAAAACTACCTAAAAGCACTCAAAACTAAACCTAAACTTAGCAAAACTAAACCTAATAAACAAAGAAAACCTACTAAAAACTATACTAGAAATGCGAACATCAAAATACCCCATACTTAAACTTGCTTGTCCTCAAGCAATCAACAGACATCAACCAAAACCAAAACAAACATGCTCATCAAGACATAGCCATCATCTAAAAAGCAACATCTACACATGAGAAAAATATAACAAAAGACTATTAATGTCCTCACACATATATGCACTAAAATAGACATAAGACAATACAATCCAACCTTACAAGGGATATTGTGTTTCTCTCGACTCTTAAGTGTTTAGGCTTATAAATTCAATCTCTCAACTCATCTTATATACAAAAACTCATAGAAATTGGAACTTATATCACCAATACTCTCCACCCAAGATTTGTCAAAATAAGCAAAAATCATCAAGAGAACTTAGGCTCAATGAAAAACTTCATAGAAGCTTCCATTCGGCCGGGTTGTAATGGGGCTTGGTAATAACAATAAGGTGTGGAAAATTTTGGTCATGTGGTGCTAATAATATCCGGGAATCAAAGACTCAAAAAAAAAAACTCACACATCCAAAAACTCTCATAAAACAACATACCAAACTCACTCTCATTATGCACTTATTCTCACTCACACATTATCATCCTAGAAAGTCTCATAAGAAATAAAGGAATCTCTGGTATTATCTATAAATAAAAAATGCACTTCAACTCTTCACTTCCTTTTATTTTTTTCTTCTTCTTTTTTTGCTGCCTCGTTAACGAACCCACTTCAAGGTCGTTAACGAGCTTCCGTGTACATTCTTTCCTTACTTTCTCATCTCCATCGAATACTTTATTTTGTGCATCTTTTTCTTATCAAGAGATCTTTCTTATTACAAGTAAAAACAAGAGACTTCTAATCTACCCTTCCCAAATATCCTTCAATTAAAGCAAAAATTATAAGAAACTCCTCTCTTTTTAACACACAACAAAACATACCTCTCCAATCTAAGTCCTAATTCCCGGATAGGGTCAAGCTTATCTCGGCTAGAGAATAATTTTGTGGGGCTATAAATAAAGGCTTCAGGCTAAATTTTGTTGTCAAAAGAAGGATCATGTAAAGGTGGATAGGGAATAATAGGGCTTATAAAAATAAGTTCTCCATCATATGATTTTCACAAATAATGAACTAAAAATCTCATATGGGTCTCAAGAAATAGATAACCATCACAATTCCAAGAGATAATATGCATATAAAGAGTAAATCACACAAGAAAATCAAGGCTAATATGCTCACAGGGTAATTTGTTGGATTGCATCACTTATGCTATAAAGTATACGTGCTCAATTTCATCAAATGCTATCTTCTTCTAAAACAAATAATTTCAAGTTAAGAGTCCGGCTATACTATTAAAGACATGCTTGCAAGGAACTATATGATTAAGTTAGCGACTACTATCATAGAACCTAAGGAAGGGATATCTATCAATTCTAAAACTCTTTTTTTTTAGATTTTTCAAATTTTTTTATTTTTTTTTTATTTCGATTTTCAAAATAAAAACTACTAAAAAAACACCTAGACACATAAGACAACAAGTTCTCTATTTTCTCCCACCCCATACTTAAAATTATAGTGTCCCCACTATAAGAAAAATAAGAAGAAGGAAAAGAAATAGAAAAGAAAACAAATAAAGATAAAAATAAGAAAAAGAAAAACATAAAAACTTACAAAGTTTTAAAAGTGGGAAACAAGGAAAAACTGCATCTTCAGGCTGAATCAACGGTTTGGTGGAGGAAAGTAATGCTCAAAGTTCCCCATGAAGTCGTACATCGTCCTCCAACCCTCAACGCCATCCGCCTCTCTCTGACGATGCCTCTCATCATCCATAGACATGCGAGCAGAATAGACAGATTCCCATCCATCCATCCTTCTATGAATATGATCCTGCTGAAGGTGAAGCTGCTGCATCCATGCAGAAAGATCCTCGGCCCATTGTGGTGGCATACTCGATCTTATGTACTCGGGCTGAGGAGGTGGTGGGTAGTGAGGCTGGAAATGATCTTGATACATCACCGGGTTGTAAAGCATGAGTCCATAGGAATGAGGGTCGAGAGGGGCAGGTGGTGGGTCGACAGAAGCTCTCGGCACCTCGTTAACGAAGTTGGGTGCCTCGTTAACAGTGTAGGAAGGGGGCTGGAAATGATCGTTAACGAGCCTGGTGGGCTCGTCAACGAGGACGTTGCTGCCCAATACTTCCGTGTCGATGTTGTCATCCTCAAAGTTAAGCTCCTCAGTTCCACCCTCGGTGTCGGCTTCTTCCGTGTCGTTGCCAACTACCTCGGTCTCCTCATCTTCATCTTCATCCATTGCTTCATCCACTCGCTCAAATCTTGTCTCGCACGGCCAAAGTGATAGCTCATCCTCCGGCTTGGGTTCCAATGGGTAAGCATGTCCCGTCCACGCCTCGTACCAATTTGGTACGTAGAGAATCTCAAACTTGTCGAGGGTCGGTGTAACGATGCGATCTTGTACTTTCACCTTGAATCCTCCCTCGGCTTGAATGAAGACACCGGAGCTATACCAATAGTTCTTGTTGAGGAGATGGGCGTGAGCCGGTGTGTAACGAGTAAGATCTACTCCAAGGTTTTTAGCCAAGAGGCTAACCAAATTGCCACACCAAACCTCCTTGGACTTAGTTGATTTCTCGATATAGTAGAGCCACTCGTACCCCAAAGGGGTCGGGTTGCTCGAAAAGGATGGTGCGGAGACAAGCAACTTCCGTCCTCGTTGGCCTGTTCAACTCTCTCTTTGGCCAAAACGTAGCGGCTAGGACTCGGAGAATAATCCTGAAGATGCGGTTGATGATGGTTGCCCCGGATAATGCCGTTGTGGTGGCTTGGACCTCTCCGGTGATGTAGCTCCAAGTGCGAGTCACTCTGTAGTCTTTCAAGCTGTAATCTCTAGACGGGTTTGGGAGCTCTAAAATTGCATTGAACTCTGCCATGGTGAACTCACGGCTCACATTGCCGAGCCGAAACCAGATTCGTCCCGCCGAAGTCTTCGACGAGAAGCTAGTCTCTAAGGTGGCCAAAAACTCGAATGTGAGGGCCGGATAGTGTGGTAAATTCTCCTGCTTCAGGAGATGAGCGGCGCCAAGAATAACAAAAGCCTCTTTGACGTCTGTGTAGATCCCTTGGTTTACAGCACTGGACTTTGAGAACCAACGGGTGTAGTGGTCCTTCTCTAATATGGCACGGTATCGATGCACTTAGCCTTGAGTACCTAAAATCACGTTGTCCATGCGAGGAGGAGATGGTGACCTCTGGTTCCTCTTCTTCTTCTAAGCTCGAGTAGCGGGTCTGCTTGAACTTGCCATGAGATCCTACAAAATAATCAAGAATTTTCCAAGATAAGATCCACTCAAAATAGGTAGGCAATAGACCCCATACTTGGTCTTGAGATAGCTTCGGAATTATTCGTTAACTACCCAATTGGGTCGTTTACGATTCTGGACTGGTATTGATTTTTGAAGCATTGCAGGGTCGTTAACGAACCTGGGTGGGTCGTTAACGAGCTGCCGAGACCCAAATCGCAGAATTTCCGATTTTAATCTACCTTAAAATTAAAGCATAAATCAAGCATGCAATATTCTATATTTCTCCACAAATCCCACTATCGGATATAAGCACCCCATACTTGCTCGATTACCCAACCCAGATCATGCTAAATTTTACCCGAAATTTTGACATGCAAAGTCTAAAACTTGAGACTAGAACAAGAAAAATTCATGCTTTTTCACAATCAATCGTAATGGAACATCTAACATGAATATCCTTCTCTAGATCTAGAATTTATGAAGCGAAATCAAACTTTCAAGGGCAAAATCCAATCATGAACATCGATCCTCTATATGAACTCAATTCTAGACATGAAATATCTACCCTAAAAACCATAAATCATGCGATTTCGAGTTAGGGTTTAGAAATCATACCGGAAAACCAAAAAATTTAAAGAACAAGGGATCGGAAATTGGGTGGGTGACGAGCTCGGTGAGGGTTATCGAAGCTTGGATCCTTGTCGGTGGAGGGTAGGGTTTCCGGGCCTTGGTAACGACGGTTGCTCGGTGGTGGTTGATGCGAGATTCCGAACGGTGGGAGGGGGATTTCGAGCTCTTTGGTTGGGTTTTTGAGAAGTTTGGAATTGGGAGAGTGTGATGGTAGATTTTTGGAAGGGGTAAAAGGGTTTTTATAGGAGAGGGAAGGGATAGGAAAGGGTAGAGGGTGGCGGCTAGGGTAGTAAAAGATAGATTAGGTTAAAAAAACTTACATGCCCGTTTTTGACGAGTTGGGTCGTCGAACCGGGTCATTAACGACCCTGGGTGGGTCGTTAACGAGCTGTCGTAGCCTCTTGGAGTGATTTTCGATCCCTTCTCCTGAAATCTTGTTAGCTCAAAAATTCTAATTTCTATCCTAACTAAAACTTAAAAGGAAAACAAAAGAAAGCTAAGAAAAATAATCTAAAAAGAAAAGGAAAAAGAGAAACTAAATCTATTCTAAAAGCGGGTTGCCTCCCGTAAGCGCTATTTTTAACGTCGTCATCCCGACGAACTTCTTTGGCTAGTCTGATGATGTGAGAGCCATGGTGACTCTTATCTCTTCGTCCGAGTCGGTTTGCTCATGGAATTTCTTCAGCCGGTGTCCATTAACTTTGAAGATTACGCCTCGATTATCGGTCAACTCTACTGCTCCGTGAGGATAAACGTGATGAACCACAAATGGCCCACTCCATCGTGTCCTGAGCTTTCCTGGGAATAATCGGAGTCTAAAGTTGAAAAGAAGTACCTTATTGCCGACGTAATAAGTTTTGGGCACTAATTTCCGATCATGCCACCTTTTAGTGCGCTCCTTGTAAATTTCAGCATTTTCATACGCCTTCAGCCTCAGTTCTTCTAATGCTTGCAAGTCCATGAATCTTTTTGCTCCTGCCGCATCGAGGTTCATGTTGAGCTCCTGAAGATCCCATAATGCTTTATGCTCCATCTCGATCGGTAAATGACATGCCTTGCCATACACTAGATTATAAGGAGTGGTGCGGAGAGGCGTCTTGTATGCTGTCCTATATGCCCACAGAGCGTCATCCAATTTGGAGGACCAATCCTTCCTAGAACGGGAAACTGTCTTCTCCAATATGCTCTTTATTTGCCTGTTTGAAACTTCAACCTGGCCACTAGTTTGGGGATGATAGGGTGTTGCCACCCGATGAGATACCCCATACTTAGCCAAAAGTGCTTCAAAACTCCGCTCAATGAAATGAGAACCACCATCACTCATAAGGACCCTTGGAATGCCAAATCTGGGGAAAATGTTGGTCTTGATGAATTTAGCCACAGTCTTAGCGTCGTTAGTCCTTGTAGCAACAGCTTCAACCCACTTGGAGACATAATCGACCGCAACTAGCATGTATTTGTAGGGGCCGGATGCAGGAAATGGTCCCATGAAGTCTATACCCCATACATCAAATAGCTCAACCTCTAGTATCCCGGTTAGTGGATTTTCATGTCTCCAAGTGATGTTTCCTGAGCGTTGGCATCCATCACATGCTGTCACGTAAGCTTGCACGTCCTTGAATATGTTTGGCCAATAGAGACCACTTTGAAGAATTTTTGCTGTGGTTTTGAATCCTTTTGCATAGCCTCCAGTTGGAAGTGTGTGACATTGACGGATCACACTCTCTATCTCCTCTTCTGGAACACAACGCCTAAAGAGGTGATCGCTTCCTTGCTTAAACAAGTAAGGATCATCCCAATAGTATTGATTAACATCATGGAGAAATTTCTTCTTCTTTTGTGGGGTTAGACCCTCGGGAATCACGCCTCCTACAAGATAGTTAGCGAAATCCGCAAACCAAGGGGCTTTTGACCCTCTAACAGCATGGATTGATATTGAGGAAGAAGAAATAGAAGTAAGAGAAGGAATGGATTCGATTTGAGCTAATTTAGTTTCAGAAATCTTACCTGAATGGGTCGTTAACGAGCTTGGAGTCATTATTTTAACCTCGGTAACGACCTCCCGTGGCTCAGTAACGACCTGATTGACTGGCATGCCGACCCACTCTGAAAATTTACGCTTGTAATTTGTGTCTTCCAGCCTCGGCACCTCGTTATCGACCTTGAAAGGGTCGGTGACGAGGGTTTTGTGGAGTTCGACCTCGTTTAGCAGGATGTGTTCGTCGGGCCTGGAATCGTTTATTGGCACCTCATTGTTGGACTCGGTGTTATGCCCTATTGGTAATCTAAATAAGTGATCCGCCACTAGATTCTCTGCTCCTTTTTTGTCTCTTATTTCATGGTCGAATTCCTGCAGTAAGAGCATCCAACGAAGCAATCTAGGTTTGGCATCCTTTTTAGTCATTAAGTATCTAACAGCTTCATGGTCAGTATAAACAATCACTTTGGATCCAACAAGATAGGACCGGAATTTTTCAAAGGCAAATACCACCGCAAGGAACTCCTTCTCCGTTGTGGTATACTTACTCTGCGCCTCATCCAGCGTCTTACTGGCGTAATAGATGGCGTGGAGTTTTTTGTCCTTCCGTTGCCCTAAGACTGCGCCAACTGCATAGTCACTGGCATCACACATAATCTCAAAGGGTAATGTCCAATCTGGGGACTGCATAATGGGGGCAGATACGAGGGCAGCTCTTAACCTGTAAAATGCTTCAAGACATTCTAGAGACAGCTCAAACACTACATCTTTCATTAGTAGGTTAGTCAAAGGTTTAGCTATCTTAGAAAAATCTTGAATAAATCGTCTGTAAAAGCCAGCATGCCCTAGAAAACTCCTAATATCTCATACAGAAGAAGGAGGAGGTAGTTTTTCAATAAGTTCAATTTTTGCTCTATCTACTTCTATCCCTCGTTTAGAGACAAGGTGTCCTAGTACTATCCCCTCTTGAACCATGAAATGACACTTTTCCCAATTTAGCACAAGATTGGTGTCTTCACATCTCTTAAGCACTCGTGCAAGGTTAGCAAGACAAGAATCAAATGAAGAACCATAAATAGAGAAGTCATCCATAAAAACCTCTACAATATCCTCTATCATATCCGAAAAATGGCCGTCATACATCTTTGAAAGGTAGCAGGGGCATTGCAAAGCCCAAATGGCATTCTTTTATAAGCAAAGGTTCCATAAGGACATGTAAAGGTTGTTTTCTCTTGATCATCAGGATGAATGAGAATCTGCCAAAAATCGCTATAGCCATCTTAATAACAGAAATAATCATGCTGGACTAAGCGTTCTAACGCCTGATCAATGAAAGGGAGCGGAAAATGATCTTTTCTAGTAGCACTATTAAGCTTCCTATAATCAATGCACATCCTCCAACTAGTGGTGGTTCTAGTCGGAATAAGCTCTCCCTTTTCATTTTCTATCACAGTCATCCCCCCTTTCTTTGGGACTACATGGACCGGACTCACCCATTGGCTGTCCGAAATAGGAAATATGATCCCAGCATCAAGTAATTTAATAATTTCCTTTTTAACTACATCCTTCATGTTAGGATTTAACCTACGCTGATGCTCTATGGTGGGTTTATGGTTGTCCTCCATGTAAATCCTATGCATGCAAAGGGAAGGGGATATGCCAGTTATATCATATAGGGAGTAGCCCATGGCCTTTCTATGCATCCTAAGCACATTCAGGAGTTTTCCTACTTCCTCATTTTTTAATTCAGTATTAATGATGACAGGCAGAGTAGAATTAGGACCAAGGAATTCATACTTGAGGGAGTCTGGCAGGGGTTTAAGTGTTGGGGACGGTTTAGCAGGGATTAGGTTCGGTTCTTCTGGCTCCGTCTTCAACACCTCCTCAAGATATTCAAAGGCTGAGATTCCGATGTCTTCTACAAGAGTCGTTAACGATGCTGGTGTGGTCGTTAACGAGCATGCGTCTTCTGCCAGGAGAATCGGTAACGTTGCTGGAGGACTCGTTACTGAAACTGCAGTGGTTATTTCTGCCCATCTTTGACCTGGATAATCATCGCTTAATGCTGATCTTCCTATAGGGTCTCCACATTCAATGATCTCTTTGTGGGTGTAGAGCATCTTGACTTCGGCTTTTTTGGACTCCTTGTTGGATTGTTTGAATCGGAATTTCGTCACCTCATCCCCAATTTCGAAAGTTAGGAGTCCTCTCCTAACATCGATTATGGCTCCTGCTGTGGCAAGGAACGGTCTTCCCAAAATAATAGGCACCACCGGATCTTCGGGCATTGTCATAACGATGAAGTCGTTAGGAACAAAGAAATTGCCTACTTGAACTGGAAAATCTTCTATTAGCCCTGTTGGTTTGATGCAGGATCCGTCTGCCATGTAAAGCCGCATGTTGATGGGCTCTAATGGTCCCATATTAGCTTTAGACCAAATTGAGAGAGGAACTAAACTAGCACTGGCACCCAGATCGCATAAAGCTTTGAACTTGTGGTTGCCTATGCCGATCGTTATTGCAAATCTTCTTGGGTCTCCTAGCTTTTCCAGTAGAGCTATTGATCTGACTTCATCTTGTAGCTCTGTAATGGATCTTTTCCTGCTAAGAACATCTTTCAAAAACTTTGTGTAAGCCGGCATTTCGCTTAGGGCCTCAGCGAATGGGATGGAAATATTAATGCCTTGAAGAATCTTAACAAAACGCTTGAACTTACTCTCAGTAGAGTCCATAGATTTCTTAGTTGGAAATGGAAGAGATTCCACCATTCTCGGAACCAAGTTAGGCTCGAGAGGTGAGAGTACCGGGTCGACACTAGGGTCGTTTATTGTCCTCGGCGGGTCGTTACCGACCCTGGTGGGGTCGTTAACTACCATGGGGTTGTGAGGAAGGCTTGGTTTAGAGAACTTACCTTGGGTAGGATCGTCAGGAATCCTCGGAGCCTCGTCGTCCTTATTTGTGGGCTCGTTATTTGCCCTCGCTGGCTCGTTAACGAGCCGTTTTGTGACGTCCTCTTCCTTCTTGTCCTTCGCTTGGACTTGCTCTGGCAATGTCTTCCCGCTTCTGAGGTATACCGCTGCTATTTGGCCTCTAGGGTTCTCCTCGGGGCGGCCCGGAAGTTGCCCTTGTGGTCTTGGAATCCGTGCAGCTAGGTCCACTAGTTGGGAATCAACACTCTTTTTCCAAATATCGAACTCTCCCCATCTTTTATCTTGTCGGTTCAGTTTGCCTTGAACTTCATCAACTTTATTGTTCACTCCGTTAATGCTTTCCTATAATCCCTGAACCCATGATGGCGTCTCCTAATGGCCTGGAGGTCGATATGGTGCAGGTCGTCTATCTGGTGAAGGCACTACATAGTTTTGACTTGTATTTTGATTGCCCCATGCTTGATAGTTGTTCGACCTGTCATGATAACTAGGCTGGTTCCTGTATGGTCCTCTCATATAATTCATCTCAGCTATTGTCTCAGCGGCTCTAACCTGCTCGATGTTAGTGCAAGCAGAAGTACTATGTGCAAAAGAACCACATTCTTGACATGTTTGAGAGGATTTCAGAAAACTTACCTGTTTCTTCAGACGATTGACCTCGTCTTGTAAGAATTGATTTTTAACATCTGGGTCAACTTCTTCTCGGTTAGGTATGTAGAGACGTTTTTGAGTTTATGGAGCTTGCTGGGTTCCGTAGATAGCATCGTAATTAGCCAGCTTATCCAGAAATTCCCATGCAATAGTAGGTTCAATCTCTATAAAACCGCACGCAGTATGCGTGTTGATGCGATTCTTGGTCTCTGCATTAATGCCCTGGAAAAAGATCTCTTGTAAGACATATAAAGGTTGCCCATGAGTGGGGTATTGCCTCAGCATCTCCTTAAATCTTTCCCAAGTCTCAACGAATGTTTCATTAGGCAGCTGGTGATAGGAGGTGATTCGTTTCCTTAACTCCGTAGTCTTAGCAGGAGGGAAGAACTTTGTAAGAAATTGATCGTACAAAGTTTTCCAATTCCTGATAGACTTAAAAGGCAGGCTCTCCAACCAGCTCAGGGCCTTTCCAGTAAGAGACCATCTAAAAGCTTTTAACAGAACATATTCTAGTGAGACACCTTCAGCAGCTATGGTGTCACATAAATCAAGAAAGTTTCTAATATGCTCCATAGGGCACTCAGTAGGTTTCCCCTTAAACTGAGCCCGTTTTATTAAGGATATAAATTGAGATTTGATCTCAAAAGGTTTCTCTATCTCCGGAAGCACAATAGGAGATTCTAGCACCCTCAGTTCCGGATGCATGTATTGTTTGGCATTCCTCGGATAGGCATCAAGCTCTTCTTGTAAACGAGCCTTGTCAGCTCGTTGACGCTCAGTTTCGGTGTCTGCGCCGTCCTTCTCGGCTTTAAGTGCCTCCATCTGAGTCTGGAGGATTTCCAACTATTGAGCCATCTCTTCTGCCGTGGCCATGGCTCGGTTTTCTCGGAGTCTACGGTGCAGGGAACGTTCGGGTTCTGAGTAATAACCAGTGTTATCAAACTGAAGCCTTTGTCGTCCTACCGACATACACTGAGAAAAATAGACAAAGAAAACAAAAATTAAAAACAAAAACAGGGTCGGGCTATTCCCGAACCCAAAGATAAACTAACAAACTCATTGCTTCCCCGGCAACGGCGCCAATTTGTTGAGAGGGTTTTAATTTGACAACAAATAAATTTATAGTCAAAACCCCGCTGAGTACAGAGAAGTCAGGATCGTTCCACAGGAAGCAAGGTTGTTCGTTTATCAATCTATTAAAAAGCAAACAGAAACAAATAAAAACACTCACAAGCAGCCTCGTTAACGACGTTGTCAGGGTCGTTAACGAACCACCGTAAACAAAAATACTCAAATAACGACCTAAATAAATTCGGTACCGAGGTAAGTAACTCAAAAACGGAAATTCACCTAAAATAATTCAGATAAAACAAAGATCTAGGACTAGGGACACCACAACATAGCCAAGCATATAAACTCGTAAGAAGATAAGATCATGCCTTTAAACAGATAGAGTCATCAACTTTCGTTGACTATCAAATAAATTAACCAACTTTCGCATCCTAATTCACTTAATTGCTTGTTTTGGATCTAAAGCTTGAAACTTTCGTATTCAAACAATATCAACCTTCAAGTTACTAACTTTCTCTTTCAATCAAGTTAAAAACTCAAATTACCTCAACTTTCGTTTCGGTATAAGCACAACAAACAATCTCAATAAAAGATAAAAGGCATTCAACACAAATCATAACTACTAAACAAATAAACTCAATATAAGAAAACATTGAAAACCAATCACTACTAAATTAAATAGAAAAATCTGTCTTACAGAAGTTTAAGAAGAAAACCGAAAAAGAACAGAACACCGAACCAAAACCTCGATCAACGAACTCGGTAACTTTCGTCCACCGACCCTCGAACTCGACTTCGATCGACTCGCCTCCTAGGTTCTTCCTCTTCTTCTTCTCTCTCTAATTCGACTCTCCCTTCTATGCTAGATAGAAGGGTATTTATATTAAAAAGCTAAAAACTAAAAAGGCAAAAAGATATAAACTTACCTTAAAAGATAGAAATAAAACTCTAAAAGATAGAAACAAAATCTAAGAAGATAATAAGACCTAAAATACATATTCTAATAACCCTAAAAGATTCTAAAAAGATACTCAACCGACACGGAAATAAATTCCCGCTCAGGATCGTGAATCATAAAGTCAACCTTCGAATCTTCTCTCTCGTGGCCTCGTTAACGAACCCTCACAGCCTCGTTAACGAGCCTGGGCTTGGTTTTCTTCCACACTTCCTCTCGTAAATCTTGAACTCTGACTTCTTCACTCTTGTATTCCTCTGTCTTTCACTGTAACGCTCCAAATTCAGCTCCATATAGCACTTTTCCTTGCTAAAACCTACAAAATACACAAAATAGCGTAGCTTCCACTCTTTTCATAGAAATATGCAAAACTACCTAAAAACACTCAAAACTAAACCTAAACTTAGCAAAACTAAACCTAATAAACAAAGAAAACCTACTAAAAACTATACTAGAAATGCGAACATCAAAATTGCATAGATTAAAGAACATTGAATCAGGTGACAATGAAGAACAAATATTAATTGCCAAGATAGATGATTTATTTGATCAACTTTAGGGTGCAGAGGTACTTTTTTAAGATAGACCTTCAGTCTGGATATCATCAGTTAAAGATAGCTTAATATGACATTATCAAGACAACATTCAGAACTCGATATGGGCATTATGAGTTTCTGGTAACTCTATTTGGTTTGACTAATGCACCCGCAAAATTTATGGTTTTGATGAACAAGGTATTTCAATCTTTTCTATACAGATTTGTGATCATCATTATTCATGATATATTGGTATATTCGTGGAGTACAACTGAGCATGTTGATCATTTGCGTACTATGCTACAAGTCTTGATGGAAAAACAGTTGTTTGCTAAACTGAGAAAGTGTGAATTCTGGTTGGATCATATGGTATTTTTAGGACATATAGTATCTGGAAGAGGTATAGAGGATTGATTTAGAGTTGGCAACTGTAGTATTTTTCCTAAAGATTTAGCGACATTATCTATATGGAGAAAAATTCTAAATCTTTACAGAACATAAGAGTTTGAAGTATTTGATGAGCGAAAACAAGTTGAACATGCGACAGAGGCACTGGATGGAACTACTAAAAGATTATGATTGTACAATCGAGTATCATCCAAGAAAGGCCAATGTTGTAGCAGATTCTTTAAGTTAAAAGTCCAGTGATACGATAGCAAATATGCACATGACTTCAGTGTTAGATTTGATTGCTTTGCGATGTCTAAATGATAGACTGAAGTTTGACATAGATAGACTACTGATTGCTACTTTTGAGATTTGGCCAGTGCTGAGACAAAAAATCAAGATGCACAAGAAAGAGATGAGAAGTTGATAGAAATTATTGAACAGGTTCGTCAAAGTAAATATACGCCATTTGTTATTCAGGATGGCATATTGATGTTTGGCATACAGATTGGCATTATCTTCAGAATTAGCTCATATTCATGATTTTTCCATATTAGTATTTTACTACAATATTGATCTGATCCATCATCTATGTTAAAAGATTCAGAAGTACAACTTGCAGATAATTTTAGCTACATAGAAGAATTGATCATGGTAGCAGACTACAGATTCAAACAGTTGTGGAACAGGGAAATTCCGATGGTTGATTAAAGTGATTTCGAAGAATCATGGTATAATGGAAACAACTTGTGAAACTGAGTATAAGATGAGAAAGTCATATGAAAAGTTATCGAATTTTGAGGACAAAATTCTTATAGAGGGGGAGAAATGTAACATCCCCTACCAAATGCATACGTCATTCTGCATTCATATAATATTAATAGCATATGCATAGCATATCAGCATGATATATAGTGAGTTTTTAAAAGTAATATATATTTTCTAATTAAGTTTATTATATTTAAAAAAGTTTTTAAGTAAAAATTAATTAATAATTATTTCAAGGTAAAGTTTGTAGTAAAGGAGTTTTGAGGGTGAAAATCACAATTTTATAAATGTTGTTGCCGACTTACGCTCAATATAAATACATGTGCATGTTCTTAGTCTTCTGCAAGTTACGTACACACAAAAAGAAAGAGAGGAGAGAAGAAAAAAAAAGAAAAGGAAAAAGAAGTTGTTTTTGGTAATTTTGAATTCGTTTTTTTTTGCTGGATCTAGTTCAAGATCTCTTCTATCAAGTTTTAATCTAGACGTATAAGCGTGGTTTGGTAAGTTTTAATTAGTTAATGGTTTATCTGGATTTCATTGATTTTTTTCCAAATCTAGATTTACAGTTGCTTTTGATTTGAAAATCAGTCGATTTATAGCTCTCAAAGGATGTTTTCAATATTGGATTTATATTCGGTAAAAGATTTCAGAGTAATCTTAAGGTTTGTTTTGTAATGATATTATGGAGACCCTTGATCAAGTTTTACAGAAAGGTTTGAACTAGAAAAATGTTCTTCTATATATGTAGTTTATCCTTGTCAAGTTTTAAAGGATTTGGAATTATGCACAACAAGTTATAATGTATTCTGGCATTTTATTGCATTTGGGGTTAGAGTTGTAAGAGTAAAAGGTTGTTTTTGCATTGGGTTATATATAGGAGCACAAGTCATAGATCGTGGTCAAAGAGAAAGGGAAGAGATATAGTATTTGTCTTAAACAGGTGAGTATAGACCGGAGATTTAACCCTATGTGATATATGTACTATATGGATATATATGCTATATGTGCTATATGGATACGTGTACTATATGAGTTATTTGGATATATGTGTTATATGTGATACCTCTGAAATTTCCAGAGTTGTTTGCACATAAGGTATGTTAATAGATGACATATGATATATGATTATATGATGCACTTGATTGCATAGCATATTGCAATGAGATTAAAAGGACCTGTGACTGTCTTGCCCTGAATTTGTATACAAAAGAGACCTACGGGTCATACATGAGGCCTAAGATGCCTAAGAGATGGTATATGAGCAAATGAGGCCTAAGATGCCTAAATGTCGGTAATGGGAAAAAAAAGAAAATATGGTATATGGAAAAATGTCGGTAATGGAAACCCGGGGCAGATTCAGGCTTGAACAGTTCACAGAATATTAAATCGGATACATCGGCATTTGCATTTGCATAGTAAATTCCTATATTACATATGTATAATATGTATGTATATGTACATGGACTAAATGTTTGACTCTGTGTGAAATAATTGATGATGGTTTATATTCACTGAGTATGCGACTCATGTAAATCGCAAAACAATTTTTCAGGTTCAGCTAGAACTTTCTGACGTGTGTCTCTTTTAGAGGTCACATTCATACAGGTCGGCCGGTTGAAGCTCAATGCAACCTTCTCCTCCTCATTTTGCATCATAGATATATGGCTTGTAATAGAAGTTAGAGTAATAGATGTATTAGCATAAGAAGTAACTACCTATATGTGTGTGTGCAACCTTTTATGGTTGTTACTTTCTGATATGTGCTTATGTGAAAATAGTTGCTATATGTGGATTATCTCTTTATATAAGAGATAAATTTTACAAAGTATACGTCATAGGGTATAAGGGTGTCACAAGATGCCTGATAGATTGAGAGACCGAGATAAAACTCGGTAGACAAACAAAACAACAAACAACCAAACATAAACCAACAAAACAAGCACAGAACAAAGTAACTAGGCAACAAACACCTAGAAAGGAAGCCGAAGAGACTTGAGACCAGTAGGAGAAAAGCACTTTCGCGAGTTAGAAGATGACTAACACAGGACTTGAGACTGATAGGAGAAAATCACTTACACGGGTTAGAAGATGAATAAATCAATTCTTTGACCAACCCTTTTTATTTGGAGAATATAGATCAAATAAAGTAATTTTTTTCTCAGCTAAGAATAAACAACTATAGATTTATAAATAAAGTAAATAACTATAAATACCGAAAATTAAACTGAAAACATATTATCCAATTTTTTTTTGATAAAATCATATCTCAATGCATATAAATTATGATCTTTTATAAATTAATATAAAAACTATTAAAAGTTATTTTTTGGTTGTTTTCTCTTGGGAGAAAGATTTAGTTCCAACAATGTGATTTTCAGTTAAATTTGAATAGAAAATATTGACTATGATTTTTTCATTGGCAATTTAGGTATAGATGAAGCAATTGTTAGCTCTTTTTCAATTTGGGGGGATATATATATTTAATTTCGATTGAGATTAAAATTAATTCATTTAAATTGGTAGATTTTATTAAGGTTAATTTGCTCTAAGTATGAACCAATAAATTATTATGATAATCTTGCCACACTATCTTGCACGAAATTATGTTGATTTTGATGCAATATTAATTAGATATTTTTTATTGATGAACACAATAATATCGATGTAATAATAAAATACTAAATATAAAGAATAATAACACAATGTTGTTCATATGATCTGATCTGATTAATTAATAATATATATTATATGTTTGATTTGTATACAATTTGGTGAGAGGAGAAAGAATGATTCCCCCTCAAACGAATCAATAGGAACGGAACGTGAAACCTTTGTATAGTTCCAAAGAAAACCATCTAATTGAAATGAATATCAGAATTGTTTATTGCTAGCTCCAATTCCTACCATTAGTCGCCGTTTCACATCCGCTCCTCTACAACTACCTTTCGCGCAACATGATCACGAACGAAGACAGAAAATTGCGTAGGTAGATAGTAGGACGAAACGAACCAACCCACTTGTCCATGAATATCTTCATTCACTCTGCTTGCTAAGCCCTCTAATGCGAATCTTACGGCCAGTGATCCATACACAGTAGAGGAATACCTTCTATACCCGGGTGACGTAGGCTTATCAAGCTGAGGGAACTGCATTTCCTCCCTCAAAAGGAGATTCCCGGCTAAACACAAACCCTTTCCTTTGAAAGGTAGGAGCTAAAATCCGGCTCGGTTAGGGTAGACCCAGGGGAAGACTTTGATCCAAAGCCTGCAATCATCAATACTCTAGCAGCATGGCTAAGGATCCTGCACTATGCCCTATGGAGTATTATGATGAAGAAAGCCTCTCCTTCATTGGAAGAACGATAAAGCTTGGCATTTTTTCTTTTTTTCGTTCCTATCTTTCACAAAAAATGTCAACTTAGGTAAGTGCTTTATAAATATATGTATAAAAAAACATACTCCCTCCGTCCCCATTTGTTTGTCCAGTATTCCATTTCGGGCGTTCCGAAATGTTTGTCGTACTTTCCCCCTTTCCTTTTTTATCTATACATTAATTACAACAATACCCTCAACCAATATCACTTTTTATCCACTTTTTCACTGTTTACCCATTTTTTCTCTTTCCATCCCATCAACTATTCATCTTCTCCTACATCCATTAAATTCCATCATACATAACCCATTTTTTTAAATCCATCCATTTTTAAGAACACAAATTTTTTATCCATTTTTTTTCAACATTTAAAAATAAAATTGCATTGTCCATTTTCTTACAAATTTGTTAACCTTAAAAATACAAATTGCAATGGTGAATTATTTATCCAATTTATTCCACTTTTTTTTATCAACATTAACAACAAAAATTTCCAATACATTGTCTATTTTTATCCATCATTTTTAATCTCTCCATTTTTTAATCCATTTTCCAATTTTTTATTGGTTGAGATATTAATCTAGATTTTGAATTTTTTTTCTGGAATGATCCAAAACACAAGCCATATTGTTTTGGGCTTAGTCTTCATTTTGGGTGGGCTACTAGTTTGATCCACGTTTTCACTTTTATATGCTCATGCTTACCCACAAACCCTAGATCTACTCCATTCTTGGTTCTTGAACACTCTAGTATCTCCCCTCTTTCTGAAAATCTCTTGAGCTCTCCCTCTCAAAAATCTTTTGAGCTTCCTCTCTCTGAAAATCTCTCAAAACCTCTTTATATCCCTTGAATTCTTTGTCTCCCTCTCCAAATCCCTCGAGCTCTCTCAAATTTGTTCGATTTGGACTCAAAATCTGTCGATTTCGAATCAAATCCTAGATCTCTCCTTCTCGATTTCTCTCAAATCAATGCATATATATGTTGCTCTAACCACTCAAAGTAGTCTACATCTCTCTCGATCTGTTTTTGAAACCCTCCTCTTGATCTCTAAAATAACTCCCCACATCTGAGATTAAGGTTGGTTCTCTTCCCATATATCTCTATAACCTCTCAAATCTCGCTCGGTCCCCATCTATTGCTTGAGATGAGAGCTCTGACGTGTTGAATGATGTTGTTGATGGCCCCCTTGCATCTCCTGATTCGATTGGATGAATAGATAAGTCCCATGTCCCCTGTATGTTGTTGATTTGTTGGAATTGTTTTGTTGTTGAATTCTCGCTTTTTTGTCTAATTGCACGCAACCAGATTATTATGTGTCATTTTGGCCTTTGCTTGTGTCTATGATGGCTTGAGTTGTGCTCATTGTTGTTTAGGGCTGCAAACTGGTCTTACTTTGCATACCTTTGAATGATTTGGATGCAAACTCAACTTCACTGCGTGATTTTGTGTGATTGATGGCTGGAGTGGTTGTTCGGTTGACATTCTTCATGTTCTAATAATGTGTAGTTGCGTCTACCATGCATGCTCTATTTTATCTATGATATGTATGATGGATTCAGTTGTGTTCTTATCATGGTGATTTGTGTCTTTATGGTTTGATGTGTGTCTGGCTATGAGAATGTGTATTAAACTTTAATGGGTCTTTGACAGGATGCATGTTTTGTGAGTGTATGGCTTGAAGTGCATTTTCCTATCACTGCTGAGCCTAACAGTAGATGGTTGATGATGTTGTGTTGGTGATGGTATTCTTTGCCCTGCTTTTGGTTGATGCTGATTTGAATCTTGGTTGAGTTGATGATCAAAAGCACCATGTCCCTGCTCATTCAGTCCCATCTTCCGAAATTGGAGCTTCATTGAGATTAAATGCATTATGTCCCCCTTCATTAATGTCCTCATCATCAGAAAGCAGGGCTTCATTGAGATTGAAAACTGAAACCATTGCTTCAGACAGTGATGCAGAATAAATGTAGATCCTTCGTTTTTTTTCTTCTGAATATTCTTTGATTTCTCTCTGTTTTTAGCAATTTGGTGATGTTGTAAATGGTGGAATTTAATTCTCTTTTTCTGAATTTAAAGATGTTTGGAATTGGATCCTCAAAAATGTTGAGGATTTGTGATGGTTATACTGATTTTGTATGGGCTAATTGAAATGTAAACTTGTTTGTTTCTCATTGGTCCATATTTAAAGTGGAGGATAAAGGTACTTGTAATACAGATGAATAGTGAGTTGCATTAATTAAATGGAGTACTGCTTTTCTGCTTTTTTTGAGTTTCTTAAATAACGTGCAAACTGTCCTTTAGGACAAACAAAGCGGGACAGAGGGAGTATTTGATTTAGCTCCTTCATGGCATCTAGTGCAGTGGCTTGGAAGTAAGCTACCTTGACTATCTTCCGAAGTTCTAAATAATCTACTGATCAAACGTTGTAAGCACGGGCTGCTCTACATTCAGTCACGCCACAGTGATCCCCGAACTGATTCTAGTTTCGGGACAAAATCTGGCAGCCAATCGCTGCTCGAAAACACTCAGTGCTGACCACACTGAGAGACACGAAAGCGTAGCTAACTCCAGTTGGAGAAGTGGCGTTAAGCATCCCTAGCGGTACGAAAAGAGAGGTCGTGATGATATCATCTACGTCAGTACCGCTCCTCATGGAGTAGATCCGAGCAATGGGAGGGGGCCCCACCAGAGAGAACAATAAGAGTAAGGATAACGAGCGCTCCGCCCGCCAAGCAGGCGGCAGGAGCAGCGGGCAAGTGCTTGGTAGGCTAAGAGCCCAGTGAACCGGGCAGAGCACTCGACGAAAGGAACTGAGCAAGTACGAGAAATTGGCCCCACTCTGCTTTTAAGAAAGCCTGGAAGCCATCCGGTCCCGGTGATCTACGACCACCCTTCGCCTCTTGGCTCACCTGGGGTAGCACCACCCTCTTTCCCGATCTTCTTACTGAGAATCCAACGTTTAACGAATCAGATGGGGGAATCACCCACATGAGGACCAGAAGACGCATTCTAACGCTCTACAGAGCCCGAAAGACTTATTGCTGAGTTCGGGATAATATCAGATTCCGAATCGGAGAATGAGAACAAGAGGAAGAAAGTAGCTCGCCTAAAAGGACTTCAACAAGAGAAACTACTCTTTACTTCGATAAAGAAATAGCCTTCTAAAGAGAGTTGCTTACTACGAAAAGAAAGATGCCCCACGGTTTTAGGCCTGTAGCTTTCCCCGCCCCCCTTCGTCGGGTGGTGCTTTGGGGGGGGGGTGCTACCAGATCTTGGGCATCTAAGTAATATTTTATAAGATTAGACCATTAACAAAATAAGATTATTTATAAATTTGCTGAAGTTAATATTATTAAAATACACAATAAAAAAGATAATGGAAACAATTTGGTAGATATATAAGGTGAAAGTTAAAATAATTATGTTTATTAGCTATAAATAAGGGTAAGATTTTCCTTTCTAAAAATTTAATAGTAATTCCATAAATAATTCAAAAAAAATGATTCACCAAATAATCATCACATTTATTTATACGCTCTTTTAATTTTTTTAATAATAATTACCTTTTAACCATTCAAACAAAATGAAGAAATTAAAATTATAGTTGAAATTAGGATGGAAGACAATCAACTCTTTGAAATTAGGATGAAAGAAGACGAATTTCTGGCACTGATGGAATACATGGATTAAGGGTGAGGTTGAATCCGATATGAGTGTCGTAGTCTAGTAGATCGATCTGGACGGCAATTTCAGCCTCTTCAATGACATCGATAGAGAATTTGAATCGACAAACTCATCAATGACATCAACTGAGTATAGTAATTGTAGAGAACATGATAAAAGTTTCATTACTTTGGTGAAGAAGATGAAAGTGAAGACTAAGATCCGTCATTATAGTAAATCAGATCTAGAAGGAGAAATTAGTGAAGTCGAACTCGAGATCAATAATGGTGAGTAGCATCGATCAAGAGTGGCATCAATAACACTGTGCAAGGTGATCGGCAAGGCAGCCATAGGTGGCCGTGGAGGCGGCCATTGATGGCGTTATAAGTTCTATGGAAAATTCCGATAAAGATGGCAAAGAAGGAGGAAGAGAGTTTGTAAATGGTTTTTCAATTAATATTTTTATTAGATTATTTTTCACTTATAATTGTAGTAAAATATGACACGTAAATGACGAGGCAAAAATAATATGAAGTGGCATATGACGTATAAAAAATGATATGACATGGCTTCAAAAAAAGATGACACGTGGCAAAATCCAAGGTGGCACATTTTCGGGACGGTGTGTGGAAAATGATGAGGTGGCGCAATGTGAATGCTCCAAACCTTATTGCTTTTATATATATAGTAGATTGTCTATGCATATATATTGATTGACTAATTCTCTGACTAACGCTATCTATCTTTATTCAATGCATTTTAAATATATCATCTACATGCATGTATTTATTGTTTGATATGATATGTCCTTTAAATCGTCCCATACACGACTCATAAATTATAATATTGTTATGTTAACCTTTGCGCGTCGCTGTGGGGAGCTTCAGTTCTGTTTGTGAAGAAGAAGGATGGTTCCCTCCGTCTATGTATCGATTACAGAGAATTGAATCGAGTTACCATCAAGAACAAGTACTCACTGCCACGTATTAATGACTTGCTAGATCTGTTGCAGGGGGCTTCTATGTTCTCAAAGGTAGATCTGAGATCGAGTTATCATCAGCTAAGGATTCGGGAAGAGGATATTCCTAAGACGACTTTTGCAACAATATACATGCATTATAAGTTTGTGGTGATACCGTTTAGATTGACCAACGCTCCTACAATGTTAATGGAGCTGATGAATCAAGTGTTCATATATTATTTGGACAAATTTGTAGTAGTATTTATAGATGAAATCTTGATTTATTACCGGAGTATGGAGGAGCATGTCGAGCATCTCAGACTAGTTTTGGGAGTGTTGAGACAACATCGGTTGCTTGCTACGCTGTCTAAGTGTGAGTTTTGGTTATCGGAGGTCACCTTTTTGGGACATGTAGTATCCTCTAAGGGAGTTATGGAGGATCCCTTGAAGATTGAGGCGGTAAAGGCCTGGGAACCTCCAAAGAATGTGAAGGAGGTGCGAAGTTTCTTAGGGCTAGCGGGGTACTATAGAAGGTTTATGGAAGGGTTCTCTCATATAGCCCAACCACTTACCAACTTGCTTAAGAAGACCACTTGTTTTGAGTGGAATGATGCCTGCCAGCAGAGTTTTGATGAGCTGAAGAGGAGATTGACTTTGGCTTCTATACTCGCTCTTCCTCAAGGGAATACGGATTTTGTGATCTTCAGTGATGCCTCCCAAGTAGGATTGGATTGTGTGTGGATGCAAAGGGATATAATGATTGCTTATGCCTCGAGACAGTTGAAGCCGAATGAGTAGAACAACCCTACACATGCTCTTAAGATTTAGCGTCATTACTTGTATGGGAGTACTTGCAAAGTGATGACTTATCATAAGAGCCTCAAGTACATCTTCACTCATAGGGAGTTGAACATGAGACAGAGGAGATGGCATGAGTTGCTGAAGGACTACGAGCTTGAGATCGTTTACCACCCAAGGAAGGCGAATGTGGCCGCCAATGCCCTTAGTAGGAAGACGTCTCATGAGCGTATGTTGGCTCATTTGACTGCTCATCTAGAGTTACAAACGATCAAGCCGTACAACAAGTGTGGGAAAATGCAGGGTTAGAATCCCCATAGAACCAGACACAACAAGTAGAAGATTGTCGTCGGTTTTGGGAAGATCATCAACGACCGTCTTGAGCGAACCGTCATTGTTGCTCATGGTGAAAGGATTTGCGGAAAACGTGGTAAAATCTTACCAATCTCATACCATATAAAACTCTAATATTGAACAAGAGATAGTTTTATGAATTGTTCTGATAATTTTACTATTGACATGATAAACGTATTTATACAAAGTAATTGGAATCATTTCTCCTTGCGAGTCATGTTGTCTCGGACTTCCTTCCCGTCGTCGTTGGCTCCTCTGATCCACCTGTTGTGAACCCAACCTATGAGGACAGGAAACAAAAGGACATATACATCCTTCTTTGGAATCACTCGTACATCACAACACCACTCTTGGCTCATGTTGCTAGGGCACAAACTACACATGATGCCTGGTCCATACTAGAGCGTATGTTCTTTCCGCAACCTCGAGCGCGCCTTATGCATCTTAAGCAACAGATGCAGAATTTACAAAAGAGATCACTCAACATCCTTGAATACGTCGAGAAAAAGAGGGCCTTTTCTGATGCCCTAGCGGAGTGCTCCTATATTGTCCCGGACTCCGACTTCATCGAATGCATTCTCAATGAGTTAGACTCTTCCTACTCAGCTTTCTCACTTCCTACAATCATTTCTCCTTGGGTTAACACTGTGCAAGACTTTTTCTCAACCGACACCTGAATCTAGACTCACCGCTAATGTTGCTAACCGTGGCGGTCGTTCATCTTAATCGCAAGGCCGGGGCGATTCCTCTCATGATACGACTCATTCTTATCCTCAATGCCAAATTTGTACAAAGCCCGGTCATGAAGTGATAAACTGCTGGGGACGCGCCAATCTTACAGACTACTCGCTTATCAATCCCAATTACAGCCAGCGGGGTGGCCGTGGCAGGGGGCGAGGCAAACACGGCCGAGGCAATGAACAACAAAATCAAGCTTATCATCAGTATTATGCAATGCCTCCCCCTATGCAGCAGCGTAATGCGTATCAAATTGGTACACCTCCATCCAGTCTTGTTGACCCGAATTGGTTTTTTTGACACGAGCGCTAATTCTCACGCTACATCAGACTTGGGCAATATCTCTGTTCACTCCGACTGCACTAGCAATGACGGTTTGCAAGTAGGCAATGGTATGTCTCTTCCTATTACGTCTCTGGGTTCTTCATATTTACCTGCCTCCCCTCGTCCAGTACAATTGCACAATATTCTCTTTGTTCCTCAAATTAAGAAAAGCTTAATTAGTGTTTCCTCAATTAACTAAGGATAATGATGCCTATATGATCTTTTTCCTACTTGTTGTTATGTGAAGGACAAGCAGGGACGCACGCTCCTCAAAGGAAGCGTTGAAAACGGTCTCTACCATTTACATCCACCGGCTCCAAAATATCCCATTCTTCATGCATTCCTTGGTGAAAAGACTACTTCTCAAATATGGAATGAGCGTCTTGGTCATCCTCATGAGTCAGTTTTTAGGTGTCTAGTTTCTAAGTTTAATTTACCTATTTCTCTTAATAATCTCAAAAGTGTCTGTGAGTCTTGTCAACTTGGGAAAAGTCATAGAGTTCCCCTTAAAAGTCCTCATGAATCAAGTTTTGTTCCTTTCAATTTAGTATACTCTGATGTTTGGGGTCTTGCCCCTGTTAGTTCTTTTAATGGCAATTCCTATTTTCTCATATTTGTGGATGACTGCACAAAATTTGTTTGGATTTATTTTCTTACTCAGAAATCTCAAGTGATTCACTATTTTACTCTCTTCCAAAAGATGGTTGAAACACAATTTTCTGTTAAAATCAAACAACTTCAATCTGATTGTGGAGGTGAATTTAGGAATGTCTCAAAAGTACTTGAATCTCAAGGAATTATCCATCGTGTCTCATGTCCATACACACAATCCCAGAATGGGGCAGCCGAACGCCATCATAGAACAATAGTTGAAAAAGGTCTAGCCATTCTTTCTCACTCAAAACTACCAAATCAATTTTGGGAGCATGCTTTTCACACTTCAACCTATCTTCATAATCGTACAATCACGCCTATTCTCCAATTTATCCTTTTAAATCTATATATGGCAAAGCTCCTGATTATTCTTTTCTTATAACTTTTGGCTGCCTCTGTTATCCCTTTTTACGGCCTTACAACTCTAACAAACTTGAGTTTCGCTCCTCTCCGTGTGTTTTCCTTGGCTATTCCTCAAAACACAAAGGGTACTTGTGTCTTCATGTTCCAAATAATCGGGTTTATGTCGCTCGCCATGTCATATTTGATGAATTAACCTTTCCCTATCCACAACATCACTCCACTGTTTCCAAACCAACCGAAAATCCAGCCCCATTAACCGATTTTTCCCTTCTTCAACAAGCAGCCTCACTACTACCTTTTCAACCCTCACGGGCGACGTCTTTGCCGGCCCCTGCCCCATGCATCACGACTGAGTCATCCCTGGCATCATCTTCTTCTCTTCAGTCGTCACCCATCATCCCAATACAGCCTTCCCCAATCACACCACCATCTCCAAATGTTGACCCTGTTCAATTACCGAGTCCGGTTTCATGTGACCTTGGGGATGTGCTCTCGGCTTCGACTTCGAACGACACAGGTACACCATCTAACTCTTCTATTTCTCCTAATTCACCTATTGTGCAATCTACTATACCCTCTTATTTTTGGCCCGCCCCAAATTCCCGACACGACATGATCACTTGTTCCAAAACCAACAACCTTAAACCAAAAACTTTCAATGCCACCAAACATCCTCTACCTGCCACACCTGACCTTTATGATGAGCCTAAAACCTTCATTCAAGCTTCCAAATCACCCCAATGGCAACATGCCATGCAGGTTGAATATGATGCCCTTTTACGTAATGGGACTTGGCAATTAGTACCTCGTCCTATGCATTCTAACATTTTTGGTTGTAAGTGGGTGTACAGGATAAAGCGTAAGGCTGATGGCTCTATACAGAGGTACAAAGCTCGCCTTGTGGCAAAGGGCTTCAATCAGGAAGGAAGAGTGGATTATTTTGACACTTTCAGTCCGGTTATTGAGCCAACTACTATTCGGATTGTTTTGTCTATTGTTTTGCAAAATTCCTGGACTTTGCATCAAATTGATATCAATAATGCTTTTTTCAATGGAGACTTAACTAAACAAGTTTATATGTCTCAACCACCAGGATTTGTTGACTCTGCACGTCCGAATGATGTATGCTTGCTCCGGAAAGCTCTTTATGGTCTTAAGCAAGCTCCTCGAGCATGGTTTCACAAGCTCCGCTCCTTCCTCATGCATCACAGATTTCAGTCTTTTAAATCTGACACTTCACTCTTTGTGAGACGTTCTGTCTCTTCTATTATATACATTCTTGTTTATGTTGATGACCTAATTATTACAGGCTCCTTTTTGACAGAAGTTGATCAGTTTATTTTGCTCTTGAATAAGACATTCTCTTTACGAGATTTGGGTCCCTTGCATTTCTTCCTTGGCATTGAGATGACAAGGCACTCGAATTCTTTTGTTTTGACTCAGCAAAAGTATATTCGTGACATCCTTCTGCGTAGTAAAATGCATGATGCCCATCCGATTTCTTCACCAACAGAGCCAGCCTCACGCCTAATTCGAGATGGTGATCCATTTCCTGACCCTCATTTTTACAGAAGCATTGTTGGTGCGCTGCAATATGTTACTATAACTCGGCCAAAGCTCTCTTACTCTGTTAATCGGGTTTGTCAGTTTATGCATTCTCCAACTGAAGTACATTGGTCTGTTGTCAAGCGGGTTCTCCAATTTTGAAAGGCACACTCTCTACTGGTCTCATTATTCGGCCTTCTGTTGATCATCGTTTAGTTGCCTTTTCTGATGCTGGTTGGGCTTCTGATGGTGATGATTGTCGCTCTCAACATGGCTTTGCTATTTATTATGGGGGTAATCTCATCAGTTGGGCTTCTAAAAAGCAAAATGTTGTTGCAAAGTCTAGTTCTGAAGTTGAATATCATGCCATTGCTTTTACTTCCACTGAATTAATTTGGATTCAACAATTACTTTTGGAGCTTCAAGCACCACTGATTCGACCTCCTTTTCTTCTTTGTGACAATCTCAACGCTACTTATATGTCTGCCAATCCAGTCTTTCATCAATGTTCCAAGCATATTAAGATTGGCTAGTTTTACCCGTCGTACCATGTACGACTACGATTCGATATTTTATAGACATTATGAATAAGATATTAATAAATTAAAATATAATATAAACTTTAATATAAGTAATTTACTACTCGTAGAATGTATACTTTTTAATCAAATATTATATTTTTCATATTTTATTAATTTTCATGTACGTAAATTTAGTGATTATCAAATATTTCAATATATCTTTTAAATATTTTATCATATATTTTTATTAATTTTAAACATTATAAATAGTATCATTAATTTTTTTATAAAATAAAATCACTATGTATCTATAAATAAATTCGTCAAAAGATTTATGATAAAAATTTATATTTATTTTGAAATATCTTATATTTAATTTTAAATACTTTTTTTTTGTAGAAATGAGCTACAAGCTCATTACAAAGCCAACACTAGGATGCCCGTACAATACAAGACCACCCTAAGTCATCACAGCGGATGATCTTAAGAAAATCAAAAAACAGAGGATGAGTCTGGATCCACGCATTAAAACTAAAGGAATCCGAAGGATCAAACAACGATCCCGGAAAAAATGAGAAATAGCAAAACTAAGATCTGAAACAACTAAACATCTTCTAGCGATAAAATCCGCCGCCGAATTACACTCCCTGAAACAATGAAAAAACACCACACAGGGAATAAAAGCAGCAAAATGACGGATATCATTAACAATAGATTGTATTTCCCAAGGCACTTTCCAAATGTTTTTCAAAGAATTAATAAGAATCAAATTATCCCCCTCAATAATCAGACGAGACGGATTTAACAGGACCGCACTTTTAAGACCATCAAGCAATGCAAGGGCCTCAGCCTGAAGAACAGAAACAGAGGAAATGTGTTTTCTGTCAAAAGACAGGATTTTACTATTATGATCACGAATTAAGAACCCTGTATAAGTTGAATTATTCAAACGTTTAGAAGCATCAAAGTTTAGTTTTAAAGAATTAATAGGCGGTTTCTTCCAAACACATTAATTTTAAATACTTGAAAGAAGCTTTCAAAAGATATTGTTATATTGAATAGATATTTGTTTGTTGTTAGAGATAAATTTAAATAGTTAAAAAAGAATTTAATAGAAAGAAGTTATAATAATAGAAATAAAATTAATGTTTAAATTTGAGGTGGGGTCAGAATCGTTCTGATGGCTCGAAAAGGGACAACTTTAATATATAGTTATAGATTATTACTTTGTCAGAGAACAAGTTGAAGACGGTTCGTTAATTGTTCTCCATGTGCGTGCTCATGATCAAATTGCAGACATTTTCACGAAAGTTGTTGGTACTGCCCGATTTTTACAGCTTCGCTCCAAGCTTCATGTCAGAAATCCACCATGAACTTGCATGGGTATTAAGAATATTATTTCACACAAAAGGATAGATTTTATTCTATGTTAATATGATCTCTTAGACAATATTCTATTCCTTATATATTTTATGTATATCTTGTAAACCCTAGTGACTTGGGGCCTATGAGCATGCACATTGGCGATTTCGGTTACGGTTTCACCAGAATTTCACGCATTTTTGGATAAAAGAAAAAAAAATTTGGTGAAACTTGCCCCTGCAATTTCGCCAGACGAAACCAATTCTTGGGTTTCATTGTCAGCCCATGAATTGGGTGAGCCAATGAGGGAGTGCCAAGTGGCACTCCCTTTTGGTTGATTTAATATAAATTTGTATTGATTAGTATTTGGTTATTTTAATTAATTTTAATTTTATAATAATAAAAATAAACTGTACTATTAGTAATGATTTTTTTTTATCTATCCATAGATACCAATTTTGTATATATTTGATTCACTTTAAAATTAAATTATTTTTTTGGGTTGATTATGGGTAAGCAAACACATATTAATCACTTTTTAAAAAATAACTCATGGTTTTAACTTATAAAAATTATATTAGATTCATAAATTTATCTAATTTATTTTTCACCAATTTTATATATATTAAGTTAAAAATTGGTGCAATATAAAACATATTTTTACAAACCCAAAACTCAAAAATATAATAAAATTAGTCAAATTGTAATTTGTTTAATTAGCTAAAGAAATATTTAAAATTAATAAATAAAGGGTATAGTTATAATTGTGTATAGGTAAATAAATGGTTGTTGGGAAATGAGAATAAATAGAAAAGTGGTTTCATGGATTTCATTGATATTTGAGTGAGTTTCATGAAATAAAATAGGACGAGTTTAAAATGATGTGGATGAGAGATAAATGAAAAAAGTGGGTATTTTTTTTGATTTCATGGGTTTCACGAGTTTCACCATTGCACATGGTCAAGTAATCTTGTATTTATCATGTCAATAGTAAAATTATCAGAACAATTCATAAAACTATCTCTAGTTTCAATATTAGAGTTTTATACACTGTAATCGGCGGCGGCGAGAGATGGAGAGAGAATCCCAGAATCCGAAAGAAGTAAAAGAAGAAGAAGAACAGGTGGAGAATCCGAAAGAAGTAGAAGAAGAAGAACAAGTGGTGAATCCATGGGAGGTGGCTGGGAAGGACGGTGGGAAGATCGACTACGACAAGCTCATCGACAAGTTCGGTTGCCAGAGACTCGACTCCTCCCTCATCGACCGCGTCCGCCGCCTCACCGGCCGTCCGCCTCACGTCTTCCTCCGCCGCGGCGTCTTCTTTGCTCACCGGTCTCTTCCTGTTTCATCTTGCATTCGTCTCTGATTTCTCTCTTCTTCTTTCTTCCTGCTATTTGTGTGTGAAGAGGTTCTGGTGAATTCTGTTTTGATTGGCAGAGATTTCAATGAAATTCTCGATGCGTACGAGAAAGGAGAGAAATTCTACCTGTACACTGGCAGAGGGCCGTCTTCTGAAGCGTTGCATTTGGGCCATTTGATTCCGTTTATGTTTACAAAGTAATCATTCTTTTCTGTATGTTTATTTGTAGCTTTCTTTTTCGAATCTCCGGTTTTGCGTTAAATTCCTGGATATCAGCTGAACTAGAATCGATCTTAATACGTGTTGTAAAGAGATGGAGTTCCAAATCCCTATCTTCTGCATAGTAGTACTTAAAACCTAAGCAATTGTGCTAGTTTAGGCTTCTTAAACTTATTTTGCAACATTTTATCCTCAGTGAGGGTATACATTTCAAGAGCAGACTTATAAATGTTAATGTTTGCTTTTTGGATAAAAAGAGGTTTGCTATTAGGGTAAAAAACATAGTGCTCGGATGTGTGCCTTTTAGTAATAATAGAGGTGTGTAGGTATCTGCAGGATGCATTTAAGGTGCCATTGGTAATACAGCTGACTGATGATGAGAAGTGTATGTGGAAGAATTTGTCTGTGGAGGAGTGCATGAGACTTGCACGCGAGAATGCAAAGGACATTATTGCTTGCGGATTCGACATCTCCAGGACTTTCATTTTCTCTGATTTCGATTATGTTGGCGGGTAAGGAACTAGCTGAATGATGTGAAAGGAATATGCGTGGAATGATTATTTTTTGTTTGTAAATTAGGACTCTGCCCTGAAAGTTAAATTTTCTCTATTCCAGTGCTTTCTACAGAAATATGGTCAAAGTTTCTAAGTGTGTCACGTACAACAAGGTACTCTTTGCTTCTGTCATAATGCTTTCTTTTCATCACCATCAGTTCCTCAATCATTTCTACTCTCTCTTTGGATTTATTTAGCTCTGATGTTGTGACACTTCATTCAGGTTGTTGGTATTTTTGGTTTTACTAATGAAGATCACATTGGAAAGATTAGCTTCCCTCCAGTTCAGGTAATACGTTAAATTTGTTCTTATAAGGCAGGAGGGTGTTTTTTTTTAGGTTTTGATTATCGTTTGCAACTCATTATTCCAAGACTTCTACTATGAACATGTTTCTTATTCTTGGACAATTGCTAGCCTCAACATTTATATTTTTGTAATTTTGCAGGCTGTTCCATCTTTTCCAAGTTCATTTCCCCATCTATTCCCTGGCAAAGATAATCTTCGATGTTTAATTCCTTGTGCAATTGACCAGGTTTGACATTTTATTTCCAGTATGCATTTTTAGTCTCTCTTTGGCAAGTGATAATCTACTTGTTCTTCTCTTTGCTATTCATATCTTCTGAATAATCATGTTCCTTGATATCCTTGCTATTGCTTAATGGCTTTATGCTTTGTTCGGCAAAACAAGGTTTTTGAGGAGGTGAAGGTTTTTAAGTAGGTTTTTGGGTAGGTGTAAGTTTTCTTTTTTACACCTCCTAAAATCGTATTTGGTGTTTGGTATTATAAGGTTTTTGAGTAGGTTTAATTACTTTAAAATTACAAAAAAGAATATTAGTTAAAATATTAACAAAAAAATAGTTGTTAAAATTTCACAAACCTCCTAAAACCTATATCTATACCAAGGTTTCTATTGTGTGGTTTCAAACCTCCTCAAAAACCTCTTAAAAACCTCCACCTTCTAAAAAACCTTGTTTCATCGAACACTCATTTAGGTGGGTTTTAATAAAAACCTTCAAAAACCTTTAAAAACCTATGCCGAACAAAGCCTTAATATCTGGAATTTATTTTCTTTATTCATTCTATCTATAAGTACATGTTGTGATGTGTGGAGTTTGTAAAAACTTCAATATTTCCACCCTCATAGGATTGATATCTTTACTGCTCGTTATTTTGGTGACCTTTCAGGATCCTTATTTTAGAATGACAAGAGATGTCGCACCTCGAATTGGATATGAAAAACCTGCGCTAATCGAATCTTCTTTCTTCCCTGCTCTTCAGGTATGAATAATTATTTTAATCAAGCTTACCTTATGCATTATATTCGTCTTTAGGGTGTTCTTTTGATGATTCAAGTTGTGGCCTGCCTCTCATCTATTGTTGGTATCTGCCCAATATTTTATGATGAGAAGTTGCTAAGCTGTGCTCGTCCCAGTCAATCTTTCTTCTTGTGTGTTAAATTTGTTGGCATCCATGTATCATGACCTCTCTTGTTTAATATTAAATTACATGTTTGCACTTTGCAGGGTGAGAGTGGGAAAATGTCTGCCAGTGATCCTAACTCTGCTATATATGTGACTGATTCAGCAAAGGATATTAAGAGCAAGGTTTGTTTATTCTGAACTTACATTTATCAAATAAAGAATGGGGTGTATGCACCAGTTAAACATGTAAATCATAACTAATAAGAAAATAATCATGAACTTAATGTTAATTGCCTATTTTGAGTATGTGGAACTGCACATTGACAGCTGGTCATGCTAATATTATTAAAAATACAATACCTTGATTATTATTATTATTGACTTGATCATAACTGCTCACCTTTTTGTTACAAAGGTATTTACTTTCTCTTGGAATGCAGATAAACAGATACGCGTTCTCTGGTGGACAAGATTCCGTCGAGAATCACAGGAAATATGGTGCAAATCTAGAGGTATCTGTGCTTTGGATTATCTTGTTCAGATAGATGTTTCTCCTTTTTACTAATATATGTGCAAACAATGTTGAATAGAACGGCACGTCTAATTTTGAACAGTCATTGATCTGTATCAAATGTTAGCTATTATATATGTTTTCCCGTGTATCAGGTTGATATATCAATCAAGTACCTCGGATTTTTCTTGGAGGATGATGATGAGCTCGAACACATACGGCAGGTTAAGACAGCTCCTGAGCTATCATTTTTGCAATGAATGAAAATATTTGGAAAATAAGTATTAACACAGTACTTTCTCAGGAATATGGATCAGGCCGCATGCTGACAGGTGAAGTGAAGCAGCGTCTTATAGCAGTTTTGACTGAGCTGGTAGAAAGACATCGCAGAGCTCGTGCAGCAGTAACTGATGAGGTATAATATTTCCTTCATATCCATAGATTACTACATATTTGGTTTTTGTTAATGCAATTTTAAAATTTTTAGATTGACATTAAATTGCTTATTAAGTTGCTCATGGTAATAGACTAGAAATGTTTTCGTGTCAAATGGTTAAATTATTTAGTCTCAATGATTCAAATATATCCTGCTGTAAATGTTATCACTTTGATGTAACATAGAAAATTTTCTTCTTGTGAACATGTTAGATGGTAGATGCCTTCATGGCAGTGAGGCCGCTTCCCAACATGTTCAACTCTTAAGTATGAACACTCACTCTTCGGCGCATGAGACTACTATATTGTCAGACACAGTTAGCAACGAGAAACGAAAAAAAGAAGCCAACATACCTCATCTTGAGCATGTTTTTTTGTACAAGAATGTTATTTGACATTGGACGCTGTCATCATGGAGAAGACCTAGAAAGTTTGAAGACAACATTTCGAGCAGTTTGTTTTTCATGCAGTGGATATCTGTTTTTTATTCTGATCGCATGAACTTTTTAACATGATTTTTAGGAACATATACACCATTGTGTTTATCCTTGTTTGAAACAGAAAATGCTCTTTGGGTTTTCAGATATCAGTGTGAGTTTAATATGACATTTCGTCCCTGTTTCACAACACTATGTTGCCAGGAAATTCTTTAACATTTTCCGTTTTCATTTCCATTTCGTGTTGGAAACTCGTTTCCTAGTGTAAAACTATGGTAAGTTTGGTGGTTTTCCTTGTCCATTTTGTTTTTGTTTCCCGTTTGTGTAACATAGACAACAAAGTTTTTTGAAAAAATGGACGTTCTACAACTTCTATATGTTTACTGAGCATCAAACATTATTATGTTCAGTTTACTTGTAGATTTTTTTTCTGTTTTTCTTCTGCTAATTTTCTTACAAGGAAAAAATTTGATGTAGCAAACAAGTTTAATAGCCGGCAAGAGAGTACAAACACAAAAAACTCCAAACAAGTACAAGAGAAACCTAAATCAAAAGCTCATAAAACATGAAATGGTTAAGTTAAAGCACTACAAGTTTTTCTTCTGCTATGAAATTTCTTTTAATTATTTGCTGTTTGGATTCTCTAATTCTGTCTGAAAAGCCCTGAATGAAGGTATTGTTATGAATGTCCTGCTTATTATTAGGCAAAGGTTGGATAGCATAGCCAAGTAATGACATATAATAAAATGCAACTATGTTATAACTAATCTGCCACTAAAAGACCCTTGGCCTCCAAACTATAAACTCATTTAACTCGACAGAAGCCACAAGAGAAAGCCTAAATTTATGCTGCCCTTGAGCTGTTCCATCAGCTGGTTAGCTACTTAGCATGAAACCACAAAACACCAACATGTGACTGATAAGATCAGAGTTTTCATTAGAATGTCATGAATAGATAAGTGCAAAACTGCATAAGCATTAGAACTGAAAATGCTAAGTATGTTAATTAATTAATTAATCTTACATGACCTTTGGTGTAAATAATAACCATTGGACCGTTATCGTTTTAAACTAACCGAGAAAACTTCTTACAACTTGGCCTAAATCATTAATCAGCCTTCTTACACCCACGCTTTATATTAAGCATTAGACTTTACTATTTCATATTAACGTACCCAGAAAAATCATAACAACTTAGGCTGCGTTCGGCAACACTTATATGGATACTTATAAGTACCCAGTCACTTATATGGAAAAAATAATCTCCGTTTTATGTGTTCGACAAAATTTGCTTATTTGAAATAAGTTATTTATATCCGATACTTATCTACTGAAAAAATAATCAGCACCCCCTAACCTTATGTCAAATAAGCTAACTTACCTACCAAAATATAAGTAAGCGGGACCCACGTGATTTCCAATTAAATTTTATTTTTTATTTTTTTACCCTTCATTAATCTATTTTTAGCAATTTTACACATCTTACTTAAAATATCAGCAATTCAGTTTACCGAACACATTCCAGATTATTTGGAAAATAAACAACTTATATAAGTATCTCATATCAACATCCACGATCAACATCAACAACCATAAGTATCAGCATCAACATCAACATCAGCATCAACACCGATAAGTACCGATTTACCGAACGGAGCCTTAGCCTAAAGAATTAATCAATTTTACAAGACCCGTGTCAAGAGCGAATGTATAATGGGTCTTAGCAATTTCACATTTGGAACATGTAACTGTCGATAAAATCCTCCTGATAGTTATGGAATCGTGTCGCAGACTATATGATCTGCAGAGAATTCACCATTTTCTAGCAGTATATGAGAACAGCTTATATATCATAGAGCTTTTATGACTCACCAGAAAGTGTTTATTTTGTTCATAATTAACCTCCAAAGCAGAATAATATCATTAGAGGGATGGCACAAAAAGAGGGATAACAAGATTGTAGAAGTTGAGAACTAATGCAATGATCAATAGGGATGGATGAAACCAGCTCTACGTGTTTCACTATCATCAGTCCACCTGTTCATAGATTCTAAACAGATTGATAATCCTCAAATTTCACCAATTTGGTGTTACGCTTAATATGTTCCCTTCCAGAGATATCAAATGAAACTACCAAGAATTAGGAAAGCCTTCTCAGGTTGTTACTGGAACTGCACCAATAACCATATACTATATTCCTTAAGTACTGTCCCATCTCATACCAAAAAATATTAACAGATACCTCATGTATGAATTGAGGAGCACCACTCATTCGTTAATGAAGAATACCTGAAAGCCGCTAAAATCAAATGAAGTGCAGCCGATATAGAGTATTAGGCAGCCGATTTAATCTCCATTGCCCAACTCTTTACCTGTGCATATAAAAGGAAGTCAGTCAAACAAGGGACTCAAGTTTCAAAGCAGCATTAGACATATTCTCCAAAAGCAGATAAAACTAGATGATCTCAATGTGGACTTGTCATGAACTCCCACTCATCTTTGGCATATTAGGTTCTGCGCTAAGCTCTTACCTTTTATTCCTTGTACTTTTATCAGCAGTCCTCAAGAATTAAATTCCATGTTTGTTTATATTCTGAATACATACTTACATCACCTCTTCTGCTTGTTTTCCAGGAAATATTGTCTCATTTGTGGTGTTCTTGGCACCTATGTAAGCACTTCTGAGCTGAAAATCAGTTGCAATAATCACATAACACCTGAGCACGTTATAAACTTGTTATTTACCACTTAAACACCTAAATTTAGCTGATTCTTGACGGTTTGGCACAATGAATCAGCATTTCAACACACACTCATATTCCTCTTATATTTCTAAATTTTATACTTTTCGGGTTTGCAAGGCTAACTTTGTTGCATTTTCTCACAGACCAACCTTCTACACGATTTACAAAAAGAAATCAGCTGAAGGATATCAATCAATACCTTATGCAGTTGCACTTTTCAGTGCATTTTTACTGTTGTACTATGGTTTTCTCAAGACAAATGGTACCTTGATCATCACCATCAACAGCTTTGGGTGTGCAATAGAAATCATGTACCTTATAACATATTTAGTCTATGCACCATCAGAAGCCAAGGTTTCTCCCTTCTCTATCATGTACTTAGTCTCTGTCTCAGCTCTAATTTACTAACCAGGGTTTTTGTTTTTTGGGATGCTTCACAGATTTTCACAGTTAAGCTAGTAGTCTTGTTCAACTTGGGGACATGCGCCTTAGTCATGCTTCTTACAAGCTTATTGGTTGAAGGTTCCAAGAGAGTCATGACGGTAGGATGGATATGTGCTATTATTAATATCTGTGTGTTCGCTTCGCCTCTAACCATCATGGTACAGTCTAAAAAAAACTCCATGAATATCAAATTCTTTATATATTAATATATATCCCTTAGCAACCAGTATCTGAACCAAATGCACTGTTCTTTTGGGTAACAGAGACAAGTTATAAAAACAAAGAGTGTGGAGTTTATGCCATTTCCGCTCTCATTCTTCCTTACGCTAACTGCAATAGTTTGGTTCTTCTACGGATTCTTCATAAGAGACTACTTCATTGCAGTATGTCACTTTCAGACATGTTTATTAGTTTTATGTGTTCACTTTTTCTCTCTAGGTATGAGATTTAGCTTCTTTTATGATCAGGTTCCAAACATTATAGGCTTTCTACTAGGACTTGCCCAGATGCTCTTATATGGAATCTACAGAAATTCTTCCAAGAAGAAAGTGTTGAGTTGGAGCAAGCAGGAAGGTACCGCAGATCTAAAGCCAAACTTGGCAGATAATCTCGCATACAACACTGCAGAAATTGAATTAAAGGTGGTGGAAGACCATGTTTAACAAATAGGAAGAATTCTCGAAAATGAATGCAATTTTATGGATTGCACAGAAAACAACAGTATATACTTCAGCAGTTATGTACAATAGCTTCTTAATGTTAGAATTTAGTAATAACTTCATCATTATTAAGGTATCGTATGTTCAGCAGTTATGTACAATAGGTTCTTAATGTTAGAAATAACTTCATCAGTGGGGTATCAATACCAAGCATACATATAATTTTCTTAATGCATTTATTTCTGTCTACCAGCTTACCAGATCAGGATATAGTTCATGGATGCTATTCAGTTAAGCCAATCAATCACAAACATGATAAGTATATACTAGGTACTAAGTTACAATTGTTTTCAATTATTTTTGGATTATGGGTACAAATTCATTTACATAGGCACATATTAACACATCAGGATGCAAGGCACCTATCAATTTCAATCAACTCAAACACATTGGCTTGATCATCTTGTGTATGTATATTCATTAACTTACATGTAAAGTTGTAAATACAAAAAATCTTCAAACCTCCAATTGGTTAGATTCGTCGCTATTACCATCAACAGTCAATAATCCCCAATCTGTTCAGCTCCAGCTTCGGATGCTTGAACAGCTTGACCTGGATTACTTACCCCTTGTAATATATCTTGCCTGAAAGGAAGGACACAATAAAACATCATACTAAATGTGCACCAAACACTGTATATAAGACAATCATGAAATGATACATAATCATTATGAGGTATATGTATACTTTAAATCATTTAACTCCAGTGTAAGATCACTAATTTCCATGCTTGAGAGCCTGATAGAAGCCATTGTATTAGGGAGCTCTAAATCAGCGGTTTTGACTAGCTTTGCAAAAGATAGAGCAGCTCTTCTTATAGCCTAATTGAACAATTAAAGAACAAGTTAACTTCATATTTTAATCTTCCCCGATACTGAATCCGATTCTCAAATCTGTCTAAGATGGCCCAATTCCAAGCAATTTAAGCCTGAATTTATCATGACTCGTAAGTAAAATGAAAGTATGTGGAAATTTGAAAGACGATGATTCTGATAGAAGATTGATAAAGAGGAAATTAAAATTAAATGTATGAGAGAACTTGCAAATAGTGTGGGAACAGCAGCTACAACGAGGCTGATGAATGCCATTGATGTCTGCAATAATAGAATTGGATCAAAGTGATAAGTAAAAAAATTGAAGTGATGAATTGAACACAACCTACTCAAAAAAACCGAAATTCTTCAGAAACGCAGAATAAACATCAAAATTTGTTTATAAAATACCGCGGAAGCCATGAACAACAGAAGAAGGAAAGCGTGGTCTCGGGTGTTGAAACTTGAAGCCGAGGACGAAACACACGGCGGCGTAGTTGGGTTTCGAATTTCCGAATTCCACTGATTTCTCCTTTCATTCTCCCCAATAGATGAATTCTTCAATTGGTTCGATCTTCCAATTCGGGAAAAGTGAGTTGTTGTGTTGGGGCAATTATTGTTGGAAGAACAAAGGGTGATCAAATGGAGGCGTTTGATTAATTGGGGGTTTGAAGAATCAGAGACGAGATTGGGGGCGAAATTCGTTCTTCCGAGGGCAGCGAAAGAGACTGGAGAATGATTGGGAGTGGAGGGATTGGAAAGTGGAAATTTCATGGCGAAACAACTTCAACATACACAAAGACAAGTTGGGAATTTCTTCATGTCGATCTTTCTTCTTTCCAAATTCGGTAATTGGCGATTTTTAGTTTCTATTTTAATCCTTGTTTTGTCCATTTTCAACAAGTAGCCGTTGCTTTTCCTTTCTTTTCGCGTTATCATTTTCTTGGCTAATGTTTGTTTGCTTGAATCTAGGGTCTCCATAATAAACCCAAACCGAAAAATTAATTATTTTTTAGGTTAATTAAATTGATTTTTTTTTAAATTTCGGTTTGGTTAACCGAATCGAAAATATTTTTGATCTATCGATTCAGTTTCGGTTCATGACTTTTCATTTAACGGTTAATCAAATAATCGAAAATATAGTAATATGTTTTTCAATTATTAGTTATTTTTGTTTTATTTATTGGTTAAACTCTATGATCTTCAAGGTGTTGTTCTAGTTTGAGTCTTTAATCCTCCAATTGTAACAATTTACACACTATTTTTCCACGTCTCATTGAAATAGGACTCGCTTATTATATAGTATAAACTCTCGATATTTGTTTACAACAAATGAAACAAAATGGTATAAGTACATATTTAAAATAAAAGTCAAGCTTGATCACTTTTTTTTATTCAAATTTTTTAATTTTAGTTTTAATTATTTAAGGTAAAACTATATAAATGGTTATCAGTTAACCGAGGAAACCGAACCGAAAAATTGATTAACTGAAATTCACGGTTTGTTTCGGTTCAGGATTTTAACTAACCGAAATCATGGTTAACCGAATTGTGGTTAGCCGAAATCTCGGTTAATCGGGTTTGGACACCCCTAGTTGAATCCAATCGGGCAACAACGGTGCTTCACGAGAGAGTGAGAGAATGTATCTCGGCCTTTCGAACATATGAATGAAAAAATAAATATTTTTTAACTCGAGTATATAAGATATACATATGACTGTAAAATTTTGGAACTTATTATACATAATATCATAATTGACTATGCATTACACTTTTTATTGGGTAATCTTATTATATGTTACAACTGATTGTGCATAATTTGGTAAGTGATTGTATATAATAATTGATCATTGATAGTGTCCATGACTTGTGTTATTGACTGTGCATTATATTACAATTGACTTACATAATTTGTAAGTGACTATGCATAATTATATTCTCGTATCCATAATTTTATTACCATCTGTGCATAATATTGTACTGATTGTGCATGACTTTTACACACTTATTATAAGTTTATCGTGCACACTCAGTTAAAAAAGTCATGTACAATCAATAACAAAATTATGTACACTCACTTACAAAAATTATGCATAATTCGTAGTAAAATTATGCTCACTCGTTATAAGATCATCATAGACACCTATATAAAAAGCCATGCACATTTAGGTATAAGACCATGCACATTAAGTAACAAAATTTATGCACAGTCATTTGCAATTAATATTTTGCAAACTCAAAGTATTAAAAAAAATTCATCTAAGCTGTTGATTTTTCCAAATCGGGCCATTGCACGTTCTTAGTTCTCTCCACAAATATTATTCTCTCATAATCCATTCTCTTGTTTGGTTTAACTATATGATTTTTAGAAAGTTAGTTTTTGAGAATTAAAATTTAAACGATTTGAGAAAAATTTATTGGGTTGAATTTTAAAGTTTTAAAATTAAAATAAAGAAAGTTAAGATTTTGTACGCAAGAAAGTGAAAGTAGAACTTACCTAGAAGACTTAGATAAATCAATTTCCTATGGATTTAAAAAAATTAAATCCCTAAATGATGGTGCGCAAAATAGAGGAATAAGAGGTGGGACCGGGGTACGAGGAATAACGGGATTTGGCGAGATTCTCGAGGTTAAACTCAAGGGCCATTGCCATACCCATCTTAAAAAAGGGAAAATACATACCTTTACGAGGCCTCAAGACCTCGATCACGAGGTCTAAACCTCGTTGCTCAAAAGCTTACACCCACACCCCATCTAACCACTCAGCGACCACCGCTCTATCGACCAATAATCAACTTCCTCACTCTTGACCAATCAAAGAGCTTGATCTCGGGCGTTCCACATCGAGCAAACATCAAAACCCGATTTCTCAAACCTCTATAAATAGAGGAGAACCTCGTAGGTAGCAAAGGGTCGAAAAACATCTTGAACTCAAGAACTATCTTGCTCGTTGAAGATTGACGTGTTGAATCATTGTTAAAGACCGCGCTACAACCAAGTGAAGGTCCACAAAAAGACTTCAAGTCACCCAAAGAGTCCTCGTCCCGATCAAAGATCTCGTTGTATCACCTCGCAGGCCACAATCACCGCATGCTAAATCAGCTCCTCGACCTCGCTACTAGAGCTCGCTAATAGTCTGTTGGTGATAGAACCTCGTTGTAACTAGGAGATCTCGAACCTTGTTAGAATGAGATCTCGAATCCCCTAAAAAGAGATCTAGGGCGTAATCTCATTGCTTATAATCTCGTTCTTCGTAATCTCGCAATCTATAACCTCGTGCTAAAGATATAAATAAAAAAGCAAGTGTTTGTACATTTGAATAAAAGTAATCTCGTTTCTTGTCTTCTAGCGCTAATTTATTTTGGGTTTCATCACTAAATAGACATTTTCTTAAAACCCACTAAAAAAGCATTCGATATTTTTGTAATTGAGGTTAAAACAAGGAATTGATTTAGGTTTAAATTCCATTTTCATAATAAGATAGCTGTAAATTTTGAATCAAATTAGGTTTAACTTGCCACCAACAAGTCCATCGTTCTTAACCTCCAACACTTCGAAAAATGGTATTTTAACTTTCCTCCTTCTCTCCCCATCAACCACTAGCCATCTTCATGTCCATCTTCCTCATCCACCATGAGACTAAGCCCTGATTTTTTTATTGCCACTTTCAATTGTCTTCTTCTTTCTCACCAATTGATTTCCTTCTAGACAGCCTTAACCATAAAAAATTCTCAGTCATTGCCACCCATCTTCCACTCTCTTCAAGACTTCAACCATCAACCATAATCCTAATCAATTGATTTCCATTGTCCTCTAATGAAGTATAGTAGTAATGCTTGTCCTTCGTGTAATCGAATAAGATCTCGCCATTTAAGACCAAGCCCATTTGTAGCCTAGCATGTAGGCAAAATAGAAGATGAAGAGTTCTTTAGAAAATGCTTACTGATAGGCCGCACCTACATCATCTCATTCTTATTTCAACTTCTCATACCTGATGAACATGGTGGTTTAAAACCCATACTTGTGAGGTTTGAAGTAAGGGGTTAGATATTAGAAAAATTGCTAACTAAACATCAAGTATTGAGGTTGGATTCCACAACTCGATTCATACCTCATACCTAAAACCTCATAACTCATACCAAGTAAACAAAAACCCATAATGCTTTTTAGATTTGAAACCTTTTGATTGTATTCTCACATTCTATGATAATAAATTTTTTTTAGGTTTCACCAATAGCCTAATATCATAATTTTCAATTAAAGACATGTGATATATCCATATTAGATTTATCACTCTAGGAATATTATTGTCATCACCCCCCACATACTTTTTTGTTGTAATTGAAAAAAGTACTCCACATTTGTGTTGGGATATCATAGTTTTAAACAATAGCATCCATGTCTTTAAAGTTTGCCAAAATGCCCAATTTTTTCATAAGAATACCCTACCTTTGGATAACGTGAAATCAAGAAACAATAATTTCGATTTTCTTTTGGGTAAAAACAATTTTATATTCAATTTCTATTACTAATTCCTAAATGAAAATCAAATTCAAAAGGTTCATCTTTTAGCCCTAACTAATCAATCATCTCCTTTGAAGGTGTTGGAAGAGGCGTAGATGTGAAAACTTTGGTGAAGGATAGGTCTCCTAAGACGACAACGTTGAAGGATGTGTTGTTGAGGATAAATAGAGAGTGGGTGATGGGCAATACATGCCCAAAAGAGGAGTGAGGTGTGTGTGAGTGAGAAAAGATGGCTTTGTGAGATGAAAAGTTTACTTTTAATATTCAAGAAAAAAGTTTAAATTTACTTACTTTTCATCCTTTTTTGTCTAGAAAATAGGGCTACGCCCATACCAATTTTAGTAATGGGAAATGATAAAACATGTATATTGTCAACCATTTTTTCAATTTTTTTATTTATCCGGAGCATTTTTATGTACAAAATAACATAAAATAATTAACGTTTTGATGTGTAAAATACAAACTAAAAGGAAAATGTATAAATAGGACTAATTTTAAATTTTGTAAGGAAATTGAAAAATAACAAATCTATGGTTTTCAATTACAAAAATCATCATTATATGTCCAATATAGTCCCGCACAAGCTAGATTTGGGTGGTCAAGGTGGGGTACCCATAGCATCATTAGGAGGACACGCCCGATACACTCAAGAAAAATTGAAATACAACTATGTGACAATATTAACTAAATTTATGTTAATGCACCAAATTGATATAAGGGATATATCCATCTCAAAGATATTGTATCAGCTAATGAGCAAGAGGATGCACCCCAAGTTTGCATAGCAAATATTTAATTGGTAGACCTAAAATTTTTATATAATAATGTTAAAAATAAACTAAATAAAGTTAATCTATATTTTGAAATTATCATCGAACCTCATACGTTCTAGCTCATCAAACATCTCGTCATTAGAATAAACACACGACGACCTCCCCATATAGTACTTTTCAGTTGCAAGGACATTAACCACACATTCCATCACATTATTATATCCAATCCATTCATCTTGTGAAAGTCTGTGAGTCATAAATCGGGAATCATGTATACGTAAGCCCATTACATAAGCCTAGTGGAGTTCCATCCTAAAATCAATTGGCAATAGGAAGAGTAATCCTAGAGCTTATATACTATCTATTTTATTTGGGGTATTCTACCACATCCCCATTGCTAGTTTCTTTCATTCTACATTTCTTTTTTTTGGTCAAGGCAAATTACATTTCTTAGACGAACTTTCAAAGGCTTTAGATGCACTTCCACTCATTCATACTAGGAATTGAAGCATGTGGATGACTTGAATAATATGATTGGTTTGTGGAAGTCTCCAAATTAGCATGCAATGTCATCTTTAACCATGTAATCAATGATGTCCGTGTTTTTAGCTTTGTTTTAGAGTGTTTTTTTTAGGTTTAGCTTGTGTTTAGCTTTGTTTTTGTGTGTGTTGTGTGTCTTTTATTTTAGTTTTCCTATTTTGTGAAAAGTGTGGAAACTACGCTAGTTTTGTGTAGTTTTGAAGTGGATTGGAAGCATTCATGAGCATCAAAGGAGAGGAGCATAGCCAAGGAAGAGGAGTTGAAGATGTTGGAAGAAGATCCCGAGGAATCCAAAGAGAAGAAGTAAAGAAAAGAAGAAAACAAGCCCGGAACAGGCTGGTTACCGACCCAGGAGGGGTCGATACCGAGTCCTTCAGGAATCAAGACTAAGGAAACAACAGAAAGGGTCGGTACCGAGGGTCCCCATGTCGGTAGGGCTACGCTGACTTTGTGTTTTCAAGGAGATTATTCCGATATCTTTTTAGTTTGGTAGTTTTTATCTTTAAGGAAACTTTTTAGATAGATCTTTTAATATTTAAACCCTTGTGTGGGCAAAGTTTGGGGGCTCTATCTCTTTTTAATTTCACACGCACGTTAAGGATTTGGAGACAAGTTTAGAGTTGCTTAGGGCGCAAGGAAGAGTTTGCTTTAGGGTTTCTTTGTGTTCTAAGTTGAACTTCAAGACGATTGTAGTTTTGAATTCAAGTAAGTTTTTCTCTAGTTTAATTAAAGACATGTTTTCCTTCAATATTATTGTCTGTTTCTCTTTCACCATGAGTGAATAGTTCTCTTGTTCTAGGGTTGGGGTATTACCCAACATATTTGTGAATGATGATGATGTGAATGAATGATTTGATTGCCTTTTATCTATTTTCTAATCGTTTGTGCTTATGCTTTGATGAAAGTTGAAGTATTCATCTTTATGATTTGATCGGAAAAAAAAGTTGTGAATTTGAATATGGATAAAGTTTGAAACAAATGTTGAGAACTTTACATCAAGATAAGTAGATAAAAAGAATTAATTATGAAAATTGATTGATTTGCTTGTTTGTTCAGCGAAAGTTGATTACTTATGTTTAATTAAAGGCATGATCTTCATGATTCATATTGTTTAAATTGCATGACTATGCTGTGGTAAACCCTAAATCCTAGATCTTTTCTCACTTTGGTTGAATCCTCGTTCTCAGTTTTGCATCGTTACCGACCCTATACAGGCTCAGTACTGACCTTTTCAGTGCTTTTACGATCGTTGTTTGTTCGTTTCTGTTTTGTTTATTTCTTCTGTTTGCTTGTTCTTTTGCATTTTAGATAGTAATTAAACATAGACTTCTCTTCCCGTGGACGAACTTGACTCCACTGTACTCAGCGGTGTAAGGCCCGAGGCCCTAGAAGCGCTATCCCATGCCAACCCGAGAACTTCCCAGGAGGTCACCCATCCTGGTACTACTCTCGCCCTTGCACGCTTAACTTTTGAGTTCTTTGTCCTCACTCGAACTCAGAAAAGGAAGACCTCTTGTTGACATGAGGAGCACCTCAATTCCTTATAAATTATCGGGGTGTTACAATCTCCCCCACTTAAGCACTTGACGTCCTCGTCAAGGCCCAAGGACCGCCCTCCGGGTCGAGTGATAGCCCACCGGGACAAGCCAACTCGTAACCCAGAGTCGGCTCTGATACCATTTGTAAGGCCCGAGGCACTAGAAGCGCTATCCCATGCCAACCCGAGAACTTCCCAGGAGGTCACCCATCCTGGTACTACTCTCGCCCTTGCACGCTTAACTTTTGAGTTCTTTGTCCTCACTCAAACTCAGAAAAGGAAGAGCTCTTGTTGACATGAGGAGCACCTCAATTCCTTATAAATTATCGGGGTGTTAGAAGCGGGGTCTTGATTTATAAATTTATTTGTTGGTCAAGTATAACCCTTTCAACAAATTGGCGTCGTTGCCGGGGATCGAACTCGGTCACCCGCGTGACAAGCGGGAATACTTACCACTATACTACAATGACCTTTTTGGGTTTGGGAATAGCACTGCACCGTTTTTAATTCGTTTTCTTTTGTTTGTTTCTCAATTTATACAAGCGGGAAGGCGTAGGCTTAATTTCGATAACCCTTTATACGATTCTGAGCCTGAACGTACTTTTCATCGCAGAAAAAGAGAAAATCGAGCAATGGCGACTGTTGAAGAGCTAGCTGAACAGATGGTCGAACTTCGAGCTCAGATGGAGCAGCTACAAGCTGATAGAGACACTGCAGCTGCTGCGGCAGCACGTGAAAGAGATAATGTTGCTCGATTACAAGAGAAACTGAATGCCATTCCAAGGAATGCCAAGCAATATATGCACCCAGAACTGAGGGTGCCGAAATCGGCAATCATACTTCCTGAGATTGAGAAAAACATTGAAATCAAGTCTCACTTCATATCTCTCGTCAAAAGATCTCAGTTTGAGGGGAAACCAACTGAGTGCCCAATGGAACATATTAAGAACTTTACTGATTTATGTGACACTATTTCTGTTGATTGTGTTTCTCTTGAATATGTTTTGTTCAAGGCCTTCAAGTGGTCTCTCGCAGGAAAGGCCTTGAGCTGGTTAGAGAGCCTACCTCCTAGGTCGATAAGGACTTGGAAAGCTTTGCATGACTTGTTCATGACAACGTTCTACCAGCCTGCCAAGACTACGGAGCTTAAGAAGCGCATCAGCTCCTACCACCGGCTGCCTAATGAGACGTTTGTAGAGACATGGGAGAGATTTAAGGAGTTGCTTCGACAATTCCCTACCCATGGGCAGCCACCATACGTGCTCCAAGAGATCTTCTTCCAAGCGATCAATGCTGCAACGAAAGACCACATCAATTTGCATATCGATTACGGTTTTATTGAGATGGATCTCGATGAGGCTTGGGCGTTGTTAGACAAACTTACCAACTATGATGCAATGTATGGCACACAAAAAGCCCAGCAACCCCAAAGGAAGTTGTACAATCCGAACACGGATATAGATCCGGATGTGAAAACCCAATTTATGCAAGACGAGATCAATAGGGTTAAGAAAAAGGTAAGTTTCCTTAAAACTTCTCAACATTGTTAAGAATGTGGCTCTCAAGCCCATAGTACATCTGCTTGCACTAACATTGAGCAGGTAAGAGCCGCTGAGACCTATGTTGAAACTAATTACATGAGAAGCCAATATCGAAACCCGCCCAACAGTTATGACAGGAACAACAACTATCCCGCTTAGGAAAATTACAATCAAGGTCAATGTCATGCACCTCCACCACAAGAAAAAAGGCTCGCACCTTATAGGCCTCCGGGTTATCAAAAGCCTCCATCTTGAATGCAAGGCATTCATGACAGAATCAATGGAGTGCCTATACACCTTTCACCGCCGTGCTCAAATGAAAGGTGTATAGTCACAATTGGGAGAATTAGAAACTTCGAAGAAGAGTGTCAATTCCCAACTAGGTGATCTTGCTGCACAGATTCCATGACCTCAAGGGCAACTACCGGGATGTCCCGATCAAAACCCTAGAGGACAAATTGCAGTCATAAACCTAAGGAGTGGAAAGAAATTGTCAAATCGTGCTGCGACCAAGGAAACAGTGCACGGCGGTGAAGATGAAGCCCCAGTTGACATCGTTACCGACCCCCCACAGGTCGGTACCGACCCCTCCATGCCAGGTAAGTCTTCTCAACCGACCCCCTCTCAGTTACGAGGTCCTTATCGACTCCCCTCGGGTCGGTATCAACCCCTTTGGTTCCGATTCCGGCAAAGACTCTTCATTTTCCCTCCAAGAAGTCCAAAGACTCCACATAAGGGAAGTTTAGGCATTTTGTAAAGGTGCTTCAAAGCTTAAATATATCTATTCCATTCGTTGAGGCCCTAAGAAAAATGCCTGCTTACACAAATTTTTTGAAAGAAATCTTAAGCTAGAAGAGATCAATTTCTGAGCTAACTGATGAGGTCCCATCCTTGGAGCTCCCTAAAAAGCTAGGCGACCCAAGTAAGTTTATTATTACAATTGGTATTCGAGCTTATCGTTTCAAAGCATTATGTGATTTAGGTGCCAACGCGAGCCTTCTACCGCTCTCTATTTGGTCCAAAGCCAATATGGGATCGTTGGAACCTGTCAACATGAAGCTATATATGATAGATGGTTCATGTGTCAAGCCTACATGAGTTGTTGACGACTTTCCGGTCCAAGTGGGCAAGTTGTTTTTCCCTAATGATTTTATCGTGATGGAGATGCCTAAAGACCTAGTGGTGCCTATCATTCTTGGTAGGTCGTTCTTAGCCACAATTATAGCTATAATAGATGCTAGGAAGGGACTCCTAACTTTCGAGATCGGGGATGAGGTGGTCGAGTTTCACTTTAACCTCACCATGAAAGAGACCAATGAAGCTGAGGTCAAAATGCTCTACACCCACACCGACTAAATTGAATGTGGGGACCCGATCGAGCGATTGCTGGCTATGGAGGCATTTCCAAGCAGAAGAAGGACGAAATTTGATTCTGTTACATCGATACCGACCCTCTGTGGGTCGTTAACGAGGCTACTGGAAGGAAGTGACGAGCAAACGGTCTCTGCAGTGTTGTTACCGACCCCTCACAGGTCGGTACTGACCCTTCTGGCAGACGACGACGAGATATTGGCGTGTGATTACCTTGAAGAGATCTTGAAGACGGAATATGAAGAGTCCATTTTCATCCCGGCTGAGCTACTCCAACGCTCAAGCTACTTCCAGAATCTCTCAGATATGAATTTCTTGGTCATAACTCTACCTTCCATGTTATCATTAATGCTAAATTAAATGATGAAGAAGTCAAGAAACTAATTTCTGCGCTTAGGATTATAGAAAAGCCATTGGCTATTTCCTTGATGACATAACCGGCATATCACCCTCCTCGTGCATGGAGGATAATCATAAATCCACCATAGAGCATCAGCGTAGACTTAATCCTAATATGAAAGATGTGGTCAAAAGGAAATTTTAAAACTACTTGATGCATGGATTATTTTTCCTATATCGGACAGCCAATGGGTTAGTCCGGTCCATGTGGTCCCTAAAAAGTGTGGTATGACAGTTATAGAAAATGAAAAGGGTGAGTTGATCCCCACTAGGACCACAACTAGTTGGAGGATGTGCGTTGATTATAGGAAGTTAAACAATGCAACAAGAAAAGATCATTTCTCACTTCCTTTTATTGATCAAGTTCTTGAACACTTAGCCCAACATGAATATTTTTGTTATTTAGATGGCTATAGCGGTTTTTGGCAGATTCCCATACATCCTGATGATCAAGAGAAAACAACCTTTACTTGTCCCTATGAGACCTTTGCATATAGAAGAATACCATTTGGGCTTTACAATGCCCCTACAACTTTTCAAAGATGCATGATGGCTATCTTCTCTGACATGACAAAGGATATAGTAGAGGTTTTCATGGATGATTTCTCTGTTTATGGTTCTTCATTTGATGCATGTCTTGTTAATCTTACGTGTGTTCTTAAAAATGTGAAGAAACCAATCATGTTTTAAATTGGGAAAAATGTCATTTTATGGTCCAAGAAGGGATTGTGTTAGGACATCTCGTCTCTAAGAGAAGGATAGAGGTAGATAAAGCTTGAGCTTATTGAAAAATTACCTCCCCCTTCTTTTGTAGAAGACGTAAGGAGTTTTCTAGGACATGCAGGCTTCTATAGATGTTTTATACAAGATTTTTCTAAGATAGCTAAACCATTAACTAAACTTCTAATGTTGAGCTGTCTCTAGAATGTCTGGAAGCTTTTCACAAGTTAAGAGAAACCCTTGACTCCGCTCCTATCATGCAGTCCCCAGACTGGATGTTTCCCTTCGAGATCATGTGTGATGCCATCGAATCTGTCGTTGGTTTAGTGCTAGGGCAACGAAAGGATAAAAGCTCCACGCCATCTACTATGCAAGTAAGACGCTTGATGAGGCGCAGAGTAAGTATGCCATGACAGAAAAGGAATTCCTTGTTGTGGTATTTGCTTTTGAAAAATTCTGTTCCTATCTAGTAGGCTCTAGGGTGATTGTTTATGCTGACCATGAGGCCGTTAGATACTTAATGGCTAAGAAGGATGCCAAACCTAGGCTACTTTGTTTTTTTTGGTCAAAACCTAGGCTAATTCGTTAGATGATCTTGTTACAGGAATTTGACCATGAAATCAAAGACAAGAAAGAAGCATAGAACTTAGTAGCTGATCACCTATCAAGATTGCCAATAGAACACATCATAGAGTCCATCAACGTTGTGCCAACCACCGACTCCATGCCAGACGAGCACCTCATGTGGAACGAGGTTGCAAACAACATTATCAAGGGGCCTACCAACCTTACATGGGTCGGTACCAACCCTTCTCTAAGGCTGGAGCACGCTGGGCACATCGATACCGAGGCAAAGGAGGCAGTAACTGACATAACAGGGTCGTTAACGACCCTACCTGGTCCGGTAATGACCCCTACAAGTAAGTTTTCTCAATCCAATTCAATTCTTTCCAGTACAGATCTTTCCTTATCTCCTTCTTCTACTTCTATCCATGCTATTAGAGGGTCAAAGACCCCTTGGTTTGCAGATTTTGCTAACTACATTGTAGGAGGCGAGATTCTCGAGGGTTTGTCCCCACAAAAGAAGAAGAAATTCCTTCATGACGTCAAGCAATATTACTACGATGATCCTAACTTGTTCAAGCAAGGAAGTGATCATATTCTCCGATGTTGTGTACCAGAAGAGGAGATAGAGAGTGTGATCCATCATTGTCACACTCTCCCCACATGTGGCCATGCAAAAGGGTTCAAGACTACGACGAAGATTCTTCAAAGTGGTCTCTACTGGCCAACACTTTTTTAAAGACGTACAGGAGTTTGTGACGTCTTGTGATGAATGCCAACGCTCCGTGAACATTACTTGGAGACATGAGAACCCGCTCACTTGGATCCTAGAGGTCGAGCTTTTTGACGTTTGGGGTATTGACTTTATAGGATCGTTTCCTTCATCAGGTCCCTATAAGTACACCCTAGTAGCGGTTGACTATGTCTCTAAATAGGTGGAAGACATCGCTACAAGAAATAATGATGCAAAAATTGTGGCCAAATTTATGAAAACTAACATCTTTCCCAAGTTTGGAGTGCTACGAGGTCTCATTAGTGATGGTGGATTGCATTTCATAGAGAGGAGCTTTGAAGCTCTTTTCGCTAAGTATGGGGTATCACATAGGGTGGCAACGCCCTACCATCCCCAAACTAGCGTCCAAGTGGAGGTTTCAAACCGGCAGATTAAGATCATCTTGGAGAAGACGGTCTCCCGCTCAAGGAAAGATTGGTCATCCAAGCTTGATGACCCTCTTTGGGCATACAGAACGGCGTAGAAGACACCCTTGTGCACCACTCCCTACAATCTAGTTTATGGCAAGGTGTGCCATTTTCCAGTCGAGTTAGAGAATAAAGCATTATGGGCTCTCAAGGAGCTCAACGTGGATCTCGACAAGGCCGGAGCAAAAAGGTACATGGACTTGTAAGAGCTAGAAGAGTTGGGGCTAAGGGCATATGAGAACGCCGAAATTTAAAAAGAGCACACCAAGAAGTGGCATGAAAAGAAGTTGGTGGCAAAAAGATATGAGGTTGGCGATAAGGTACTCCTCTTTAACTCTAGACTTCGTTTATTTCCAAGGAAGTTAAGATCAAGATGGAGTGGGCCATTCATGGTCTATCACATATATCCCCATGGAGTGGTGGATCTAGTTGATCATAATGGAGCCATCTTTAAGGTTAATGGGTGCAGGTTGAAGAAATATTTTGAGCAAGCTGATCTGGATGAGGAAATCCGAGCCACTTGGGCTGTAACATCCTCAGACTAGCCGACGTAAGTTCGTCAGGCTAACGATGTTTAAAATAGCGCTTACGGGAGGCAACCCGCTTTTATTTTTTAATTCTCAGATCTTTTTTCTAGCTTTCTTTTGACTTGTTTTTAGGATTAGGTTTAAGATAGTCGGAATAGAATTCTTTTAATAAGTGATACAGGCGAAAAAGGGAAAAAATCAAACAAATGAAGAAATTCGGAGAACACACAAGGATCGGTAACGACACCCCCCTAGGGTCGGTACCAACCCTTGCAAAAAAATCCGAAAATTTTTTCGCCCGCCTCAGGTAAGTACTTAAACCCCTTTTCTTTTTAATTTTTTTTACCTACCCTCAAGCCTTGTGACCGAACCCCCGAGACCTCTCTCTCCCTCTTCTTGTCGGCGCACCACACCGAGCCACCAGAATCACTTGTCGTCGCTCTCCATCACCGCTGTTGCACACTACTGTTGCGCACCCTATACACACCAGTTCGCGAGATTCCACAACCCCGATACCGAGCAATTTCATTCTTGTTCATTACGGATCCAAAAACCCTCGATACCAATCCCAAATCCTTCTTATTTTCTTTCTATATCTCGGATTTACGGTATGATTTCTCAACCTTGATCTTTTATTTCAAATTATTTGAGCATATATGATTTTGGTTGATTTGCATATCTAGATCTAGGTCGAAAAATGTTGTGCATAAATCCATGCCTCTTTGCCTCAATTTGGTGTTGTGTATTGATGAACAATGTTTTTCCATGTTTAGGATTGAATTTGTTTCAATTTATGAGCATGAATTTGCGTATTCTTGAGAAAACTAGATCTACACTTTCTTGAGCAAATTTTGGCATGTTTGGGATGGTTTTTGACTAAGTATGGGGTTTTTGTGTTTGGTTTCTCTTGATTGTGGTTGTACACCAGCTATGATGTTGAAATTTGTGGGATATTTGTTGGTTTGAAGTTGAAATTTCAACTCAAACTGAATTCGGGCAAGGCACTGTTGCCTCGTTACCGACCCCTGTGGGTCGGTACCGACCCCTATTTTGCACAAGATTGTCGAAACCACGCAAGCACCTTGTTACCGACCCCCTGGCTTGGTAACGCCCTGTAGAAAGCTTGCATGACTTTAGTGGTATTTCTAGGATGTAACTCGGTTCTTTCTGCTTGATTGATTCACTTTTGATTGATTATGCGTGATAGTTTTGCTCTCCTACTTATGTGGCATGCAAATATGAAGTTTTGAGTGATTTTAGGTACTTTTTTTCAATTCAAGTATGGGGTCATATGGTGCCTTTGTCTTGTGTGGAGAAATTATCTTGGAATTTTTTGAATGTGTAGGACTAGATGGCAGGACCAAGTCGAGAAAACAAGAGGGCTAGGAAGCCAAATCCACCAAAGATTGATAAGGTTTTGCTACGGACTAATAGGGAGGTTGAACTGTTCAATCTTGTGATCAACCGACCTCACAAGACGAGGTGGTTCTCCAGCTCATGGGGAGCAATTGGGCATATATGAGGACATCAGGCAGGCGTTTGATCACATTGGCGCCGCCCACTTTCTGGAGGCCAACGACCCGTACTACCCTGCCCTCACTGCTGAATTTGTGGCTACTCTCAAGCTCAAAATAGATGATCCAGATTCAGAGGGTGAGGTTAGGTTTCGGATTGGGAACGAGCGTTGTGCTCTCACTTTGGAGGAGTTCAACGCCTTCCTTGATTTCCAACCCTTCTCAAGGTTACAAGCTACATCAGTTCAAGGTTGACGAGACATGGGGATATCTGACGGGCCAGCCTCAGTGCCCATGGCATGCTCTCCCTAGCAAGGACATTGCCAACCCTCTCTTTTGCATTATTCTAAGGATCTTGGACAGCACAATCTGGGCCAAAAAGGAGCTGTCTAGGCCCATATGGAAGGAGTTGGCTTGTCTTCGCACTATGCTATTTGAGGATCCCGCCCCCATGAACTTGGGGTATGAGTGGTTAAAGCACGTGGTGGATTACAGGGGGAAGTCAGAGGATCTTTTCATCGGTGGTATAGTTACCCGTGTTGCTCAGGCATGTGAGGTAGACTTTGATGTCATTTTAACTTGCATGGTTTGCATGTGCATTTTAGATATAGTTTTCTTTCTTTTTAGGGTTAATTTTTTGTGGTTTTTTGGGATTTTCATATTATTTGAGATATGGAGTCTACACAAGTGTATTTTGTTTTTATAGGTGTTTTGATGATGTTTTTGGACTTTAAAGAAGAATTTGAGATCAAGAGAATGACGGTAGATATTGTGGAGCAAAGGAAAGAAGTTTAGAAGACCTATGAGAAGCTATAAGGGTAAGAAACTAGCCAAGTGTAGGAGTCACGGGCATGTTTCACGGCCATGAATTGAGTTTCATGGTCGAAGAAGATTCTAGAGTGTAGGAGTCACAAGCGCTTTCACGGTCATGAATCCACCCGTGAAGGGCTACGAAGTGCTTTCACGGTCGTGACAGAAAATAGTTACGACTGTGACTCCCCTATTTTGTTCCGTGACGGGTTTTTGGGCTTTGTTTTGGGCCCGAGTTTGTTTTTAGGGTTGGATATATTTAGTTTATTTCTTATTTTTAACTTCTTGGAAGACAATTTAGAGATTATTATGCATTATTATTATTATTTCTAATTTCAAGGGGAGAGAAGACAATTTCTAGGGGTTTGAGTTTACGCTCTTTCAATTTGGAGAATTCACACTTTTGGATCTACTTTTGTTCTTTCATTTGAAATATTAGTAAGTTTCTCTTTCAATTATTGTTCTTATTCTTATTCCATGTTTGATTTAATTGTTTTGATTATGAATTTCAATATGCTAGGCTAAACTCTTTAGTTCTAGGGTTTGGTTGATCCCAACAATGTGAAGCGGATTAGATTCAATATCTTTTGCTTGAATTGAGTTGAAAAATTAATATGATTTGATTCTAGGAGATTAATCTAATAGGTTTAAACTTGTTAGTCTTTCTTAGGTTGCGCATCGAGAGGTGGTAGTCTAAGTAAGTAAACAAAATAGAGAGAACACATCGAGAGGTGGTTCTATCTATTTTGAAAAACTAGAATTGAACTTGAGGATTAGTTTCTCATGTGGTTAATTGTCATAGAACTTCTAGATGTTTAAGTCAAGTTTGATGCATCACGAGAGTGGGGCAAGTTTGGTTCACCACCTAGATTTCTAAGTGTTTAAGTCAACTTAATTTGATCCGCGAATGATGCTCGCTGGGATCAGAGCGATGAGCACTGACAGTCCACTACTGAGTTTATGCAGGGCATGGAGCGCCACTTTCCACCTCCACCACCACCTAACTATCATTGATTCTCTCTCTTCAACAAGGATGTTTCATGGATGTGTCATGCATGCTTCGACAATAATTTTGTGAGTTTGTTTTCTTTTCCCTTTTCTCTCTTTTTACTTTTTTTTGTGTTTCTTACAGTGGGGACACTGTTCGGTTTAAGTATTAGGTAGGGAGGAAAAGAAAACTCATGTTGTGTTTTTCTTGCTTTTTAGATGTTTTTCTAAGTGTTTTGCTTAAGTTGTTTGTTGGTTTAAGTTGTTAGTTGTTTTTCCTATAAAAAAATTGAAAAAAATTAAAAAAAAAACACAAAAAGTTTTTTAGGACGGATGATACCCATATCTTAGGAGTTCTATGATAGTGATTAATTGAATGATCATGTAATTTCTTTGATATTTTTGGATAGTTTAGCCCGAATCTTTCATGAAAATGTTTTTATGTGAATTTCTTAGCTTGTGATGTAATTGAGCACATATGACTTTTAGGTAGAAGTTAATTATAATCCAATTAAATTGACCTCCTTGTGAGCTTATCTTTAGCCTTGACTTTCTTGTGTGATTTTACTCTCCTATTGCATATTATCTCCTGATATTGTCATGGTTATTTATTTCTTGAAGCCTATATGAGATACTAGTTCATTACATGTGAAATTAGATTATGGAAAACTTATTTTCATTTAGCCTTATTATTCCTTATCTACCTTATCATTATCCTTTCTTTTTGAAGACATTATTTTTGAACCTTTAAGCTTATCTTAAGCTCCACAAAATTGTTCCCTAGACGATGAAAGCTTGACCCTATCCGGAGATTAAGACTTATTTGGGTTGTGATTGGTTTTGTTGAGTGTGAGTTGTGTTGGTTAGAAGAGAGGGATGGGTATTATAGGAGTCTCATTGTTGATTAAAATTTGTAAAAAGGATTTTTGGCTTAAAAAGATGCACAAGTTAGTAGTGAAAAGCAAAGGAGGAAGAAAGAAAACTGTTGGATTCGTAGGGTCGGTACCAATCCTACCGAGCCTCCTCCCGAAAGAAAAAGGAAAAAACAACATGAAAAAATTTTTGAAAAAAAAGAGAGAAGAGTTTGTGAATAAGTGCAGAAAAGTAATGAGAAAAGCCAAGAATTCCTTTATATGCTTCATGAGACTTAGTTGGAATTTTGGGTTGATGAAAAAGATGAGAGTGTGCTATGTTTGAGTGAGTTTGGTATGTTGTTTTAAGTGTTTTGGTGTTATGTTGTAAAGTTTAGGAGTCTTGATTCCCGGATTTTAGCACTACATAACCAAAATATTTCCACGCCTTATTGCTATTACCAAGCCCCATTACAACCCGGCCTAATGGAAGCTTCTATAAAGTTTTTCATCGAGCCTAAGTTCTCTTGATAATTTCGCTTGTTTTGACATCTTTGGTAGAGAGATTGGTAATATAAGTAACAATATCTATGAGTTTTTGTATATATGATGAGGTGAGAGATGTCTAAAAGCCTAAACACATGAGAGTTGAGTGAAACACATTATCCCTTGTGAGGTTAGGTTGTGATAGCTTGTGCTTATTAGTTGCACATATATGTGTGATGGCATTTAAGTCACTTGTCTATTTTTCACTTGTGCTGAAATTGCTTTTTGATAAGGGCTATTATACTTGATGGATGTGTTATGGTTTTGATTCTTGTTTTGTGATTGCTTGAGGACAAGCAAGCCTAAATATTGGGTATTTTGATGTCCGTGTTTTTAGCTTTGTTTTAGAGTGTTTTTTTAGGTTTTTAGGTTGTGTTTAGCTTTGTTTTTGTGTGTGTTGTGTGTCTTTTAGTTTAGTAATCATATTTTGTGAAAAGTGTGGAAACTATGCTAGTTTTTTGTTTTTGTGTAGTTTTGAAGTGGATTCGAAGCATTCATGAGCATCGAAAGAGAGGAGCATAGCCAAGAAAGAAGAGTTGAAGATGTTGGAAGAAGATCCCGAAGAATACAAAGAGAAGAAGTAAAGAAAAGAAGAAAACAAGCCCGGAACAAGCTCGTTACCGACCCAGGAGGGGTCGGTACCAAGGCCTTCAGGAATCAAGACTAAGGAAACAGTAGAATTGAGCCTACCGACCCTGACGGGGGTCAGTACCGAGGGTCCCCGTGTTGGTAGGGCTACGCCGACTTTGTGTTTTTAAGGAGATTTTTCCAAATTTCCGATATCTTTTTTGTTTGGTAGTTTTTATCTTTAAGCAAACTTTTTTGATAGATCTTTTAGTATTTAAACCCTTGTTTGGGCAAAGTTTGGGGGCTTCCTCTCTTTTTAATTTCACATGCACGTTAAGGATTTGGAGACAAGTTTGGAGTTGATTAGGGTGCAAGGAAGAGTTTGCTTTATGGTTTCTTTGTGTTTGAAGTTGAACTAGAAGACGGTTGTAGTTTTGAATTCAAATAAGTTTTTCTCTAGTTTAATTAAAGACATGTTTTCCTTCAATATTATTGTTTGTTTCTCTTTCACCATGAGTGAGTAGTTCTCTTGTTTTAGGGTTAGGGTAAAAACCCAACATAGTTGTGCATGATGATGATGTGTTTGAATGATTTGATTGTCTTTTATCTATTTTCTACTTGTTTGTGCTTATGCTTTGATGAAAGTTGAAGTAATTCATGTTTATGACTTGATCGGGAAAAAAGTTGTGAATTTGAATAGGGATAAAGTTTGAAACGAGAGTTGAGAACTTTAGATCAAGATAAATAGATAAAGTGAATTAATTTATGAAAATTGATTGATTTCCTTATTTGTTCAACGAAAGTTGATTACTTATATTTTGAAGGCATGATCTTCATGATTCATGTTGTTTAAATTGCATGACTATGTTGTGGTAAACCCTAAATCCTAGATCTTTTCTCACTTTCGTTGAATCCTCGTTCTCAGTTTTACATTGTTACCGACCCTATACAAGCTTGGTACCAACCTTGTCAATGCTTTTACGATCGCTGTTTGTTCGTTTCTGTTTTGTTTATTGTTTCAGTTTGCTTGTTCTTTTGCGTTTTAGATAGTAATTAAACATAGAATTCTCTTCCCGTGGATGAACCTGACTCAACTGTAGTCAACGGGGTCTTGATCTATAAATTTATTTGTTGGTCAAGTATAACCCTTTCAACAATCAACACTATCAATCATTATGTCATCTTATGTGATCACTTTACAGTAGTAAGTAAACTCAGAGAACTTGGGAATCAGATCGACGAAGAGAAGGTTGTAACGAAATTTCTAAGATCAACATCATCTAAGTTCATTCAGATATCATCCACAATTGAGGAGTTCTCTGATCTCAAAACCAAGACAGTAGACGAAATCATTGGATCTTTGAAGGCACATGAAGAAAGGATTCAAGAGTTTGATGACAAGGATCAGGAAACAACATTATTTACCCGGGATGAATGGTAAGAAAAGGAGAAGAAGAAGTCAAAAGAAAAGTCGATGAAAGACAAAGGATATTCTCACAAGTCTAAGGGGAGTGGAAGAGATCAAAGTAAGAGCAAGGGTGATGAAGAATCAAGTGACGAATCAGAAGAAGAGAAAAAACCCAAGAGAAAATTTGATAAATGTAAAATCAAGTGTTACTCACGTGGGGAGATAGGACACTTTGCTTCTGAATGTGATTCCAAAGAGAAGGAAGAGAAGGCCAATCTAATCATGAAGTAAGATGATGAAGATGAACCTGCGTTGCTTATGCTTGAGACAGAGGGTCGTGAAATCTTGCTACAGAGTGATCTACTAAAGGATGAGACTCAAGAAATTGAAGAAGAAAAAGAAGGATTATGTTTTCTTGCAACTTATTTTGTTAGTTAAGTCTGTTAAACTGTCATAGAAAGTAGTTAATAATAGTTCAGTTTTTTCTGTTTGCACTAGTATATGTGTGTATATACTGGTGTCGTTTGTGTTGTGAAAAGGTGATTTTTCTCAATATGTAATAATACAAAAGTAATTGTATTTTCAGAACATCCATTCTTGTCCAATTCTATCTATCTTTTTATCAGTTTTTCATGTATTTTATTAAATATGTCAAGAGAGAAAACTAACAGATGATTAGTAGCACCCCACCAAAAACGAGCAAACATGGAGTGGATATCCTCTAAAAGAGTATCCGCGAGTTTAAAAATGATAATGAGATATAAAAGAATGGACTGAAGCACAAAATTAATCAAGACTTTACGACTAGGTTGAGAGAAATCAAATTTACACATCAAATCACGTAGGAAATGCCACTCAACGCGGTCATACGCCGTCATCATGTCAATCTTCAATCCAAAGAATCCATTTATGCTTGTCTTACAATATTTCATCCAATGGAACACCTCAAATGCTACGAGAGCATTATCGGTGATTAATCGTTGCAGAACAAACGCAATCTGCGAAATACTGACCAACTGATCAAGAAAGGGCTCGAGACAATTAGCAAGAACCTTGGACGCAAGCTTATGAAGGATTGTACATAAGCTTATAGGTCTAAACTCACTAATTCGCTTTGGATCCTTAGCCTTTGGAATTAAGGTAACTATAATTCCATTTACTGCACTCAAATCAATATTTTCACACCACCATTTCTTAATAAAACCCACTAAATTAGTAGCAATAATATTCCAGAATTTTTGAAAAATAAGGCGTGTATACCGTCGATGCCAAGAGCCTTTATTGGATGCATCTGAAATAAGGTAACACAAATTTCTTCGTAGGTAAAGCATCAAGCAATGATATCCTAGACTTGCTCATCCACTTCAAATAATTTTTGTTATCAAATTTCAACCAAACACGCTTAGAACATTAACTGCACTATATTATATGCTTATTCGAATACTATTTTCAATATTACCCTGCGATTTTTCATTTTATTTTGTCAATTATGTTCATTTTGTGTTTTTTTTACATATTTCTTGTATAATTCGAATTCAACCTCTTAATCTACTTCCCAATTTGATTCTCCACTAAAAGGTTTAGGTGGATCAAATTATACTAGATGTGCTTTCGCATCAATTGTTATATATATATATAATTGCGATCACATGGATAAATATGCTACAGTGCTTTATGCGAGCACATGTGAGCCGTCCGATCAATGAATTTTAATGGTCCAGATATGTTACACGCATTAAGTGATTTTTTATACATGGAGGGTCATTTTCATCTTTTAGCCATTAAATTAGAACACAAACACCAGGGGTCTTCTTCAACCTCTACATCGTTGGTTTTTTTGCCTATATCGATCAAATCTTAACCATTTTTATTGCTTCTTTGCTTCTTCTAATTTGATTCACCTTTTTTTTTGTTGATTTCAGCCCAAATTTATGTTCTCTCTTTCTCTCTTCATAGTTTTTGCTATAGATCTCGTTCTATGGTTTGAAGTTCACATTTGGGGTTTTTTCAAATTTTGGAACTTGAGAGCTTCGATTACATGTTTTTGTGTGTTTTGGATTGATTTTTGTTAATTAGAATCAAACGTATGAAGATTGTGCCTGTTTTTGCTTTACAATTTCAAGTTTGAAAACAAAGGTTAATAAATTATGAACCTAATGTTCAACATGTGATCGACAAAATGCCCAAATGTTCAACTAAGAGTATAGATCATTTTTTTACCAATTGTTCATAAATTATGAACCTAATATACAAAAATTATTAACTTATACCATTTATGAACTAGAATACATGACACAAGTAACATGTATTTGTGAATTATATTTCCTGAACCTTATTTATAATTGTTATGAACCTAATTTTAAAAAGACGTGAACCCATACAATAAGTTTATGTACTAGATTACGTGAAAAATCTAACAAATATTATGAATTAAATTTCATGAACTTTATTGAAAATTGTTATGAACTTAGTCGTATAAAGAGATGAACCAATATCATTTATGAATAAATGACACAAAATAACAAGTATTATGAATTAAATTTAATGAACCTTATTGACAATTGGTATGAACCTACCATGTAAGGACATGAACCAACACACCAACTTTTATGAACTAAAAGTCATGTATCGTGAGATGAAATATTATAAACATGTGTTTATAATAACATGAACCAAATGAACAAATATCATGAACCAAAAGATGTGAATCAAAATAAGAACTAGGATGCGATTTAAAAGACATGAGTTGTAAGATAAACTATCATGAACCTAAGCATATAAAAAATATGAACCAAAAAAGAACTACTCTGAACCAAAAGACATAAATCGTACGAAGAGTTAGCCAATGTGGGATTTGATCCCACATCTATGTGCACATGCACATTGCTCTACCATTTGAGCTAATAGGCTACCAAATGACATGAACTATAAGATAAACTTACTAAGAACATGAACCATAAGAATTATTATGAACCTAGCTTACAAAAACATGAACCGAAAGAACAAGTACCATGAACCAAAAATCATGAAAGAAAATAATAACTAGCATGAACTAAATGACATGAACCATAAGGTGAACTTTGATGAACTTAATGTTATTCAAACATGAACCAAAAGAACAATTGTTATAAACAAAAAAACATTAATCAAATTTTATGAACCATAAGAAGAAATATTATGAACCTTACCTTAAAAAGACATGAACCAAAAGAACAACCGATATGAACAACAAGACATTACCGTATCAAGAATTAGCCTATGTGGGATTTGAACCCACATCTATGTGCACACGCACATTGCTCTACCATTTGAGCTAATAGGCTACCAAATATACTATTTGTCAAGTGTCTCACTGATGCAACAAGATCTAAAAAAACTCACATTGATTTCTCACATGAAGACTTAGGAGATAACTTCAACAATACCAAAATCATGTCATTAAAGAATCAATACCACTTTCAAGTTAACCATCTCAACAAAATAACCCATAAGAGTAAGTGTTGGTGTACAAAATCCCGCCTTCAATTCGTCTTTAATACACCAATTAAGAACTCCTCCTCTTCTGCTCCTCTTCCGTCTCTTGACCTAGAAAACCTGCAAAACAATGGACAAAGCGGGCGGGGACCCCCTAATCCACCTCCGAATCCTAAGTCAGAAGAGCAATTGTCGTTTGAGCGTCGAGGTACAACAAGAGAGCGATGAAACCCTAAACAGTCGAGCTAAGCGAATATTAGCCTGCCTAGGATTTCTGATATGCTGATATGCACATGTGTCCCTCCCTACATGCCTAGGGCATGTATTTATAATGGAAGAGAGAGATACAGGGGGCCGAAAATTATATCTTTATGGCCGAAAATATTATCCTTCTAGGGCTGGCCGACTGCCTTGAAGCCCAAGTAAGGAATATTTCACCTTTCTGCAACTTTAATTCTATCCTTAATGTTGGATCGTAATCGGTTAGCAGTGAGCTTGGGAACTGGCAATTAAGCTGTTCCCAAGGCAGCGGAAGTAAATAATCGCAAGTAATAAAAACAGTGAAAGGCACAGTTCCTTTATAGAGGAACCCCACTACAACCAACTAGTTGTATGGGTAAACCTCTACCTCCGCTTGGAGGATTTTGAATGACTTACTTATATTGATTGCTTTGTTCCTTAGTTACACAGCCGGATTTACACTTCTTTGTTCCTACAAGTTCTTCCTAACTCTAGCAACACTAGTAAATCCTCTCAACTGAGTTCCTAAGCTCACAACAGCAAAACACAAGTAACTCAAACCTTACGCTGACTTCTCAGTTCCCTTGCTCCAGGGAACTTCAGCTTCACCGTCGTCGAGATCACACACTCGCCGGCGGGGACTTCTCTTCCTTTTCTTTCTTTTCTCTGATGTGGGTGTTTGTAAGTTCTGGGAGAAGTACTCAGACCGAGTACTATTCATTTGGCTTTATAGTCCATTTGTCTTGGGCAGTCGCATCTTTCGTTTGTGTCCAAAATGCCCTTTGCTTGATGCCCAAGTTGTACTTTCTTCACATGTGACTTTGGTTTGAACTAGGTCAACTTCTTGAATCAATCGGACCGTTGGATGAAGCGTGACAGTCTGATCCTCAGACTGTTCCCTCTGGCTGTCTGAGACAGAATCCCGCGATCTGCACTGAACGGTCGTTGTCTTCACATGTGAGTTCCCATTTCATGGGAACTGACTTCTTCAGAGTTCCCTTGATGGAAACTCTTCATCGTTGTAAGCTTGTGTTTTCTTGTTTGTTTCTGGGAGTTCCCACTTCATGAGAACTTTCCTCTTCAGAGTTCCCTTGATGGAAACTCTTCATTGTGGCCAGTAGTGGCTTTGTCATTCATAGGAGTTCTTGGCTGTACCTGTGTTCCTTAGAAATACTTGAACAAACCACATTAGTTCCCTATGGTATTTGTCATTATCAAAACTTAAAGAGAAGTGAATCGTTGATCCGTTGCTTAGAACCAGAGGTCCCAACAGCGTCCCAACAATTTCCCCCTTTTTGATGATGACAAACCCATCACAAAAAATGCAAGTATTTCAATGAATGATATGCTGATGAGTTCCTAAGTATGATTTTGGGAAGTCACTCTTAGTGAGACATTTAGATTTAGGGAGCCACTTCTGGTGAGACACATAGTTCCTATTAGGCTTTTTATGCAATTGTTCCCCCTTAGCTTATGCGTGGTCTGTGATAACTTAAACTTTTAACTCATCTCACATTTTTTATCTTTCCCCCTTTTGACATCATCGAAAAATAAGCAAAGCAATATTAGGAAAGAATGGAACACGCAATCAAAATAAAGACCATTTCATTACTTAAGAGAATATGTACAATGGGAACCCAAGTACAATTTGTGGTCATTTTTGGATTAAGGAAACAAGAAGGGAGAGATCATGGGCTCTGAGGGAACAAGGCATCACAAAGGCGCGTAAGGACTTGTGTAAGCTTTTCTTGTCCTCTGGCCAACACTGCCTGGTCCCTAGCAATCTGATCGAGGGTGTTGGCGATGCGGAGCAACACTGAAGAGTTCCCCTCTTGTGTACCAGACTCTAGGGGAGTCGCCTCCTCTACAGGCTCCGAGTGCCTCATCTTCTGGGCAACTGTAATGTCCAGTTCCCTTCCAAGCTCGATTTCTTCTTTAGAGGCATCGTAGAGACCCTCTTTTTGTAGGAGCTTCTTGATCAGCCCGGAGTAGGGAAGGGAGTGGGACTTGGAGGCCATGCACTTTTCCATGTGCCCAAGGATAATTCGAGGAAGATTTATGGGCTTCTTGAGGAGGAAGTGGTAGAGGATGATGGCATCGGGGATGTTGACGACCAGGCGCTTTTCTTGGCGTGGGATCACCACGTTGATGATGAATTGGTGAGCGAGCTTGGCGACTAAGGACAGATGATGCGTCGAGAGGACCTTAGAGGGAACCCGACCCTCAAAAATTGTGTTGTACACCTCGGCGTTGTTGAAGTCGCCCCAGAGCTTGCTGGGCACCTCGCTAAGCCCTTGACCAGGGACCTGGAGTTGAAGACGGATCGTAGACGTTGTAAAAATGAACTCGTCGCCTTCGTGGGAGAGAGTTCCCTGAGTGCCGTCGTTGGTGATAGTGAAGTTGTTGTAGAATTGACGCACTTGTGAGGGATCTACTCTCACAGTTTCTTGGCAGAGTCTCTCCCAGCCCTGGGCCTTGATCAGTTCCCACAGTTCCTCCAGACCATTTTCAGTTAGCACCTCTTTGAAAACAATGAGGTGAGGAAGAAGCTTTCGGCGCTCAGTGACATGATGCTTGGTGGTCCCCTTCCCCTTCTTTGACTTGCTTTTGGATTTGTTCCCCCTAGAGACCGTGCGAGGTCCTTTCTGCTGAGGGAGTGCAGCCGCTTCGATCATAAGCACGCGGTCCCTTGGTGGTGGGGAACTCGCGGACACCACCATTTGGTGTCCAGGTGTAGGGATGCGTGCTGGCTCCTTTGTAGCTGGAGCTTCTTCTTCTTCTTCGACCTCATCATGGGAGGTCCCTTCTTCCTCTGAGGAGCTCGAACCCGAGCCCTCCGCGTCATCTCCAGGATGACTTGTTGTTGCCTCAGCACCTCCAGCTGGTGCGAGGTCCCTTGTCTCTGTTGGCTCTTGAGGAGCAACCTTTTCTGGGGACTTTGTCCCTTGGGAGACTGTGTGCTCAGAGGGACCCCTGTTGAGTTCTTCCTCGATGGCCTTGAGCTGGGCTTCCTCCTCCAAAGTTCCCATGATGATCGGAGGAGGGTCCTTGGTCATTTTGCCGATGACCACAGAAAGAGGAAGATCGTCGTCGTCTGAGGAGAGGGCGACGGTACTTTTGGATGGTGAGGGAGAGGGGAGTTTGGTGGTGGTGGGAGACGTGATGGAAGAGGGGAGAGGAGAAGAAGGAATAGGGGTTGTGAGTTGAGTGGAGATGGGAGTGGTGGAAATGTGTTTTGGTGAGGAAGGAGAAGGCGTTTTGTGAGGTGAAGGTGGAGTTGGAGATCCCGTAGTGATGGGAACGAGAGGAAGTGAAGGAGGTTGGGATGTTGGAGTTCCCATCGTGGCGGGAACTGGAGGAGGTGGCGGAGGAGGTCCCTCGATTTGAAGAGGAGGGATGGAGGAGGAAGAGGGAAGTAGGCTCTGGGGTTCGGAGTTCCCATCGTCGGAAGGAAAAGGGTAGGGAGGTTTGGGAGCACAAGAACTCTCCTTGGAGCAGTTCAGGTAGTCCTCAAATCGGAAGAAAGCCTTCTTTCTGGGCTCCGAGAATTCAGAGGCCTCAGAGTGTTTACGCTTTTTGGATTTGGAGGGGTCGTGGGAGTGTTTGGATTTTTTGGATTTTGAGGGATCTTTTGATGAGTGGCGATGTTTGGATGAGTGGCGATGTTTGGATGAGTGGCGATGTTTGGATTTATGGGGTTTTTCATTGATGGAGGGGCGAGCATCTCCGAAGTTGTCAACGATGACAACTCCAGAGGAGGTGTTGGTGGTTGGAGGTGGAAGAGGAAGAGATTCGGAGGAGGAAGAGGTCCAGGAGACGGTTTCGTCGACCTGAGGAGGAGGAGGGGGCAAGAAGGGGCTTACTTGATTGTATAGCCCTTGAATGAGGACATCCTTCATGGTTGGGTCTTGTTCTTGCTCGATCTCGTTCAGTTGAGTGATGAAGAGAGTGCGAGGATTGGCAAGTACCCACTCTTTGATTTGTGCGAATGTGTGTTGAGGGGCCATTTTTGTAAGAATTTGGGAGGCTTTGGAGGTTTCTTGAAAAGAGAGTGAAAAGGATTTGGGGAAGACGAATGACAGGGATGTAAGATGGAGTAAAGGGCCTAGAAATGGCAAAGAGGGGTTTTAAAGGAGAGAGGAGGTGAAGGGTAGAAAGGGAAGTGGAATAACCTCGATAACCGTTGCCCAATGAACGTGGGGCGCCGTTTCAACTTCTCAAGCACGCTTCTGGACACGCGTCACAATCTCTTGGGAAGTCCTTTTCAAATTTTGAATACTTGGACTGTAACGCTTCAGAGCTTCTGACACGAAAGTCCGCTTCCCAAGTGACGGTTTTTCTTTGAAGATTAGTCAGTGTTCCCTTTGTAGATGCAGCAGTTCCCATGATCTTTTCAAGGTCAGGGAGAGTGAAGTGGTTGAGGGAACTTCACACTCATCTTTTTGTGGGGCTAGGGAACTCAAAGGGAACCAGACAATGTGCAACTCGATAAAGGAAATGTTTTGGCAAGATTTGGGTTTTTGAGAGAGAAAGTGACTTTGCGGCGTATGACCGATAGCGGCGTACGAGAGAAAGTGATGTTGCATGAGTTCAGGATTTTTAGGAAAAAAATTAGCCTAAAGGGTAGTTTCGTCTTTGAACCTAAAAATTAATATATTTACCCGTGTGCCATTGTAAATGAATTGCTTGATTTTTTCTTTTTTTCTAGCAAACCCGTCTCATCTAATCGCAGCCGTCAATTATTTTAATCCAACATCCCAGATTTGCTCGCATTTTTTTATTGTATCAATATAATCCACCGGAGCGTGACTCTATATATATATATATAGGGGGAGGTTCCGGTAGAAAGGTTTTTAGGGTAGAAAGTGTGGGTGAATGTTGTACGTTGGATTAGAAAGGATGAACGGTCAGATTTGGTATTCCATATTAGTAGAGATAGACTGAATATTACTAGATAGGATATCCTTAAACCGAAACTACTTGCACGTTCCATAAAAGTAGCCCAAAATAGATTTAAAATTGAATTAAAAGGAAGAAAATCACAAACAAATCAGAAAATCACGTAAGAAATAACCGTATTCTCTGGCACTCAAGATCTTTACAATTCGCTCATATTCTTTTCAATAAATCAGCCGCACATAATACGCATTTATTATTAAAATTCTCATCGATATGCGTTTATTGCTCATGTTCTCGTACTTCAAATGGATGAATCGTTGTGTGGACATTATACATGTCTCAACCTTGGGAATAATTATTTGAAAGAATAATTTATTATTCAAAATGAAAACGTAGTTCATTGAAAAGCGATATGAATATTTGTATTACATGAATATTGTATTTTCTATTATTGAATATCTTTCATGTTAGAAGGAATATCATAACTTATTTAAAGGAATATAACATATACGAATGTTGTTATGTACAACGAATATCAACATATAAACTGATGAATATCGTAGATTTTTATCTCCATTTTCACGACCTACCAAATGAATACCAACGTAATAAATAATGAAAATAATATTCGTAGCATGTCAAATGAATACCTCTATAATAAACAATGAATATCTACTTCTGTTATAATGAATATGATCGGTCTGAATAATTTTATACTTTCATTATAATTTCTACAACCATGTCAACTTCAATGAATATTGCTATATAAAATGGTGAATACTGGTTGACATAACAATACATACATAACTTCAATCGAAAAGATACATAAATATCACCATTTATTGATAAGAATATCACCATTCAATTACATGAATATCATCAGCTAATACAATGAATATGGTCACTTAGTTGCGTGAATATTACTAGCTAATATGGTGAATGTGACCAATCAGTTACAAGTCTATCAGTAGCTAATATGGAGAATATGACAACCTAATTACATGAATATCAATTGCTAATATGGTGAATATGACCACCTAGTCACATGAATTTAACCACCCAATTACACGAATATCACCGGCTAATACAGTGAATATGGCCACCTAGTTACATGAATATCACTAATGGTTGACGAGTATTTGGGATTGGTGGGCACTCGAGTAACGAACCGGTGACGACCACGATAGAGGATGACAAACAATGGTGCGGTCTTGGTAGAAAACGAAGCTTTCGTTGGTGTCCTTCATCTTAATAAACACAACGACGATAGATCTACATAAACACGATAACAAAAGTTCATGAACAACCAATATCAAAATTCAAACCCTAAAATCAACAAATTTTTAATGAAAAATTGTAAAATCAAACTTTAAACCATGAAATTAATTCGATCAATTAATATACCTTGTTAATGGCGGATTAGAAATGAATGAAGCAAAACCGAAATTGAACGAATTAAGCCCTGAATCGACAATGGATTCAAACCTCTAAAAAGGAGAAACATGAATTGATTTCTAAATCCAATGCAATTTAAAAGCAAACCCTAACAAGTGAAAAATGAAAACAAATGTAAATGGGGAAGAAAACATGCCTGCAAGTCGAGAAATGTCTTCAATCGAGTTCGATTACACTAAAGGAGAATTCGCAATCGTCGTTTTTGATTTCTAATACAGAGGCAAATTTATTTTCTGATATAGATAAAAAACGAGAGTGAAATTTACTAATAGGGAGCGAGATATAAGAAAGAGAAAGTGGAATATTTTTCTAAGTGATATGGATGGAAAGTAGGTACTATTTAGAAAATTTCCAGTGAAATGCGCCTATTCTATTCCCGTGCACTTATTTTGATTAAATCCGAGACGTTAAAAACTTCTCATCTAATGGTTTGAATTCACCCTTGTTAAGACCCATTGCTTAAAATGAGGACTAATCTCAACCATTGGATACTCCTTTACTATGTATTGAATGGTCAAGATTTTTTTTTTTTTTTTTTTATGTTTTTTATTTTTTTTATGTTTTTATTTTTTTAATTTTTTTAATTTTTTTAGGTTTGTAAAAATCGAATTTTATAAAAAAAAATGAACTCAAATCACATAAAAATTGAACTTATCGTAAATAAAAAATGAACTCGTGGAGTATAAAAATTGAACTCATACAATATATAAAATTGAACTTCTAACATAAAAAATTGAACTTCTAGCATATAAAAATGAACTCATAGTATATAAAATTTGAAGTGTCATATTTACCTTTTTAAAGCGTTTTTTACGAAAAGAACATAATTTTAAAAAAAGAAAAAAAATTGAAAAAAATAAATAAAAAAATCAATTATTTTTTTAGTTATGTCAAAATCAAATTATATGAAAAATGAACTCAAAGTAAATAAAAATTGAACTTATCATAGATAAAAAAATGAACTCGTAAAATATAAAAATTGAACTGATACAATATAGAAAATTGAACTCCTAACATAAAAAATTGAACTTCTAGCGTATAAAAATGAACTCTTAGTATAAAAAATTTGAATTGTCATATTTAACATTTTTAATGCTTTTTTTAAATAAGAAAATCATTTTAAAAATTTGAGAAAATTGCACTAAACCATCCGTTAAATAGGAGAAAATTTGTTTTAAACCACCCAAAACTTCGATTCCGTTAACAAATAGCCACCCATGGTGTTATTCCGTCAAAAATACCGTTAGATCGTGTACAATTACTACTTTGCCCTCAATCGAAAACGCTGGGCGGGGGCACCGGTGCAACCGAAGCCTCCATTTCCTTCTCCTTCCCTTTCACATTCTCCTCCAACGCCTTCTTCTTCTTCTTCTTCTTCTTGCTGCTTCCACCACTACTTTTCTTCTTTTCAACGGCCGCCTTCTTCTCCATTGTCGGCGAAATCGCCTCGACGTCTACGGTCGTCATCACCAGATACCTCCACCACTCTCCGGCACACACCCTAACCCTAATCCTAACCCCATTGGTAACTCATAGAAAAAATTGCTTGTCTGCTGGTGTTGATTATTGTTGTAATTGTCGCCCCGCACCGTCAAGTTCCCCATTATACTATCAATTCCTCCCAATTCCTCATCGAGAATCGAATTCGTGTCGAAATCGTCGTCTTCCAGAGCCTTGTTGTCCTCCATCGAGCTCTGATATGGCGCATCGCTGTAATTGCTACAACTGGTGCTGCTAACCAATCGGAATCTAGGCTCGAAAGGCTTCTCGGGGAGGAGGAGCTCCTCTCCAATGGCTGAATTCAGCCAGCCAGTGGAATCAATCGGTTTTGCAAACTTGAAAGACAGGGGCTTGGCAAGGTGTTTGAGGGAGAAGACGTTGGCGTATGCAGTGGAGAGCAAGGCGGCGTAGTAAATGTTTGGAACAATTGAGGGCAAAGTAGTAATTGTACACGATCTAACGGCATTTTTGACGGAATAGCGCCATGGGTGGCTATTTGTTAACGGAATCGAAGTTTTGGGTGGTTCAAAACAAATTCGTGTATAACGGGTGGTTAAGTGTAAATTCGCCTATTTAACGGGTGGTTTAGTGCAATTTTCTCTAAAAAAATTTTAAAAAAAAATCAAAAAACATTTTTAAAAAAAAATTAAAAAATTTTAAAAAATTATTTCTTTTTTAAATATTTTATAGTAATGTGAAAATCGAATTATTTGAAAAATGAACTCAAAGCACGTAAAAATTGAACTTATCGCCGATTGAAAAATGAACTCGTAGAATATAAAAATTGAACTCATACAATATAGAGAATTGAACTCCTAACATGAAAAATTGAACTTCTAGTGTATAAAAATGAACTCGTAGTATATAAAAATTGAACTGACATATTTAGCATTTTTTATGTTTTTTTAAACAAAGAACAAAATATAAATAATTAAAAATTAAAAAAAATTAAATTAAAAAATTAAATTTTTTTGAAAAAATCTTGACCATCCAATATATAGTAATGAGGTAAATCTAATGGTTGAGATTAGTCTTCATTTTAAATAATGTGTTTTACCACAAAAGTGGTACTCACTTGAACCAAAACCTATATATATATATATATATATATATATATATAGTATAAGGATCTGGTATAAAGGCTATTAGAGTAGAAAGTGAGTGTCATTATGGACCATTAGATGAGGATATATTAACATTTCAGATTTAACCAAAATCGGTGCATGAAAACTGTATAGGCGCGTTTCATTATAGCATTTTTAAAATGCTGATTTCACGGGACTAAGATCTATATAATTAAATATGGAAGAAATCGTTCAGTAAAAATTCCTTGAATATCGTTTGGTAAAAATCTCTTTCTTCTCCCTCAAAAAACGTTTCTATTTGCAACTTCAAAAATGGAAGAAATCTCAAAGGTAAGTCTTCTCTATTCTTCTATGTGTTAACGTGATTAATTGATTAACAAATTATGTTCCAACAGTGGAATTGCAAGGGAATAGAGATTTCTATGAGGTGGACGGAATTGGCAAATTCATACGAATTTGGTTTGTGTTTATCTGATTGCGTTTTTAGTTTGGAAAATTTGTTATCTTTTCGATTATTTTTATTCTCTTCCTAATAAACTTCCATATTCATTTAACCCTCACTCCATAATTAATCGAGATTTTAATGTTCTCCTTCCAAACTCTCAGATCTGGCGATTCCAACGACAACCCCATCCTATGTCACCTTGTTCATGGTGATCGGGTTTTGCAGACGATGGGAATAACATAATTGACGAGACTAGTAGATCGTGTGAAAGACACTGCAATTAGAGAAGTTGAACAACCGGTGCAGGATGTGGACAACGAAACCGTCGATTTTGCGGGCGAGTAGAAATTTCTAATAGTTTAGATTTAAATTAAGTATACCTCTATGATTTATTTGTTAGTCTCTTATTAGTTGCATCTATAAAAGTCTTTGCTTGGAGACGAAAGGGAAGTGAAACTTGGGTGATCATATTCATTGTATTAGTCAATGATATTCATGTAACTAGGTGGGCATATTCACTGGTAGTAAAATGGGTGGTCATATTCACTACATTAGCTAGTGATATTCATGCTTCTACCAAAAAAAAAGCTAGTGATATTCATGTAACTAAACGATCATATTCATTGTATTAGTTGGTGATATTCTTATCATTAAATAGTGATATTTATGTAGTTTTTTGATTCAAATTATTTACGTATTATACTGTAAATTGATATTCACAATTTTATATAGCAATATTCATTGAAGTTGATACGGTTGTCCAAATAATAATAAAATTATATAATTACTAATGATCATATTCACCATAACGAATATAGATATTCGTTATGTATTACATTGGTATTCATTTGGCAGCATTAGATTATGAAGATAAAATAATTATGTTGATATTATACAACTATTTATCTTAATCATATTCATCGTAACACAAGTACATATTCATTGTTCATGACATTGGTATTCATTCGATAGTTTGCGAGAACGTATATTCATTGTTCATCATGTTGGTATTCGATCATCTGGAATCGAAGAGATACAAAATTACGTCAATATTAATTAATTTTAAAAATAGGATAGAATCAATATAAAAAATTTGATTTGTTTTGATTTTAAAAATAGGAGAGAGAATCAATATTTATATAAGATTTCAGATTTATACGTAATTTGATTTGGCTAATATTAATTACTTCCTTTTTAGTTTTTTTTAAATGATTTGTTTGCTATTTTTAAGGGATGTGAGTTTTGTTAGGCAATGGCATCTAATCTAGTAATATTCACCCTATTTTTACTATTTTGCATCCTCAAATCTCACTATCAATTCACTTTAATCCAACGCCTTAAATTCACACTCACTTTCTACCACAATTAGCTTTCTACCACAATTATATACATATATAATTACAAGAAGTAGGTAAAAAACAATCGATATAAAAGCACATCCAATATTATTTAATTCATCTGAACCTTTTAGTGGAGAATCAAATTGGGAAAAAGATTAAGAGGTTGAATTCGAACTCAACGGATTCGGCCCAATTGACAAGTGTAGAAGGAAGATGGTAGATTTCAATTCGTGTTCGATTTACCGTGAGCGTGTAAAATTTCCAGCAACCACCTACCAACAAATGTTTGAAAAACAATGGGTTGCAAACGAAAATTGTGAAAACCATACTTGTTGTATTGTTCTGTACGCTGGTGGAAAAAGGGAAATTAAAATAAAGAAAGAGGGCGGTGGGCTGGTGGGTCCGGGTCGGTGCCCCGTCCATAAGCTAACGTAGCAGAAAAAGCACGTGGCACCGATCAAGTATGTAGCACAGGAAGCTCAAACCAAACACCGCCTATATTTTTGGTCAAAACACAAAAGCAGCGCCGGTTTTAGATTCATACAGAGTCCTTATCTAATTTTTCATATTCATAGGGGGTATCAAACGGCATAGTTTGTAGTTTGACCAAGAAAACTGCGTCAACCGTGTACCAGAAAGGTCAATGACTCTTGGCAAGGGACACACCTCCCTATAAGAATTTTTGTATAATTTTCCAAACAAAATATTTCGATAAATCCCACCATTTTGCGTCACTATAGACAAGAGACAGTCGCTTCTCTAAAATTGGACCTCCCAATTTCTACAAATGAAACATTATACTAATTATCGTACTAGTGAGAAGATGACAACAATCTATAGATTTTCTAACAAATAATTCATAGGTCTTCTAACAAATAAAACCACTAACTACTAAGACTTTATTTCACTGTTCTCACAAAAGTCTAAAACTACTTTTAATATTCTTTAAATCTGTACAACTCTCTCTACTTTTTATGTTTTTAAGAAATTAATTAAAATTTACTTTTCACCCAAAAGCCATTTTTTTCGGGTAAAAGGAGAGGCGGCACCCAAAAACCATTTTCTACATAAAAAAAAGTGAAACAGACCCTAATGTACTTCTAGAGAAATCCTTCTATAGTACGTCTTTGCCCCGGGGCAACGGCTTAAACCATGCACAACACCCTACAATGCAACCATGAGAACCGTACAAATACTAATATGAGAAGAATATCAAAACAATCTCCTTTTCAATAACTTATTCCAACAATATACCCCCTTCTAATCTCTTTTCCAAAAATATATCTTTATATTTGTAAATACCAAAATACCCTTACTTTAACAAATAAAAAAAAGGAAAAAACTAATTATGCCTAGATTGTGGAAACGGTAGGAGGAGGCGTTTTTTCCACCACCGAAGTTTTCGGTAAGTGGGTGGGTTTACCAGATTGAAATTTTTTGAGATTGATTTCATATTTACTTCTTTATTTGTTATTAGCGTATGTACCCGCACCACGTGCAGATCTTGTTAAAGTTTGACTTGAATTTTATATCATAAATGTATTGTTTTACATATTGATTCAATGCATAATCGTATTAAGACACTAAATATATAAAATAAAATGTCCTTATACATATAATATTTTAATATTAAATACCAAAATGAATTAAGCATGACCTACAAATTGAATATGATGATCAACCAACATTTAACAAAATTTAATAAAATATTTGAACATAAATTTTAATTAATTAAAGAATTATTTTTTTTTATCTATTTTATAATTAACACAATGTCCAATATTTTAAATGAGGTGACTTAAGGAGGAGCGATAAGAAAAACGAGATGACTTAATGTGGTGATCTTATTTCTTACCTGATACATGTGACAAAAAATGAGGTGAGTTAACATGACAACGACACATGGCGAAAATGAGGCGACTTAATGTGGTGTCCTTATTTCTTACCCGTGATATGTGGTAATTAACGATTTTATAAATTAAAAAATAATTATAACTTATATATCATCCTTCATTTAAAATAAAATTATTTGTCAATATCATACTATAGTTTGTTTAAATATTAACCAAGAATCTCCATTATTTATAAGATATTATAAAAAAAATTATTTTCTATATTTTAGTTTGGTAATATCGTCTCTATTTTGGTATATCTTTTTTATATATTTTGTTTTAGATTTTTTTATATTTAATACACAATTTTGTAGTTTGGAAATTCACGATTTTAGTTTAGTATTATCTTTTATCGTTTAATTTGGTATTATATTCACCAAAATCTTTTATATATTCTTAATTAAAAAATATACTATTGAAGCTATCTATTTTATAACAAAAATTAAAATAATAGGAACTAAAATGTTAGAAATGGATAATCTTTAAGGAATATATAAAGAATCAAAAAATTTGTATCCGATGTGTTTATCAAAAATTATGAATAACATATTTAAGAAATATTTAAGGAATGGATAGTCTTTATCTTATTACTTTTATATATAGTAGATGTTTAATTAGATAAATATAATAAATGATGGGCATGCATTACATTTTTCTAAGAAATAGTTAATGTTTAAATTATTTTTATTTTACCTGATAAATTTTATGAACTTAACCTATCCATAATAATATGGGATTTTTCCCTTAATTCTCTCTCACACACATTCTCTTTTTTCTTTTTCCTTTTTATTTTATTTCTCCTTTATTAATACTAATAGATACTCTGTATTATATAAGAAATAATACATGCAAACAATCAAGTAAAAGTAGTTAAGAGGTCAAGAAAAATCCGGATAACTTTTTTTTTTGTTAATTGATACTATGTAATTTCTTTAAATAATAAAGACTATAAATTACAATAAAATAAAAAGGGTAAATCAATCATAATACTCCGTATAATATAAGTATAAAATATCCTTCCAAATCTTTTTTTTGGAAAGCTCATAACCTAAGTATCCTTCCAAATCTTTATTTTTAAACTTCGTAATATCTGTTGGCAGTATCTTTTGAAATTGTACTAATAAAACTCTTGATCAAAATAAAATTTAGTTGAAAAAATCAAGATAAAGAGGTATAAAAAATAGGTTTTTTATGCGATTATTCTTCAATAAAAATATCTTTTGAAGTTGTTACATATATTCATCAATTAATCTTCAATAGAAAAAAAATATTTATACATGAATTATTTTTAAAATTTTGATTAACCCATCAAGGAAACAATTTGAGTAAATAAAAATAAAAATATATTTTATAATAAAAATTGAATAAAATCAAAATGTTATTTTATGAATTCCGAAAATTAGTTGAGATTTTTATTTAGTAAGTCATTCAAATTTAGGCAATCATACAAATTTAATATTAGATTTTTATCAATATTTAAATTTAAAATTTTAACAGATCATTAATTTTTACGTAAATTTTCTAGATAAGAACGAATCCAATTGTTTGTTGCAAAGAAGCTTTCGTTCAAAAGATTTTTTATAGGAATATATATATATATATATATATATATATAGTAAAATTTAAAAAGATTACATGGTTAGAATTTGAATGTATTGAGTTAAACAAATTTGAAAATATATAGAAATATCCTGATTTATATCTAAATTTTCAAAACAATCATAAGTGTCTTAGTAAGTTAATTTCCAAAACAAACGTGGAACTTGCCAAAAAATATTGGAACGAATAAAGAAATCAAATTATTTAGATATGGATTTGGTTGATTTGAAAAATTGTAAGTATGCTTGTTTGGTTCTGCAATTTATATAAGTTAATTAAACCGAATCAATTTGAAAATGTATAGAAATAGTTCAATTTGTATTTTAATTTCCAAAAAAACATATTTTTTTAAATCCAAATATAAAGGATTTCATGGAAATTTTTAATACGCATATCAAAGTAAAATCGAAAAAAAAAACAGAGATGATTCCAATTAGGCAAATTAGCCATTAGTGTAGAAACTAAAATCGAAAATATCTTGAACTAATTTCAAATCGAGAAGGGAAAAATCTTATTGAAGGGATTGATGGTGACCTCATCGGCATTGCGGTGGCCCAATCTCGACGACACATGCAAATCGATCGGTGAAGAGCAACGATAGATTGATCGGGAGGGAGATGGAGGAGTAGCGACAAATCGACCGGTAAAGAGCACCTTCAATAGGTGGAGATGCTTCTCCAATGGAGGACATATTCTAATGATTTCCTGGATTCTGCCTACAACCACCTTCAATAGGTGGAGAACCTTGAGAACGGCTCGAGACGTTTAATTCGAGAAGAAGACCATCATTAGAGTATGTTGAATGAGTTATTTGAAATTAATTAGATAAAATTGAATAATTGATAGAGATTTGTAGATTTTGTGGTAATATGATGTGTAAATGACATAGGAGTGACATGGAAAAAAAATTGACATGTAAGATATGATGTGGAATATTTATGATAATGTGTAAATTATAAAAAATTGACATGTGTTAAAATATGAGGTGGCTTAACGTAAGATCGCCATGTGGCGAAATCCTAGGTGGCACAATAAGAAGGCTCCAAACCTTATTGCTTTTATATATATAGTAGATTAGCCATTAGTGTAGAAACTAAAATCGAAAATATCTTGAACTAATTTCAAATCGAGAAGGGAAAAATCTTATTGAAGGGATTGATGGTGACCTCATCGGCATTGCGGTGGCCCAATCTCGACGACACATGCAAATCGATCGGTGAAGAGCAACGATAGATTGATCGGGAGGGAGATGGAGGAGTAGCGACAAATCGACCGGTAAAGAGCACCTTCAATAGGTGGAGATGCTTCTCCAATGGAGGACATATTCTAATGATTTCCTGGATTCTGCCTACAACCACCTTCAATAGGTGGAGAACCTTGAGAACGGCTCGAGACGTTTAATTCGAGAAGCAAACCATTAGTAGAGTATGTTGAATGAGTTATTTGAAATTAATTAGATAAAATTGAATAATTGATAGAGATTTGTAGATTTTGTGGTAATATGATGTGTAAATGACATAGGAGTGACATGGAAAAAAAATTGACATGTAAGATATGACGTGGAATATTTATGATAATGTGTAAATTATAAAAAATTGACATGTGTTAAAATATGAGGTGGCTTAACGTAAGATCGCCATGTGGTGAGATCCTAGGTGGCGCAATAAGAAGGCTCCAAACCTTATTGCTTTTATATATATAGTAGATTCATAATCCCTACAATTGCTCTTATATAAGACTTTTTTTTGAATTGGTTATTTAAATAGTTTTATGTGTTTTTACTTAATTTTGATAAGAGTAATTTTATATATGGTTAAATCTACGAAGTATAATATTGATGCATAGCTTGATATATTAATATAATAAAATTAACCTATATGAATAAGTTTACACAAAATTGTACAAAATGAGATTACATAAAATTCGTGTAATAAAATTAATCTACATAAACTACTCATAACAAAATTAATGTAATAAAATTAACCCATATGAATTAATTTACACAATTATACTTTATACTACATAAAATTACCTTACATAAAATTCGTGTAACAAAATTAATCTACACGAATTTATGTAACAAAATTAATGTAAGTAAATTAATGTACACAAATTACTCTACATGATTTTTTTTGAATTACTCTATATGAATTTATGTAACAAAATTAACCTACATAAATTTATGTAACAAAATTAATGTAACTAAATTAACCTACACGCATTACTCTACACGACAAAATTAATGTAACCAAAATAACCTAAACACATTACTCAACACAAATATATGTAATAATATTAAGATACAAGAATTAGTTTCATTATATTAATTTTTTGTAAAAAAAAATGATACAAAATTAATGTAACAAAATTAACCTACACGAATTCGTATGCACAAAATAACTACACAATTAATGTAACATAATTACATAATTAACCTATACATGAATTAATTTACACAAATTTAACCTATAAAAATTTATGTAACAAAATAAATGATTTAATTTTAAAAAAATTATCCTAAACAAACTTGTGTAACAAAATTAATGTAACAAAATTAACCTACATGAATTAGTTTACACAAATTTAACATACAAGAATTTGTGTAATAAAATTTATGTAACAAAATTTGTTTGCACAAAATTAATGTAACAAAATTAACATGAATTAGTTTACACAAAATTATACTACACAAAATCAACCTACACAATTTCATCTAACAAAATTAATGCAACAAAAATTATTTACACAAAATTATACAAACAAAATTAACCTAGATTAATTTATGAATAAAATACATGAATCAGTTTACACAAATTATCCTACATTTAACAAAATTAATGTAATAAATTAACATACATAAATTAGTTTACACAAAACTAACCTACATCAAATTACTCTACATAAAATTAGTTTACTAAGACCCTAATATATTTTACGTAACAAGAAAAAAATAACTATGAACTATATAGTGTTGTCGTTGAGAATTCTAGTGGAGGCCGGATCGGTGGTGGCTGGGGGAAGGACCGGAGGTCCTATCGGTGGTTGTCGGCGGCAATAGGGTGGCGCAAGAGACTGGATCGGTGGAGGACGGTGCAAGGAGGTCCTATCGGTGGTTGTCGGCGGCAATAGGGTGGCGCAAGAGACTGGCCGGATTGGTGGTGGCCGATGCGAGGAGGTCCTATCGGTGGTTGTCAGCGGCAATAGGGTGGCGCAAGAGACTGGATCGGTGGTGGCCGGCGCAAGGGCTGTTCAAGGAGGCCCATTTGGTGGTGGTGACGACCGGAAGAGGTTGTGCAAAGAAGTCCGTTCGATGGTGGTCGGCGTTCAATTATAACGCTAATTAATGTAACATGTGTGATTAACATAAAGGGGACGTTGATTTTAAGCAATTAGTGTAATTAGCGTATATATATGAGAAGTTGGTTGGAGAATATTTAGTGTAAACTTAAATTTAGGGATAAGGGTATTGTGGTCTTATTGTTTACAAAGAGTTACTATTGGAACTAAACAAACATTGGGATATTTGATTTTTGGTTTGCATTTTTTTTCTGACCCACCTGTGAGTTCGTTATCTTTGTTGTCTGAAGACTTCCGTGGGCGTTCTCGCCCTCGTAACATTTGTATTTGATTTCAATTAATCCCTTGGCATTGCCATTTTCTGACAAAAAACAAACAAACATTGGGATATATTTATAGAATTTAAGTTTGAAATTAGGTTAGCGTGTCTTTTTCTCATACTAATATTCCCAAATCGCACTTGTTGTTGCTGCTAACCCATCATCTTTTATCGACTCATCACTCATCAGTATTTAACTTAGATCCAACCATATTGGATGCAACATTTCTCAGTACCGGCCACTGTACGAGGGAGACTTTTCAAATACTTTCACAACCTAATCATTTTTCCAATCATTGATTTGAGATACCAGTGCCAAGTGCATGTCGTCGGTCACCACTCATTCAATTCGACAACTGCTAACGTAACATAATATAGATACTGTTCTATAGAAAATATGGTAAAAAAATCACAAAATATATATGTATTGTTCAGAAAAACCAAAACTGCCCCCAAAACATACATTCAATAGTATATATCCAGCTTATAATTCGATCAATCTCTTAACCCGGCCTCTATCCAAATTCATTCATTCTAAAAGACTTCGATATACTGTATATCATCACCTTCAAATTAACCTATTTGAACTCTAATCGAAGTACGTATTTTCATAAGCTCAAAAGTCGAACCTTAAATAAATGTTAGTGTACCTACCTAGCATGCATAACAAATCAATGAAACCCCTTGATCCCCCAAGAATATTAAAAAAAAAACCTCGAAGCCCTTGCACAACATATCTATAATTAATCTATAATCTATAATCTATAATCTATAATCTATTCCATATATGGCCATGTATGCATCAAGAAATTAGCAAAGAATATCCATCTTCAAACCTCTAAAAACCCTAATTGAAGACAAAGGGCGAGATGACTCTGATATCCACCTCAATCCCAACGATCTCCTTATACTTGGGCATATCGTAGATAGAATCATGGACAGCCGTGGCAACAGACTTGGCGATGGCGGCGTCGATCCCGGCCACGTTGAGCAGCACGTCAAAGATCTGGCCCGACCAGATGCAGAGGTTGGCGCGCCCCTCGTAGGCGCGCGCGAGCACGAGGCCCCTGTGGACAACGGGGAGCGAGGAGAACTCGGAGCGGCGTTGCGAGCGGAAGATGGATTGGCGCACGGGTTGTACCGTGAACTTGACGTAGAACTTGGTGATGGGTCCCCACGGAGTGAACGGGTGTCGGGCTCGGGATTCCGCGTCTGGGAATGAGAGGTTGCGTGGCCTCTCGTTCACCGTCAACAAGTCTAGTTTCGGTGCTAAGGCGGCGCCGCCGGGATCGCCCATAAATTGCCTAGGGTTCTTACACGTGCGCCTCGCTAAAATTAGGGGGACTCGTATCGTACGCACACGCACGTCGATCTTCGGTTGGTTTTTTTTTTTTCGAGTTTTAGTTTTTATTATCGAGTTGGAGAGATTTGGGGTTTGGGGAAAATAATAAGGTGGGGATTTTTGTTATCTTTTAGGTATACTAGTTGTCCCCGTCGTGCCCTGCACGATTATAAATTGATATTTTTTTAGTTATATTATAAAAAAGATATTAATAAATAAAAATATGACAGAAATAGTAATTGTGAATTGGTGATTTATATAAATTGTAAAAAAAAAAGCATAATTCTAAATTAAAGATTTTGATAACAAAAATGAAAATAATGGGACATTTAATATGGATTAGCAAATAAAATTCACTTGACATTATAGGATAAGATCTCGGTATATATTTATATTATAGGATAAGATCTCTGTATATATTTGTATGAGTTTTTTGGTAGATTATATTGGAGAGTTGTTAGTATCATAAAGATATGGTAAAAAATATTTTTATATGTAAATAAATTTCCAAAAAACATTATTATAATCCAATATAAAAAAAATTAAAAAATTGATTGATATTTGTAGATTATGTGGCAATATGATGTGTACATAATATATGAGTGATATGGAAATTTTTTGACACGTGGACTATGACATGAAATATTTATAAAAACGTCTAAATTATAAGAAAATGACACGTGTAAAAATTTGAAGTTGCTTAATATAGGATCGACATGTGGCAAAATCCTAGGTGGCGTAATGAGAAAGCTCCAAACCTTATTGCTTTTATATATACTGTAGATTTTCTACAGTATGATTTTTTAACGAAACGGGATTTTATCATCGTTATTAAAGGAGTTTTATAAGTATAATTTTCGAGTTAAAATTAGAATAAAATAATGGCAGATCGTAGGTCACAGTTATTCAATAACCGTAGTGTTGTATACTCTCAAACTCGTTGTGCCATTCCACCTCATTAATCTTATTGTGTAAGACTGTAAGTTACCCATGTGTAAATGAATATTTTTCCCTTTATTTTGCATCTTGTAAATATCTTTTATGATCAGGGATTGACGTAGATTTTATATTAGGGTGCGTTAATGTTCACCAAATTTGTTGATGGATTAAATTATTTTAATTTAATTAATTTATTATTAATTTTTTCTTTTTTATATTAAATTTACCTTTTTTTTATTTGTTTTATTTTTTAGTATGGTATGGGGTAGGTCCCAACTCCAATCCAACCCTTTGTCCGTTTATGATCATTCAGCATGTTCCATTATTCATGTAGCTTTTATATACTTTGCCTTTGAAATTATGAAATTTATAAGACGTGTTTTTAGGGATAAAAATCATTCACATATGTATGAATTATCCGAACATTTGATTCAAATGTATTTAGATGAAATCCTATGCGAGTGGTGGATAAGTAATAGATGAATTAAATGAGCAGTGCATATATATATATATATATATTTTATTTTGTTAATGTTTATTTTCTATTTCAATTTAAATATTAAACTGTATAGGGCTTCTATTGTAACTACTAGGATTTTGTAACTTTACTACATATGTATGTATATGTATCAACGAGAAATTGAGAATTAATAGAGCCAGTCATCATCTCCAACAAAAAGTACATTGTGTATATGGTATAACCTAAACTCTCGATCCTCACAATCGATGGCCTCCAATTCCACTTCTCCTACACAACTTTTATTTTCCGATTCACCCCTATGATATGCATGGAAATACACCCAATTTTCATTTTCCAAACTTTGTGATGATTGCCTTGATCGTGGAAATTAGTAAATTACTCCCTTTGGCATAGTACGATTCGCTCCAATTTGAAGGCTTTTGACCTCGACTCCTTAGAGTCGCCCATTCCTCCTCCGGCAACCATTTTTGCTCTGATTGGAACCTTGTTTGCTTCATCATCGTTGACTCCTAAAGCATTTCTTTTCGCTTTTTCCTCCATGAACAGTCGTCGCCCCCTCCCAGGATTCCTAATCTGATCCTACTTACTTGTCATGGGTGTAAAAGGATAGACTTATCCTCCTATGGATATGTTCCACTCTTGTCATATGCTTCATGCTCGGACTCACGCTCATCGGATGCTTTTGCAACATCATCTTCAGACCTTGACCAAAGGTTCGATGTTCTTGCTTAACTATGCACAGAAGAAGTGAGCCCTTATCGATGAGGTTGTTGAGTGCCTTTGTGTGATCTTCAATGATGATCTTGTCACATATATTTTGTATGACCTTGGATTTTAGTTTGGATCCAATCAGCAAATATCCATTTCCTCGGATGAACTCCTTGGGTATTGTTAATATGCCTTGAATCTGAAACTCCCATTGTGCAGATCTGCACAATGGGAGTTTCAGATTTTGTACTAGTGAGAGTTGTTTTTGTGAGGGATTCTTGACAACAAATAAATTTATAATAAAGACCCCCCGATGTGTATAGCGAAGTCTGGTTCATTCACGGGAGAAAGTCAGTATCAAGTTTTGTTCTTACTTAGAGCACAAGTAATCAACAAAGTTTAGGTTTTTATCAAATAAGAGAGAAATTTTAAGGTTTTGGTATCCCCACAACAATAATTATGCATGCAAACACTAATCAAACATAAAGATCATGCATTTATCACATAAAGTCGTCAACTAAGCAAGTAAATCAACCAACTTTCGTTCGATCAATAAACTTAACTATCTATCTCTTCTACTTCAACTAGGATTGATCAACTTTCGTTTCAAAACCCTAATTGACTATTCTGATTCAAGGTTTCTGCTTTCGCTTCAACTATGAATGAGAATTTACTATCAACTTTCGTTTCAAGGATTAAGAACAAGAGAATGGATTCATGATAAAAACAATCAAAACATGATCAAGAGCAAGCATACATAACCATTGTTGGGTTTAACCCCAACCTTAGAGAGAGAGACTACTCACAAATCATAATTAAAAACAACTAAATTAATTAAATAAAGACTTACAACCGAATCCAAGACAAAATTGTTCTCTAAGCAAACTCGTTCTTCTTCTCTCTCTCTCACGCCTCCCCCTCTCTCTCCTCTTCCCTAAAGCTAACTTGAATGATAAGAAAACTAAAGATAGGACAAAAGTATTTATTGAGAAAACTAAGCTATCTATAAGGAAATAAATCTCTAAAAGATATATCCCTTAAAACTATCTAATAATGTAAGGATATGGGATAGAAAGTCTTTAATTGCGCCGACTCGGATTTCCCTACCGACACGAGATCCTCGGTACCGACCCCGTTAGGGTCGGTAGGATTTTCTAAATTTCTTCGACTTTTTCTTTTGTTGAACACCTCGTTACCGACCTTGTGCCCCTCGGTACCGACCCCTTCAGCTTGTAATTTGGCTCGTAACCGGGACGTCTCCCTTGTTATTGGGGTCGTTACTCTCGTTTTTGCTTTATTTCTTCTTCCTTCGGCACAAGAATGGGTCGCTAAACTTCCTTCATGACTTTAAACTTGATCTTCACTTCATTCCATAAGTGCTCTCCTTCGGTTTCTCATCTTCTCCTAAAATATGCTCCAAACAGATCCAAAACCTATAAAAACACCACCAAAGCTTATGTAGACTCCATATCTTAAGAAAATACGAAAACCTACACAAACGACTCAAAACAAAACACAAAACTAAAAAAAGACTCAAACACACAAAAACACACCCTAAACATACGACTAAAAAGGTGGATATCAGTTGTCACGAGGGTCTCGTTGCCTAGCCAACGAGTCGGGCATTCCAAAGGGTGAAGAGCCCTTGGGCTTGGGGGTCCGGGGACGAAGTAGCCCCCAGTGCTTACAGTATCAGGCCTATCATTAATTGTTTGGGTTTTCAGCCCATAATCTAAATTAAGGTTTCTAGAGTCTCTATATAAACCATTTAAATGCCTCATAATTGTATTCTGGAAAACCTAGTCTCCTAAATAAAATTTGTTTCTTTGCCTGGTGGACGTAGCCAATGCATTGTTAGTGAACCATGTCGAATTTTTGTGTTATTTACGATTTTTCTAGTTCCTTCTCACTTTTGTTTTAACAAACTAGTATCAAAGATTTTGGCTGTGTTCGAGTTTGTAATCTATTTGGGAAGATGTCGTCTTTGAATACCAAGATTGATAAATTCATTGGGAGAAACATTTTAAGTTTTTGGCATATCAAGATTTGAGCTTTGTTAAAACAATAGGGTTTGTGGGCACCGTTTTCAAAACAATAAGGTGATGATGTTGAGATGGCTATTTTGGAGGAGAATGCACATTTGACGATTATGCTTTGCCTCACAGAATTATCATTGAAATCTTTAATCAAGAGATTGTTGATGGTATGTGGTTGAAGCTAGCGAGTCTATATATGACGAAGCCTCTAACAAACAAGTTGCTCCTAAAGCAACATATGTTCGGTCTACAAATGCGAGAAGGTACGCAAGTTAGGGATCAATTAGATCAATTAAATACGATTTTACATGAATTATGTAATATTGATGTTAAGATTGACAATGAGTATGCAACCTTAATTCTGTTAGTATCTCTTCCTCATTCATACGAGAACTTTGTGCAATTGTTTATTGTTGGAAAAGATATTGTGACTCTAGAAGAGTTAGATCATCTCTTCATAAGCAAAGAGTTGCGCCATAAGATGATTGGTACATGTATTGATAAAGATAATAAGGTATTTGGGTTATTTGCTAGAGAAACAGAAAAAGAAGCGGAAAAAACAAAAATCTTTCTCTAAGGGTTCTAAGCCTAATGATACTTTTCATTGCTATAAGGAGAAAGGGCATTGGAAAAAACAAATTTCTAAAGAAAAAGAAGCAGGATCAAAATAAAAATAATTCAGGTTCAGTTGTTGTAGCTGAGGAGGCACCAATTCTGATGATTTTATTGCTCTAGTTGTTGGAGAACCTACTCATCACTTCGATGTGTGAATTCTAGATTCTATGGCATCCTACCACATATACCCAAGGAGAGATTGGTATACACCTTATGAGTAGTTAGATGGAGGAAGCATATCTATGGCCAACAATTTTGTCTATAAGGCGGTTGAGATAGGCTCGATCAATCAAGATCTGGACACATGATGGTAAATTTTGTACACTGAACAATGATAGACATGTTCCGCTTATAAGAAAGAATCTAATATTGTTGAGTTAGATGGACAATAAGGTATATCGTTTCAAAGGAGAAGGTGATGTATTGAAAGTCTGCAAGGGTTTTGATGTAATTCAAAAAGGTGTGAAGAAGGGTATGTTGTATTTCTTACAAGGTTTATAATAACAGGTTTAGTGAGTGTTGCATCATGAGACCCATGAAATTTGAAAAGGCTATGGCACATGAGGCCTGGCCATATGGGAGAAAGAGTGATGCAAATTCTATCAAAAGATGGTCTTCTTGGTGGTCATATGATCACAAGACTTGAATTTTGTGAACACTGTGTTTTTGGAAAGCTACACCAGAGCATGTTTCTAAAGCGATTCACATGACAAAAGGTAAGATGGATTACATTCACTCTGATTGTTAGGGTCCGTGTCGAGTTGATTCCTTTGGATGTCAAAGATACTTTTGTCTATTATTGATGATTACTCAAGAATGGCCTGGGTGATTATGATAAATCATAAAAGTGAAGCTTTAGAGAATTTCAAATAGTGGAAGACATTAGTGGAGAATCAAATTGGGAAGAAGATCAAGAGGTTGTGAACTGATAATGGTTTAGAATTTCGTTTGTCTGATTTTGATGAGTTCTACATGGATGAAGAGATTGTTTGCCATCAATATAACACCCCTATTTTAAACCTACGGTGTTACCGCTAGTGACCTCAGATTTTTCCCGTCCAAAGCCACTTCAGGCTATCTGGTAACACAACACAACTTAAAATGAACAAAAGTGTGGAATATCCATTTATTTATATTGGAAGCACCATTGATACAATATGATCGTTTACAAAAGAAAATGACATTAGAATATGAATTATCTATAAGTTCTTCTTGATGGTACTGTGTGAAAACATAAAATTGTCATTAAAATTCTTCCTTTAGATGACGTCTCTATTTGATAGGCTTCACAAGAGCTCGCATACCACCTCTTGGATACGTCGCTCTAAGGGTGAATCCTTCCTTTTTTTCACTTCGTATGTTCTTTATCTTCGGTCCTTGAGAAACACTCCTCTACTACTTGATGTTTCCAAAAAGGAGGTAGGAGCACCATGTAAAATACAAAGGAATAAGAAAGTTGAACGAGTTAGTCTAAGAAGACTAAACAAGTGGAGAACGGGTGGTCTCCATGGTCGTAAACTAAACATATTGGCATCGAACCCTGAATTATTGTTAGTCGATGATCGAACTATTAGTACTTCCATCAAAAGAGAATTGGATATGAAAATCCAAGGTATATGGGACATCACGAGAATGTGATTCCATTAGATTAAAATTACAAACTTCTAAAACAAATGGAAGATCACAAGAGTGTGATTCCATTAAAAATAAAAGAAATGCAAAATTTCTTTAGAGATATATAGGACACCACCAGAATGGGATTCCATGAATAATATTTGCGAGAACTTGTTATGTCACATCATTAATTCAAAAAGTCTTTAACTGATTATGTAACATCATTAATTCGAGAAGTCTTTAATCGATCACTCATTTATTGGATGTTTGAATATTGCTCATAAGGTTGGCAAGCCCGAATTAATCCATCAAGGCTGGTGAACATGTACTTTGGGACCGATCACTTCTTTATTGGGTGGATTGCTTGAACATGCCCATGTAGTTGATAAGCCTGAAGACTAGCTCGAAGAAATGAACCCACACTGAAACTTGCTTTGATACCATGATAATTTTTGGTGGGCCGATAAGCTAGGTGCCATGCTTATAAAGAGTCTAGGATACAACTCCAATGAGGTTCTAAACCAAAACCATATGACAATCGATGGAGTAACTTATATGAGATATTGTCTAGTAGACAATTTAGTCTCAATTTTTCCATGTGAGAGAACTCTCACCATGCCCTTTCAAGTGGAAATTGTTTGGGTCGATTGTCATTTATTTTAGACACAACATCTCAAGGCTTGTGAACCATCATATTTGGATCGGTCGCTCCTTTATTAGGTGGGTTGCTTGGATATTCTCATAAGGTTAGCAAGCCCAGATAATCTCTCATCTTGCGAATGGTCACATTTGGATCGATCACTACTTTATTTGGTGTGCTCCTTGAATATGCTCATAAGATCATCAATCCCGAATAACCTCTCAAGGCTGGTGAACCGGTAGCTCATTTATTGGGCAAGCTGCTTGAATAGGCCCATGAAGTCGGCAAGCCCCAAGACTCTAGGAAATGAGCTCACATCGAAACTTGCTCTGATACCATGATAAAGTCTGGTGGATCATGCATATAATGGGTCTAACATAAAATCCCAATAAGATTCCAATCCAAAACTACATAACATTACGCAGAGTAATCCCCATTTTTTAATGTGGGAGAACTCTTAACAAAAGTTTTGCTCCTACTTACATGCCTTTCTAATATTCTATACATAAGCAATTTCAACATTACATGTTTACTATATGATGTGACCTGGGATCCTGCATCCCAAAGCTCAAGACAAATGAAAAGGTTGTTTTTTCGTTCTCGGATCCATTGAACAGATTTCAGTATTTTAGCTCGTTTGGATGCGGTGTGGTCTGATTGGGGCCATTAAAGAACCGTTGGAAAGCTTACTTGATGCTCTACAACTTCTACGTTTAGCATTTTTCCTAAATAAGCCAAGAACAGTCTTGAAAGCATCAATCTTTCTAGAAGCTCGAATCTGGACGTCAAAAGTTTTGATCATATTCAAGTAAAAAAAAGCCAAACAACTTCATCACCTACATGGAATTAAAAAGGGAGGTCTTCCATCAATTTTATTCATTTAAGTATGTGGTAGGTGAGGTGGTAGGTGAGAGTGAACATGAACGGTTTTGTAACCCAATTTTGTAAGCCTATTTATAGGTCCTTGTTTCTCTTGTAATCGGATATGTTGAATTTGTGGAAAAAAACCATTGGGAGTGTTTGGGAGTGGTTTCCTTTTTTGGTGTGTAATATCTAAACATGTTTGGTGTGTTATATCCAAACATGTTCGGTGTGTTATATCCGAAATGAAACCTTCGTTTCTCTTTTAGGTGAGTTATATCATATAAGATTCGAACTCTCATTCGATTCTCTTGTGGTGAGTCATATCCACATAAGATTTGATTGCTTATCCCTCTTTCAATATACCTAGGTGTGTTATATCATTGGTTTTTCGATTGCTTATCCATATATTTTTAATTAAAGTTAGTTTTCCCTTTTACTTGAATCACTTGTCATCTCTTTCGTTTTTATCACAAAATAAATATCACAAGCAAGGCAGGTCAAGATCAAATTAAGTTGGAACTTTATTCGACAACGATCCAATCACATCACTATAACATTAAATGTATTAATGAATAATTAATTTATTAGACACGGGAAATAAAGTTACCATCTGTTAGAGGCCTTTAAAAATGGGTAAGTGTTCATGGAATTGAAATTATCATGAAAAAAATATTAAATAAAACCGGCCAATTATATATATATGGGCATGGCCGTTCGTGTACACATCTATAACTATATATTAAAGTTGTTCCTTTTCGAGCCACCAGAACGATTCTGGACCCACCTCATATTTGTAAAATTAATTTTTATTTCTAATATTTTAACTTTTTTCTATTAAATTCTTCTATAACTATTTAAATATATCTTTAACATCAAATAAATATCTATTTAGTATAACAATATTTTTTGAAAACTTCCTTATACAAATATTTAAAATTAAAGATAACAAATTTAAAATATTTTAAAATAAGTATAAATATCTTTTATCTTATAACATAATATCTTTTCACGAATATGTATATATATATTCTTTTATAATAATAAAAATAATGATAAATAATTATAATGTTTAAAAATAATAAAAATAGGTGATATAATATTTGATATATATTGAAATATTTGATAATCTCTAAATTTATGTACATAGAAAGTAATAAAATATGAATAATACAATATTTGATTATAAAAATTATACATTTTACAAGCAATAAATTACTTATATTAAATTTTATATTATATTATTATTTATTAATTTGCTATTTATAATGTCTATAAATATCGAATTGTAGTCGTACATGGTACGACGGGTACAACTAGTAAATATAAGGATTAAGGACCTAACATACAAATTTTATGAGGCTTATCTAAAATCAATTAACATAAGAAAAATAACTCATTAAGTTCTATAGACCATAGTAAGTATTTATTCACCAAATTTGTTCATATTTTCCCAAAAGTCAAAAGAAGATAAGGAGATCCATCCTACATTCATATGGCCATGGGAGAGGAGAAGACAGAGAAGAAACATGAAAGAATGGTGTACACGCGAGTCTTGTGTGTCACGCTCCAAACCGAAACAAAGCCATTCATCCATTCATTCATTCAATCAACTATCATCAAGTACGTACTGTAATTTCACATTAAGAAATGGGGCCCAACTTTGCCGTTTGTTGGAGGGGCATTCTGATTGAATACAAAGTTATTAGGATTAATTAGGATTTTGACACTTTGACAGTCTCTAGTCTGTCAAACGTACAAATGCCCGTATCAGTCAGTATTATCCCTAAATCTAGGTAGGCAAATCCCATGCTCAATCAACTTGACACATCTATATCCTGTTATTGCAAATCAAGCTTATTAGCTTTGCCTTTGCCTTTTTCAAAGCAGGCGCAAAAAGGTGCCTTTTTTTGGTGTTTAAAAGTTGTGTTAATAGTCATTTTGATGTTATGTGCTCCGTTCATCGTGCTAAAAGGGGAAGGAGATGAAAAAGGAAGCACCTTTTTTTAACTTATTTGGAGCCCCTCCCCAAATTACCCAGTTTACAGTATACACTAAAGACCCTTGTTTTTGACTTTTATATATCAACACTCGAATCCAATTTCACCTCCACCACCATTCTTGTCTTCTCATACGTGTAGTGTAAATTGACAATTTTTTATTGGGACTTGGGGTTTCTAAATCGACATTTTTTAGAGTAATCAAAAAATAAAGTACATACTGAATCATATGCGCGCTATGTAATTACTACGGAATTACGTAATTAGCAAAAAGTCGAGGGTGCTTTGACTTTCTGGGTATGTGAAAGTGTGAAACTACTCATTTCCTTGCCCTAAACCTTACATAAAAATTACTGCTATTATACTAGTAAATGTTACAGAAAAATCCATTTTCATATATCCAATAAAAATCCTAAACCATAACACAATGGGTTGGTGCAGTGGTGAAGGGCTTACTGTGTTCACACAAAAGAGTCGATGATGTATTGAACGGGGATGACTAGGACATGGGATTTGTATAACATGGGTGATTTAATGAGGGATTCGTTATAAGTTTTTCCAAAAAGAAAGAAAAAAAACATACTCTGGCGTTCCAAAAAGAAATACAAGGATGTTTACTGCTGCTGTATGTATAGGATGATGATGATGATGATGATGAGTCGTAGTAAGCGGTGGTTCATGATAAAACGTGTTGGCCGACGTTGACTATGAAGTATGAGCAATCAAACCCACCTTCACTCTGCATTCTGCAGCTGAACCCATTAAAATAATAAGACTCCTCCCTTGTACAGTTGTACTGTATTTGGAAGCCTCAGACGTCCATTTTCAATCCTCTCAACAAACAAACAAACCCTCTGAATCTGATCTCTACCCATTATTACTATTATCGATTGGATCCCCCATTTTCATTCACACAAATCCTCCTCCCTCTAAAGTCTAAATCCTCAATTTCTTTTCTTTTCTTTTCTCCCTCTTTCTATATATACTACACTACAAACCACAAACCAACGAGTGTTACCAAAAGCCTTGTTTTGTTGCTTCTTTCTTCTCGCCCTGTCTGCTTCATTTCCTGCACCACATGGATCATGTAAGTGTCCTTTCTTCTCTCTTTTACTTACTTCTTCTCATTTTTAATTTATTAAAAAGAATGAATATTGATGGTGAAAATATATATATATATACATAAATGCAGCAGAAGAAGAATGGGAAGAGGAGGAGTGGGCAGCTGAGGAAGATTCCGGCGTTCGGAAACTGGGACACCGTCAACGACTTGCCCATCACTCAGTACTTCGAGTCCGCTCAGCAGGCCGGCTTGACTCGCTTCAGTTCCTCCTCCGGCGACACTTCCGGCACCTCCTCCGGAGACCTCTACGCCCTCGATAATCCGCATCACTACATCCATTCCTCTGCTCCTCATCGCACCGTAACATTTCCCTCTCTTTCTTTCTCCTTTTCCGCCTTCAACTATTTTTCACCACACTCAACTGATGATTTTCATTATTTGGTTTTAACTGACAGACTAGTTCAGTACACCACGTCTCTTTCTCACCCCTGCTGTCTCTTCCAATAATTCCAACTCTGAATTCAATTTCACAACATTATCAGGAAGAAAAGAAAAAATTAAGGTTTTTTATCAGTATGATTTTATTTTATGTTAGCATTTTTGCTTTTTTTGAGGGTTTAGGATGGAGAATCGTCAAAAGGTTAAACAGATCTTGTGCGGTTCTGCTTCTTGTCAGAATATCCAAGTGATTGGGAAAAAAAAAAGTGTGGGGAACAGAAGAACACCCATTCCCCTAAATCTGCAACTTCACTTTTTAGCCTTTTCGCTACTACATATGGCAAATTCCTTTTTTCTACCTTTCCGAACCCTAAATATTGTTTTCTTTTTTAACATGATTTAGTCAATCTGTTCGATCGAAGCAATTAAGTGAATTATAAATCCACTTGATTGCAATTGTTTGCGTCCATAACTCTGCATCTCTGCACCGCAGAAACAGCAAGTTTGTTTCTTAGAAATCCGTTAAGAGTCATTAATTGCAAGGGGATGGGCAGGCAATTACCAATCACTATCCTCATCAACAAAATTCCCAATTCCCAATCCTGAAAGCTCACATGATTTTCCTTCAACCATTCATCTCATAAAGTGGATTGGTAATTGGATCGCCCATCCATCGTTCTTCCTTCATTATTACTGTGATTCAAACAAAAAGAAAAGAAAAGAAAAGAAAAGAAAAACCCGACATTTTGATGGTTGAATCTGCACGCAAAGCATTTAATTTGAGCACCACTCGTATCGTATCTCTAGGACTAAGTTAGGCTCTGTTTGGTAGGCTCTCTGTTCACGATCTTTGACTAATTTTAATTTTTACTATTGATTGTATTTTGGGGGTTGAAGATGAAGGGGAAAGGGGGAGAAAAACGCTGCCCCCCGCATTTGAAGGAGGCGCCACGAGGTGCCAGACAGGCCGTAAAAGTCTACGACCTCCCAACTGCTCCCTCCACCAATCCAAAAAAGAAGCTACAAAACGACGTCGTCGGCTCCCGCCAGCTGCCACGTGTCCCACCCACCCGCAATCGCCGGGCCCCCAAAGCTGTCGACGAGGATCTCTACAAGATCCCGCCCGAGCTCCTCCACAAGGTATTTTCTTCCCCTTTCTTTTCTTTTCTCCATATGGGCCCGGCCCATTTACATCACCAGGCCCAATTTAACTTTCTTTGTCCTTTTTCTCTGTTTTTGTACATCAGAAAAAGAAGCTTGGTTTCATTTCAAGGTGTCTGGTCATGCCTTGCACAGCCTGAAGCTGAACTGAGTGGCTTCAAGGAGCTTCATCTAAACTCTGCCCTTTCTTTTTGGTGCCTCCACTAATCGTGTCCTTTTTGGGTTCTTTTGGGTTACATGTGATGTTCCGAGATAGACTAGCTAATATGATAGTATGATATACTTGGTGTACAGGAAATGATAGTTCGGACAACTATCAGTCGGGCCAATAATTTCTTCAATTTCGATCATATGGCATCTCTTTTGTGTAATTTCAATACAAGCTCTAATTTATACACCCAAGTTTCTATTCCTTTGGATGTCATGGGGAATTTGTGAGCATGATGATACAGCACTTTGGTGATAAATCTCAACTCCAATAATAGCTCATTTTTCCCATCAAAAAAATAAATAAAAATGAGAGACGGAATGTGTTTCAGAGATTCGCAGAGATGAAGGGAGATAAAATGAGAGACGGAGAGTGACAAAAAAGACAAATTAGTCTTATATGCATAGTTGTGCAGATCAGAACATAACGCAGATAAATAATTCATACTCCCTCCCATTTTGTTTGTCCAATTTCCATTTTAGTTGTCCCAAAAAGTTTGTCCAACTTTTTTCTTTCCTTTTATATCAATTTTTTTTTTACAATATTACCCCTTTTCAATCTTACTTTTTACCCACATTACCCAATAAAAAACCTACCCCAATCTACTTTTTAGTCTTTTCCTTTTTTATTCTCTTTCTTCCCATCAACATCACACACTCTCTCCTCTTCCTATTAGTTCCTTTTACTCTTATCTCATTTTTGTGTGTAAATTGTCCTTTTGGACAAACAAAATGGGACGGAGGGAGTATTATCAACTGGACTTTTGCGTCTAAAAGAAGATAAGTAGAGAACATTAACCTACGTGCTATCAAATTCAATCCAACCTATCCCAGTTGATCTGATAAAATGAGACATACACAAAAAGGGGGAAACATACGTGCTCTAGAAAGTATAGGCAAAAAGTGCCCAGCCCACGTGGTTTATTTGATCTCACGCTGCAACCGGGATACTGCAAGATTGAGATGGTCTGATCTAGCTCAGCATACAGTATATCTGTTTCCATATACACAGCCAGAATTTGGAATTCAGAATACAAACATTCAGTAGGAAGTCCTAATACAACTATACCAATGGATTCTCCTTAACCTGAATCAAGGTAGCACTCAATATAATACCTATATACCAATTTTAAATTCTAAATCTAGATGGGTGTGATTCATATATTAATGTGCAAGGGTTCAGTCATCTATTTGTAGTGTTTGTTGAAAATAAGCACCAAAAGAGAGAATTTGTATCTACTACAATACACTTGTGCAAAACCTTCTCATAAACTGAATTATTCAAGGCTTGAAGCAAACATACCAATTCAGCTTAAAAATGTCAAGAGAAGAAACAAGGCGGATGAAGAGCACAAGAGATGTAGAAAAACAAAAACAAGTGTGATAAAGGAACAACAATTTCAAGGATACGAAAAAGGATACGCATGAGGTTTAAATCATGAGAAACCCGAATGACCTCTTTACTGCAAGTTGTCTGCAAATCAAGTCAACACCAGAACTACAAAATAGCCATAAATAATTGCATTGGATACTTTGCTCACCTGCAAAAAACTTCACACTTTCCATAGTTTCACATCTAGGGAGATTTAGAAGGGGCATATCTGTCATCAAATTCACTACCTGCAATAGAATCCGACCTATCATTTCGGACCCGTTTCCTTCTCTCTCGATCCTTGTCTTCAAATCTCCTTTTATCCTTTCTTTCAGAAGTTGATGCGCTTCTGCTTTTGTAAATCTCCTTCTCAGTCTCATTCCTCCAAGAACTCCTCTGATCCGTTGACCGCTCATGTTTCTCTATGCTTGGACTTCTATGATAAGAATCACTCTCTTCCCTCTCAAGCTTCCTCTCACTCCTTTGATTTCTTGACTGCCGATATTTTCTAGGATAAGAATCATCTTCTTCAGTTTCTTTCTTCCAATCACTCTTTTGATCTCTTAATGACCTGTAATTCCTCTCTCTGCCAGGACTTCTTGGATAAGAATCATGTCTGTCAATCTCTTTCCTCCTTCCATTCCTTTGATCTCTTGAACCCTCTTGATTTTTCTCTCCTCCAGGATTTCTATGATAGGAATCATCTCTATGCCTACTCCTACTTGTTGCTTTTTGATCTCGAGCATGTTCAGAAGGCGCCATGGTTTGGCTTTTATAATCAGAATTCACATGTTTATTATAGACATTATGGTGATTTCTGCTGGGCTCATATTCATATGACGTACTTCTGTTGAATTCCATGTTCTTACCATAATCCTGGGCAAAGGGCTTAGATGTAGACACTGAACCATCTTTGACACCCTGATCAAAGCATCCGATACCTCCAGCTTCCCTTATTGCCTCCATGTGTTCTTCTATTATATCCCTCATCACCTTGAAAATAATTAATTTATTAGAGAAAATATATATAACTTACTCTGTAGTTGAGTTTAGGGTGATTTATGACAACAAAACAATGAGGTCTCGCAAGGTTTGAGGAGGTTAGCAGGGTAATCCGGTGATGTACTCCGTATCAATTTAATATACGTAAAGCACTAACATATCAGTTTGAAGCACTAATACATTCACACATATGGTAAATTTCATGGTGAAAATTTATAACGCAATTAAACAACTACGAACAATTATCCAGTAAATTCCAGCAAAATATGCTTCTTACCTCCTTTACATTTCGTTTTGCCTTTTTCCCACGATATGACATTCGTCGACGTTTGTAATCCCTCTCTTCTGCAAGTAGCTGTTCCTTTGTCTTGTTTCTGTCAGCCATGTCCTTCAAAATCAAGAGAATGATTTAACATACTATCATTTGAAACATGTAACAAACTATAACTAAGTAACAATATAAACACAGTTTTGCATTGAGATAAGGAAAAATCAGTTCCAATCATATCAGTTATAAGGCCACAGTTCCGATCCTCATGCATCATGAAAATGAATACCACTTATTCTTTCACAAATGGTGTTTAATCCAGTAAAATATATAAAGTAGATGTTTCTTGGGAAGAGAGATGTTATGAAACATTTAACCAATATGTGCCAAAGGAGATATAGTAACCAGATATTGATACTGAACAAGTGAACATAGACATGTAAATATGTCAACATGAAAAATAGATATGTAGTGCCTTGTTCAAATTACACTTGTTTATGATGACGCCTAGAGGGAGAGCATAAATATAAAGCCATGTCCTCCTTCTGGAAACTTACTATTTCTTTGTGAGATAGTTTGGAGTATAAACCTATTAAGGACATTAATCTAGACAACCATGCTATTCAGCATTCTTAGATTATTTCATTCTCTTACTCCAAATTAGATGAGATATATTCTAATAGTGAAAGTCAAATTCCATAAATAAATATTGACTAGAAAAGTATTTCTATCAAGACATACCTTGTCATGCTGACACTGCACAGGGAGGCCATCATGATCAACAAGTGGTCTGTAATTTGGACGTTTTTCCCGTTCATCACGAGCATTCTTTGACAAGTAGTCATGCTCCGTTACCCTGTCGGTGAAAGCAATTCAATAAGTAATGAATTTTTCCATTGCTTTCTACTTTGTCTATTTGAAATCTTATCACAGGGAACAAGCATATAGATGATCGTTATAAAACAAACAGAGTAAAAGGCAAGTATAATAAAGACATAGCTATTAAACAACAATAAAGAACGTTTAGAAAGCAAGAACCCCACGTAAACAAGATAGAATGACAAAGTCACAGCAACAAATATCATTCCAAATTCAGATCTTTGAATATGAGGTAATCCAACTGACAGAATTAGATGCTCTAGACAGAAACCCTTGTTCACATTAGGGTCATGTATTGATGGCTCAAATGATCACGAGAAAGAGGAAATGATCTTCCACGTAAACAAGGAAAGAGCCATACCGCTGATAAGCAGTCATGTATTGATAGCTCCGCAGTGCTTTGATCTTATCTTCTAGAAATGATCTTTCATGTAATGCGGCTATAGCGACTGCTACTTGGTAGACAAAAATTGCTCTGCTAACTATCCCTCCACCTTTGTTCTGCACTACCAGTCCAGACAATAGATCAGCCCTGAGATTCCCAGTTGAGCTCATCAAACCTTGCTCATTATCAAGAACTTTGTCCAAATTTTGGTCCATAGGATATACTAAAGAATTGGATGCAACGTTTTGGAGTAATTGCTTCAACATTCCAATGGTGAACAGCTTGGCATTTGCCTCCCCATATAAAACCGATAACTGCATGGCCAGCCAAGATAAAACATCAACTAAAGCTGCACACCTAAAACTCACAGTTTTTGGGTTCAACTGTCCACTATACTCTGAATTTCCTTTCAACAAGGGTTCATAAGAATGATGAGCCTCTTTTACAATGGCCTTAACACAGAGTCTAAAGAGCACAAATATATGGTCTCTCATGGGAGGATCAATAATAACACCAAAACGTGGAGAATTGGCAATCACCCACGTCAGAATATCACGTTCTTGAGCCAATTCCATACACAAAAGTGCCCTCAAGACAGTGTACGAATAAGCATTTGGTAAATCACTCCACTGCCCAATTTCACATTTAACAACCCACAACTCGGATGGAAGAAGCCTGAGCGAATCACTGGTTTCCTCAGCAATACCAGAAGTGAAATTCGCACATTCAACGGATAACACAGTGGGAAGCGAAAATATCCTCTTACCTACATCTTCGCCCAAAGAGCAGACGACACCAGGACAATCCTGGTAGAAAAAATTGGAGCCGAAATCAGCATAGTCGTCGAGAGAAAAGCAGAGCTCGGAATGGGGATCGGATAGAGGAGCAGCGAAATTGTTCTGCTCGATCAGTTGGGGCTCGGACTTTAGGGTTTTGGGGTAGTGAAGAGCGTCTAAGAGAGAGCGGGCGTCTTCAGTGATCGGCGAAGGGCAGTGGAGGGAATGGAGGAAGAGCGATTCCGGCGGCATGAGGTGGTTCGGATTGGAAGGGCATCGTGATAAACCCTCGTAGGAGAGAGGAAGAGGTTGCTGGGAGAGGAGAGAAGAGAGGGAATGGAGAGTGGAGGTGGAGATATCGAGTAGGTCAGTGAGGAGGGTGAGAGAGGTGGAGAGGTCGGGAAGAGGAGCGTCCTTCGATTCAGGTTGAGGTTGACATGCGTTGACCTGTACAGGCGGAGGAGGAGCGGGGATGAAGGTAGGATGGAAATTAGGGTTGGGGTTGAAAGAGGCGTTGGGGGCGAAGAAACGGTTGCTGGGAAACGGAGGTGGAAGATGATGATGGTTCATGGTGATTGATGAGGTTTATGTTTGAGTTTCTTAACGGCCATCAATGGCGGAAAAAGGTGGTCTGAGACAGAGATGTACTGAGTTGGGAGGGATGAACTGAGTTGCGCGCTCATGGTCTCGTAGCCGGACAAATAGAGCTCGAATTTGATATGTGGAATCGAGTTAAGATTCGACACAATATATGAAAAACCAAAAAACTAAACCCATAACAATGGTTATTAAGAAATGTGAAAGAGTACGGGAATCCTATAAACTATAAAAAACTAGTGTTAGGCCCGTACTATGTACGGGTTATATGAGAGACAAATATTATAACTTTTAATATTTGAAAGATTATTGTAAAACTATAACATATAAATACAATAACTTATAACATTCGAAACGTAATTGTCAAAATCAAAGTGTTTAGAAAAAAATTCCAAAAGTAATATATATTTATATAACACAATATGAAATATGGAAAGTGGAATTCAATTCAAAATGTAAAAGTCATACATAAGTAGTTAAGTTGAATAGTAAAGTAGTACTTCTAAATTTATAACTATTATTTACCCATTATAAAAATAACACTACTTAATCAATATATATTTTTTATCACATTTATTTATTTTGTAATTATATTATCTCAAATTATAAAAATGAATTCAAAATATGCATTTAAGTGCAATCTCATCCCAATATTCTCCCAACTTTTGGTTCATAGAAAAAAAACCGAGTAAATAATAATATTTTGATAAATTCAAAATAAAAATTTGTAGAAGACGGTTAGGATAATAATAATGTTTGGATACAATTCATTAAAAAAAGTGTTTGGATAAATTTAAAAATTGTGCTAGATGATAAGAATACTAAGATTTTTTAATTAAATTTTTATTAAAAATATTATTTTAGTTATCTTCAAAATAACCATTTACATAAATTTTTAGAATAATAAAATATTTTTGAATTAAATTTTAATTAAAAATATTGTTGTAGTTTCATAGAAAGTGGAGGAAGTGGAAGAGAGTGGGTAGTTTTTTGACAAAATTCATAAAAAAAAAAATTAATCCTAATATTTTAAAATCATGACAAGTGGCACAATATTTTCTAAATACATGGGTTCTACTTTAGTATTGTACTATATAGATGTGGCCAGAAATGCAATTTTGATGACCAAAGCAGTCACATTAGCCCTAAGAAAAAGCTCATGAGAAGCTAAACATCTTGGTCAAGTTTTTTGAAATTGATGGGATAACCTTTGCTTTATTAACACAGTTAAAAGCTTTTGAAGTTGTGTATGAAAAATTGATATGATTGTTAACAACATTCTTTTCAATCTTTAGACTTTTTACTAGAATGCCCAAATTTGTCATGTGTTTTAAGAGATGAATCTCATCTACGCCATCTTCAACTACAGTTCTCCAACAAGATCTTACACTCTTTGACCTTTAAAATCAACCTAATTCTCTAGCTATAAAAAAGAGCTCTTACGAGTAGTATTGGGATTAACTTGTCAACAATGATTATTATAGTGCTTTAAAAACTTGATGTCAAGAATTTTTTATGTTTTTGTTCTTGAACGGCAGAAACACTAAAATCTCCAAAAATAAATTTCATCACAAACATAGCGCACACACCTACGCACTTGTTTATGAACACGTACCAAGAAATATATGATAAGATGAGACTATAAGAGTGTAACTGCATAAAAATCTCAAGTAAAATAAATTCAAACTGGTAAAGATTTTCTTTTAGATTTGAAGAGAAACACTAAGAAACTTACTAGACAGCACTAGACATACTTCAACGCTTACACTAATATGCTATGGGCATCCACTTTATTGCTCAAATATACAAGGAAAATTTCGAGCCACTTATTACCAGGAACAACAATACAAGAAGAAAACTTCTGCACGAACAGCATCAGCATTATATTTACAATGATGGTTCATCAAAGTGGCTGAGAATCATGATCTGGGAAGAGATTATAATGGCCTTCTTTGTCATTAGAATCTTCAAGCATTCCAATCACTTCCCTCATTGGAGGGCGATCAGCAGGTGACATACTAGTGCACAACAACGCAATCTTCATCACAATTACCATATGAGCAATTATTTTGTCATCAGTCTTCTCTTCAAGGTTCAACCTTGAATCGAACATATCAGGTGTGATTCCCGTCTTGCGTATGTAGCTTCTTGTCCAGGTCACCAGGTCTCCTCCCTGCTCAATGGTCTGCACTGGCGTTCTCCCTGTCAAGAGCTCGAGTAGGACTACCCCGTAGCTGTATATGTCACATTTCTCAGTCACCTTCATTGTGTAGGCGTACTCTGATAACATTATACCGATCACACTATTAAGTTTTAGTAGCAATGGCATAATCAGTAAAAACTTCGCATAATGCATGAGACCTCACATGTAGCCACTGTAAGTACAAGCATATAAATTAAGGGTGATTTATACTTATTGAGAACATAATGACCACATTCGAAAGTTGGAACTAAACAATTGATTTTAAGATAGAACTCATGGAGCTTATATACTAGGCCCACATTTATTCGAATATCCTTTCGGGCTAATGGAGAAGTGTTAACATTTTTTTTCCTTTTTTCTTAGAAGATTTAGGGGTTACATTGGTCATTTTTGTTTTTTAATCAATACATTGGTCATTTTCTGCATATTGAATGAAAGGATAACAAATCAGTGGAAGAAGGTGGTTAAATACTTAAAGGGAAAGGAATTAGAAATTAAGAGTGGTTTCTTACCAAATAGAAGGTAGGGGTTAAAATGAAAGAAATAGAATATATGAGGCAGTTAAGTGTAATTTACTATATGTATAAACATAGATAAGCAGGAGTGATATATTAGTACCAGGAGCAATGTAGCCGTAGGAGCCTGCAACTGCTGAAACAGACTTAGAAAATGGCATGTCAACCACCTTAGCCAAGCCAAAATCTCCAACCCGGGCTTCAAAATGATCATTCAGTAGGATATTAGTGGATTTGATGTCACGGTGCACAATTCGAGGCTTACAATCATGGTGCAAATAAGAAAGCCCCTGAGCAGCTCCAAATGCAATCAGAAATCTCCTCGGCCAATCAAGATTGCAACTTTGTCCATGTAGCAGATCGCCAAGACTTCCCTTCGCCATGAACTCGTAAAGGAGGAAATTCGATCCCTGATAGTAGAAGAAGCCATGGAATTTCACAATATTCCGGTGCCTAATCTTTCCCAAGGTTGAGATTTCGGTTCTGAAGCTGTCATCGACATTGTTGCCTTCTCGGTTGGAGCCTAGTTTCTTCACTGCAAGTTTATGGCCTGTAGGGAGAATTGCTCTGTACACAGTTCCACAGGCTCCTCTTCCGACTATGAACTTGTCATCAAAATTGTCAGTTGATTCAACCAAATCTTGGAAAGTGAATCCTTGAGATAAGTAGGCATCCGAATCTTGTTCGGGGAATTCATCTTCTTTTAAAGGAGGATGGATTAGGACGATTGGGCATCTCATGAGATACAAAAGGACACCAATTAGAATGAGAGAAATGGCTCCAACAACAGCTGCAACAATTGCTACTATTCTACCAAGGAGGAAGTTTTTATTCTGATTTCCGGGATTTGGTACATAAGGAGTTCTGATACATGCGCCAAGAAGCCCTCCACAGAGACCATGGTTGGCGGTGTAGGAAGAAATATCAGCATTTTGAAAAACTGGCAATGCAGGAATCGGCCCGGTGAGATTGTTGTAAGAAAAGTTGAAGCACATTAAGCTTGAGAGGTTGGAAAATGACTTAGGAATATGCCCGGACAAGTGGTTGTTATCCAGCAGGAGGTATACGAGTAACCCGAGATTCCCGAGCTCAGGGGGAATTTCACCTGACAGGTCATTGTAACTGAGATTCAAAGCAATCTGAAGGCTTGAGATTAAGCCCAACTCTGGTGGGATTGTGCCAGAAAACAAGTTACCGCCAATTTGCAATTCAGTTAATCGAGAGAGGTTTCCTAATACCACAGGAATGCTTCCTGAGAGATTGTTGTCTGAAAGCTTAAGCAGCTCCAGTTGGGTAAGAGCACCGATCTCACTTGGCAAAAGCCCAGCAAAACCGTTCTTGCTTAAATCAAGACGTTGCAGTAAATTGCATTTGAATATCTCAGGCGGTATAGAACCAGAGAACAAATTTGAGGACACATTAAAAGTCACCAAATGAGAAAGGTTGCCTAACTCTCTTGGCAGAACAGAAGTGAAGTGGTTGTAAGGGAGGTGAAGCCTCTGCAACGCCTTGCATTTACCGACCACAGAAGGAATTGGACCACTGAAATTGTTCTGACCCAATTCAATTGTGGACAAATTGACCAGTTTACACAAATCATCCGGAAAACTCCCGGTTAAACGGTTTTCACCAAGACGAAGCTGAGTCAGTGGCTTGCAGTTTCTGATTCCATATGGGATATTACCATGAAGGCTGTTTGAGCCCAGGTTCAGTAAAATCAGATTTGAATTTTTACATAGGTAACGTGGGATCCTGCCTGTTAAATTATTCTGGGAGAGATCAATTACCCATAGTGGACTGTGAAATCCGAGTTCTGGAGGAACGGTGCCACTCAATGAGTTGTTGAAGAGCTGTAGCATGAGTAGATTAGGTAAATACTGAAACCCAACAGGAATTGAGCCGTTGAGGTAATTTATAGAGAGGTCAATCTTGGACAGGTTTTTTAAGTTGCTCAACTCTTGTGGAATAACACCAGTCAGCTGGTTTTCAAACAGATAGAGCAAGCTCAAGCCTTTTATCTTACTGATGTTTGTTGGTATGGCTCCAGTCAATGAATTCTCTGAGAAATCAATCTCTAATGCTAATGCAAGATTCCCAATCTCTGTCGGGATTGTTCCGTTTAAGCTGTTACTGTAGAGATACAGCTTTCTCAAGAACTTGAGGTTCCCTAGCTCCTTGGGGATTTCTCCAGAGAATGAGTTATCATACAAAGCGAGCGTTTGGAGATTTGTGCAGTTAGAAAGCTCTGAGGGTATGACTCCTGAAAGCTGATTCTTCCAAAGGATCAAATCAGTCAGATTCTTCAACATTCCAAATTCTATGGGAAGATTCCCACTCAACTGATTCTGTGCAAGGCCAAAGTACACTAAGCTGTAGCACCCGCCTATCTCTGAAGGTAAGCTTCCAGAAATCAGATTCTGCCCGGCTCTAAACGTCTCCAATTTCTTCAGATTCCCAAAAGAAGGAGGCAGTGGACCACTGATGGAGTTACTGTATGCAACCAATGCTTTCAAAGAAGAAAGATTCCCTATCTCTGCAGGAAAAGGCCCGGTGATCTTGTTATTGCAGATGTTCAATTGTGTTAGTGCAGATAGTTTACACAGCTCTGCGGGAATTTGGCCTTCCAAGAAGTTGTTGTTTAGATTCAGGACTTGTAAACTAGAGCAGTTTCCAACCTCCTTGGGTATATTACCCGATAACCCATTATAAGAGAGATCAAGATATGTCAAGTGAATCAATCCGCCAATATTAGGCGATATTGATCCGGAGAGATTCAAGCCATTCAAATCAAGATACAGCACAGCAGGTTTACTGGCGTTGCTGCAAGTGACACCTGTCCATCCGCACGGAGTTTGATCTTCGGGCTTCCAATTGGTAAGACTTTTAGATGTGTCTATCAGACTGGCCTTGATATTCAGCAAGTACTGACCTTCAGTATTAAGTCCTTCAGATTGGTTAACCAAAAGAGCAAACATAACACCCAATCCAATAAGCACCCTCCACGATAAGATACCGTCGTAACTGAATTTGCCCATGAAATCTATACGGTGAGCCCAAGCATAAAACATTAGAGGAAAATTCAAGAATTCAACACCCAAAAAAGAAAGAAAGGAGAATGGAAACAGTAAAACGTGATCATTAACATGGCATAACCAATTTAAAGCCTTTGTAGTCAACCATTCTAAATCATCCCACATTCATTATTATGCACAGCAAAGCTGAAAATGATATTGGTAAAAGAAGATCAACTTGACATACCTTTGAAGCTCAGGGGAAGTTAATACGGTTTGACTTGAACAAATAAATTCCCTTCTGATGCGATTGAAGATGATGGGAAAAGCTCAACTTTCCCATAAAAAGCTTTTCCGGGAAGGTATTTGACTTTAATGGAAAATCAAGCATGAGGAGCCCTTTTAATTAAAATCTAGATGAATCTGAGGGGCGTTTTAAGTAATGATCAAGGAAATGGTGGGTTGACCCATATGCATATTTAGTTGGCAGCGAAGTCAATTGTGTGATTTTGAAGGGGAAAGACTGGAGAGTTATCATTTATCAACAATGGCCGACAAAGCATGGATTAATGGGATCCTACTCTTTCCATTTTCCTAACTCCACCACCACCACCATTAACAATTCTTGAAAAGGGAAAAGTGAAAAGGGTGCTTTTTTAAGAGCAAAAATGGAAGTGATCCGAAAGGGAAGCCAATGGGCAACGACTGAAAACATTCTTCATCGTCATTTTTAGTTTTTTATGATTGCCTTTTAATATTGGAAGTAATAAAGTAATACACCAACCAACCTTTTAGTGCTTATGGCGGCATTCAAGAATGAAGCCTCAAGGTTTCTGGTAGAGCCGTAAGGCTTCATATGACCTGCTTACCTCAAGCTAGCAGTATAGTATCTAAACTGGGAAGACCCAAAATTAACACCTAGAAACAATAATGTTCATGAAATATTTATGTAATCCTTGGGTACTTTACCTTTTAAGATGAGTGGTAAGAAAATCAGTATGCTTACCCATAAAGACTCGACTTTTATGAATACTTGAAGCATAGAACGACAGTGGGGCATCAATAAACATGATACATACATGGTATAACATAACGATATGTGTATGTATTTTGTACTATGCGTGGTATTTGCAGGACTAAACTCAGTAATGAAGCACTGATATTTGCTTACAGATAAAGCATCAAAATTTACCCTTCACATTATCCCTCCAATAAATCAATCTACTACAGGTGGTCAATCCGTTCATCCTGATAATAATATATATTATCCCCACCCACCAAGACTCCTTATGGGCATAGTCCAGCCATGTCTCACTGGTGCACATATTTTATTTAAGAAAATTGTACAGCTAGCTGCTATGACTTGGAAGGAAGGGACATTTTAAATACTAATCCCAATTTCAAAGCCTAATGATACCTATAGCAAAGTTGGGAATATCTTGGGAAATTTCTGAGTAGTTAAGTTCGTTTCTATAACTGTTGCACATAGTGGCAATCCATTGACAAGGAGAATTCGTGTATATAATAATAGAATCAATTAAGTATCCCAAAAGAAAATAGTTACAAAAGCAATATATAGAGACCAAATTCTCTGTGAAGTTCTTTACTTGGATTTTCATTTTATAGGAATTCATTCAAAAACACTCTTAACGATGCCCAAAAAGAGTAGGAGTATTTTAGATTATAAAGACCAATAATTTATACATCTAATTAAAGAACTTGCAAAAATCACAAAACTTGGCATGGTGAACTAAACAAGTAAAAGCGTGAGTTGTGATTACTGATTAGTGATTAGTAGTACTTGTTTCATTGAATCATTGACTCCATGTCAGCTATCATCCAGATCAAGAAATTAGCAGCAAACTAATTTAAAAATAAGCACGTTGAATTTTCAAACCCTATGCGCAAGTTCTTGACATGAGAAAACGTACCAATGCAAAAACTGTCTGGTGCAGATGACAAATGCCAGCACTTACAAATTAATCTCGACGGTCCATATTATTCCACTGTGCTTTCAGAATTTGCATTTCACAAATCCACGTAGTTCATCAATTAATCATAGTGACATGCTTGTCACTGATTTTCACTGATACGCAGATAGTATCGCGCCGACCAACCTCTCTACTGAGAAAATTGGCGACGACCAAGCCTTGAAAAGACCTAAGTCGAGAACAGATCGCAGTGCGAACACGTCATAGATGAATTTGGAACCCCAATTCAAAATTAGGTATCAACTAGTTGATGACCAGGCAACTTTTTTAAATATAGTAAAAACTAGTTTTAGTTCCTGTGCCCTGCACGGAATTTTATAAAATTATTTTATTATTTATTTATATTTGTTAAGTTTTTATTAAATTGATATTGGAAAGGATTATACACATCTTATCTACAAAAAACTATCATTTCTAAAAATAATTATTAAAAAATAATTTAGGCAAGGATATTTTTAAGAAACTTGTAAAATTAATGTATTATTTAATTATATTTGTTAAATTTTTTAAATTCATATTGATAATGATATTTCAAAAAAAAGCTATACATATCTTATCTACAAAAAACTATCATTTCTAAAAATAATTATTTAAAAATTGATATATGTAAAAGTATTTTTTTCTAGAATTTGTATGATAGCATAAAAAAATATCCTAATGATTTTCCTATCTATCATATCTAAAAATAAAAGATTGTTTAATAATGAGATTTTCTATCCTATATTCTAAAAACATGGATAAGAATTTATCATATCCAAAAATAAAAGATTAGTTTAAAAAAAAGGGTGGTGTGGTCCAATCTAAAATTGACATGTGTCGTTTAATAATCTTTGTAACCTCCGCTTTAGGTTATAGTTATGATTGTAATATGGTAATTTAAATATGATATAGGTATTATAATTTTTATAATAAAAATAATAGCATAAATAATTAAATTATACATTAAATATTTGTACTTTATTTTTATTATAATAATATATTTTAGTATAAAAATATTATCTTATTCTTAAAATGCTATTTGTAATATTTATGTAATAATAAAAAAAATTAACACTCTTAACTCTTAAGCTTGACTGGAATCCACACAAAAATCCCAATGAATTGACCCAATCAACCCGTATATTTTAACAACATGAACCCGTACCTCAAACCCGTAATGATCGAACCTAAATTCGATTTAACTGACCCGATTAACCGGTTTAACATTAAGGGGCCAACAATTTTTACTTATTTATTAAGAAATTGGTAATATAAAAAATCAACATAATAAAATAAAATTAATATAAGAAAATCTAAAATTTAATATAAAAAATATTCAAATAAAAACATGGTCCATATTAATTAAAAAAAATTGTCATATTTATGGATAGAATATCAATCTACACAATTTTCATAATTAAAAATATGGTGACTAAGACATTAAAGTTGAATGATAATATTAAATATAACTATCATATTTATAGATAGAAAACTAATACATAAAACACAACATATTAAAGGATAAAAATTAAAAAAGTTGTCATTATTTGTAAAAAATTTAATATTGAAAAATCCAAATTTATTATGCAAAACATAAACAATATTAATTAAAGTTGTTATAATACTTATAAATAATAAAATTAATATAAATTATGAAAATTAATATAAAACTACATGATTAAAAATATGTCTCATATTAATTAAAAACTTATTATACTTTTGAATTGAAAGTTAATATAAAAGAATCAGAAAATTAAATATTGAAAATTCGCAATTTAAAATATGGTCCATACTTCATACTCATGGATATAAAAGTTACCTATTTCATTTAAAGACTAAAATTAAAATAAATGGGTTCTTAAATTAAAAAAGGGTAATTGGGATTTTAAATTATTATTTTATATTTGTCATACTTATGGAAGAACTTAATATTAAAAATTTTTAATTAAGAATATACTTACAAATAGAAAAATTATATAATATTTTTAATATTTATCACATTTATTGATAAAAATTATCTATTTTACTCTAATAGATTAAGTTCGTATTTTTTATGTGTCATATATACCAGATCAATTTAGGCAAGTAATTATCTAGATCGTGAATTTTTTTATTTTATTTTAATCAAAATTTGATTTAAGATAAATATTTTGCATAAATAAATAAAAGGATAAAGATAAAATAATTTTTATTATTTTTATTTAAATTTTGAATTAAACAGTTTTAATATAAATAGATAGAAAGAAATTTAATTGAAAACATAAATAAAATATAATTAATTTTTAAATATAACCTTAGGCCAAATTCAATGTGGTGACTTCAAAAGATAAAATAATTTTCATTATTTTTTTAAAAATTCGAATTTAAATTTATTTTCATAGAATTTGATAAAAAGGAATTTAATTGAAAAATAAAAATTAATTTTATTAAATATATGATGGGACCAGATTTAATGTGATGGTTGGAAAAGGTTTAGCATTAATATATAGTTATAGATAGATGTATTATATTAAATCAATATTTTGTATGGATAGAAGATAATTAAATATTACATGAACCTGAACAAAGATAAAAAAATGGGTAGAGATAAAAATTTGTCCAATCTCATCGTAAATTGAAAAAATATATAAAATATTATAAAATATATTTTATTTATATTATATGAATAGAAGATAATTATATTATAATATAAAGAACCTAAACAAAGATAAAAGTTTATGGATAGAGATAAAAATTTATCCAATCTCATAGTAAATTGATAAAACAAATTAAATAAGGTGAGGGCATAAAATTGGAAATTGCATAAGGTGATTGATTATATAATATATAATTAATTTGAAAAATCATTATAAAAATAGAGTGGCTATGATATAAATTCTTAATGACAAATCTGTCCAAAAGTGCTTCAGGTTTAAAAGATATATATTGATTTCTCCATAAGTCAAACCATAGAGATTTCCTTGCCACCGACTCCGGCGGAACGAGATCGTCCACTTCGGCTCCCGCCTCCAGTGATTCCAGTGGTCCGGAGGCAACGATTCGCGGCCGTCAAGGGCGAGATTACATCGGTGCTGAGTGAGATCGAGGAAAAAGATAGTTTGGATGTTAGGTAAACCCCGTTCAATATAAGATTTTTAAAATCGGGTTAGAAGTTAATTAGCTAGACTAAACTCTATATAAACAATTGGCTTAGCCAACTAATCTGGGTAATGAAAACACACTGTTTTTCTTCTCTTTCTTCTCTTGATTTTGTTACATTGAGAGAATCTAAAATGGTATCAGACAAATTAGGTTTCGATTTTGATCCTTGTTGGATATGAATTAAGCAAGCAATCACAGTTGTAAAAGTAGAAAGTGAGGAGAGAAAGAGAGGAAATAGATGGAAAAGTTTATTTCTATTTCTATATTTTGTTAATAAGTAGAATACAAAGGTTTTTATATGAGAAGCCAACAATACAGAAAATATGAGTAAGTATATAAGCATAATATTTTATGTCAACACCTTCCTCAAGATGGAATATCTACAATCCCCATCTTGGGAAACAAATCTGTCAAATAAACCCCAGACAATGCCTTAGTTAAAAAAATATGTAAGTTGTGCACTAGAAGAGCAATGCGATAAAGAAATTAAGTCTTGAAGCAATTTTTCTCTTGTAAAGTGGCAATCAAGCTCAATGTGCTTCATCCTCTCATGGAACACGAGGTTCTTAGCAATATACACCGCAACTTGATTATCACACTTAACAAGTATAAAGTAATATCCTCAATACCTAATTAAACAAAAGTCGACTCAGCCATGCAAGTTTAGCACACATGCGTCTAAGTGATCGATACTTAGCTTCTACTGAGGATAATGACATGCTTTGCTGTTTTTTAGACTTCAAAGATATCAAACTTCCACAAAAGAAGACCACAAAACCACTAACAAATCTCCAAGAATAAGGGCATGTGGCCCAATCAGCATCATAATATGCTTGAAGAGTGAAACATGGCAAGCAATTCAGAAGTAAAGCCTTATGCTAAGTTCTTCTCACATAAGATAAAACTCGTAAGTTGTTTGAAGATGTGTGGTTGTGGAAACAGAATTGAATTAACTAAGATATTGAACTGGAAAAGCTAAATCAGGTCAAGTGTTAACCAAAAAATTAACCTTTCCAACCAATTACTCGTAGATGAGTGGAAGTAAATCACCATCTAAGGGAGTAAGTCTTTGTTGAAGATCAAGAGGACTTACTATTGAATGCTTAGAATGAAGACGAAAATCATGCAATAGTTCTAAAATAAACTTCCTCTAGCTAAGTAGCATTCCTTATGAAGATGATATGAAATCTATACCTAGGAAGTAATGGAGAGTGCACATATCCTTAATTTTGAAGGCATCATTCGAACAATCTTTCAAAGCATTCATCTCAGTCAAATCAGTCCCGATCAATAAAATATCGTTCATGTAAACTCCAACAAACACAATGCCACCAGTAGACTTCTTAAAAACAAACTATAATCATTCAATGACTGAGAATATCCTCTTTATCTCGAAGCAATAGAGAGTTTGGAGTACCACTAGCACGAGGTATGTTTAAGTCCATAGAGACTTTCTCAATTCACAAACCTGATGTGCACCATCAACTTGCAAGCCACTAGGGACCTTCATATGCACTTCTTCATCTAGGTCACTATGCAAAAATACATTGTTGACATCTAGTTGAAAATTGACCAAGATTTCTTAAGTGCCATTGAAACCAATGCTCGAACAGTGGTCATTTTAATGATTGGTGGAAAAGTTTTCATTATAGTCTATCCCTTCATTTTGGGTGAAACCTCTCACAACCAACCTAGCTTTGTACCTATCAATGGTCCAATTAGATTTTCTTTTCACCTTGTACACCCATTTATAAATTATGGCCTTTTTCCCCTTTGGAAGTTCCACTATAACCCAAGTTTTGTTTGCATCCAGAGTTGCAAATTTTGTTTCCATAGCAACCTGCCAAACCTTGTATTTGCAAGCCTCTTCATAAGAAAAAGGATGTGAATCAGGTTTGAAGTCATTTGCAACAGAATGTAGAGGAAAAGAGATATCTGATGTAAGTGTGTGAGTACAAAACACCTCTTCACCCAAAACAGCAAGGCACACATAATCAGATAAGTAGGCAGGGGGTTGATGTTCTATGTTTGACCTTCGAGGTAAGGGATTAATGTTTTGATGAGAAGAAGTGATGTGAGGATCGATGTACACAAAGCAGTGCAAGGTAGTCGACAACGCTTGTTCCGGCTAGACTGGTTTGGACAAAACTTCTATTCTAGATTTACAAGGACGGTTCTCCCTACTTCAGACTCCGATTTGAGTGATTCCAACTCTAGGATTAGATCTATGAGTATAGTTGAAGTCCTCAAAATTTTAGAACCAGATGGTGAATGGATTGAAAGTTATATCAATTCTTTTGAGGTGTTGCAGAATCTACCGAGAAGTGATTTCGATGGACGAATTTAGATCCAATGGTGATCGGTCCTACAAGGGCCCTTGAGGACCTTTTTGATGCGTGAGAGGGGATGGAATTAAGGAAATGTAAGTGATGAAGAACGTAGATTAGGGATGGATATGGGTGATCAAGACTAGGATATGACACACCTTGGTCTCGTACGAACTTGAAAGATTAGCCGAGGATGTTAAGCGCCACGATCAAGCCTTCGAATTTGAGATTGATATGACTTACAATCCAAGAACCAATTCTGAATTTGGTTCAATAAACAAAGCTAAAAACATTTTTTCAAAGGAAGAGACAAGGGTTTGGAATTTGTTCATCAATCTTGTCTAAGAAACTTAGGGAGGCGCCAATCCCTTTTAAGAAAAACCTAACATGAAGCCTTATACAAAATCACCCAAAGATTTATAAAGTTAAAAAAAATATCCTAATAAATTACATAGAATAGCCCAAACCACACAAAGTGGCCTTCAAGAGCACAAAGGCTCAAGGAAAGTTCATGGTGCCGGCGTGGTGACCACCAAGAGGCTCCATGCCTCACAAGCATATTTGGCCAGCGACTCAAGAGTCATTAGGTCTGATAGAGTCCACGTTGAAGTGAACAAACTCTTTTGGAGACACCTAACCACGACATGGGATCACGCGGGCGCGCCTGACAACCCTTGTCGGCGTCTTGCTCCTTCTTCACATGTTCCCATGGTTGGACGTCTTGATCATGCTCATTGTTGACATTCCGAGCATATTCACATCCTCCTCCTTCCCTTCAACAAGGATTCATCCTCAAATCCGATGCACTTCCAAGTGAAAATCTAAAATGCACACAAAATGATACATAGAAGAATGTGAGGATCATAAACAAGTAAAATCATAGAAAAACCTTATGAAAATTTCCAAGCACATGTTTTTCCCAACTTGAGCCTAAAGATATGCTTAATTGTAGAACATGAAATACACATAAAACACTTAGAAACAAAAGAAGGGCATATCACAAACCTTTTCCTAGTTTTTCAAAAATTGTGAAAAAGAGCAAAAATCCACACATGAAGACCTAGTTCTAGATGAAGTAACTAGATGGCGCATATATTCAAACTCATACACATGATCCTTAAATATGAATGCTTCTTCACAATGGAAGTTATTAGGAGAGTATGAAGATCTCTAATATAATGCAAAGAAGAGAAGAAATAAAAAGTAGGTTAAGAGATACTCCCCTAAAGCAACTTGACATCGTGACTTCTCTCTCTCTTCTTTCTTGGTGTGATTCTCCTCATGACATAAAAAGGGCAAACTAGAGGGCACCATAGGGAAAGAATCCATCCATGGGGTAGCCATATAACTCATGAAACTAGGCATGATGGGTGGGCAAGTCTTTATTCGAGAATGAATTGATTCAACTTCTACATCCACTTTTTCCTTGGAATCAAGCTTCTCTTCAGTTTGCATTGGAGGCTCATGAAGTTGCACTTTTGAATGAGCTTCGTCCACGAATTGGTGGACAATTCCCACAAATTTGGAGGTAAGATTAGCCACAACTTCTTGGATGATGGACTCTCTTGGATTCTTTGTGGCTCCACACTCATTGAAGGAAAACAAGGTGGTTCTTCAAATGTGGCTTGTCCTCTAGGTATTCGGTACCAAGGCATGACATTGACACCCCTTGTGGAATCTTGGTCTTGATGAAGAAAAGCCCAAGCTCCATACCCTACAATGTTAGTGGCGCAAGTAGAATATGAAGGGTAAAAGGGATAGGACTCGACATACACTTGTGGTGCATACCTATCCTTGAGAGCTTGTTTGAGCTCTTTCCACGTACAAATGCGAGGGTATCATTCACGCTTCCTCCTCTCCTTGTGATCATACCACCAAATGCGAGCCTGATGGCTAAGGTGCTTAGTGGCATAAGTAACTTTCATATCTTCAAGATAGTCATGGTAATAAAAAATGATAGAGCTTGGCTATCCAGACTAAGCAAGCATTGACTTCGGATCGGCTGTCAAAATATGGAATATTAAACCTCTCTCGTGAGACTCCTCATGCATCTCCAAAGATTTCCAATGGTATTGTGGAGAGAGCTTGGTGGTGCTCATATAAGGAGACAAACTACCATAAGATGTACATGTTCCTGACATCCTTAATTATACACTTAAACACACAAGATTAAATCCAGCAAACACGTGTATTTCCAACCACAAGTTCCTCAAAAAACTACCAAGAAAGAGCAACAAAATGCAAGTACTAGGTCAAGGCAAGGAAAAGGGTATGGCTAGGCAAACAAGGAATAATGCACACACACAAGCACAAGACCCAACAAAGGACTTAAAGGGAAAAGAAGGTACTAAGCATCAAACTCAACAACCAAAAGCATACAAAGAAAAGCCTTGCTCGGATTCTTTTCCTCACGGGAATTGAATCTTTCCAAGCCCGACCTCTCTTTCTTAAGTTTTTGTCGGGTCCGAGTTTTTCTAAGTCTTGATTCTTTTTCTTTCCGAGTCCGATTCTTTCTTTTTGAAGCTTGAATTTTCTGATTTTTTTAAAAACAACCAAAAGCAACAACAAACAACAAGCAAACAAACTAGGCAAAGCAATGCCTTTTCAAGCTTAAAATTGACTCTATGATTTCCATGTATCTTAAACCAAGCCAAAATAAATCCAATGCAAGGTAATGTGCGTGAAATTGGCCAATGGTCGTGGCTAGTTAAAATGTTTTTTTAAAGGAAGAGACAAGGGTTTGGAATTTGTTCATCAATCTTGTATAAGAAACTAAGGGAGGTGTCAATCCCTTTTAAGCAAAACCTAACATGACACCCGATAACTTGCATTTTGGTATAGCTTAGGATGCATATTTATGTTTATTTTACATGGTTTTAGCTTAGTTTAGTCTAATTCTTAGGTTTTTAGGTATTCTAGGAAATTCGGGTTTTGCGCTTGTTTTGTTCGGTTTTGCAGATCTTTAGGAAAACAAACATGGACGGGATGGATCTTAGAGGAGTATGATGGAGTTAGTACATGTGGAGCTTGGTCGAGTTATGCAAGTCACTTTTGATGATCATTGAGGCCCAAGAGGTTGTGAGAAAAGAATGCTTAAACTCGGGTTGTGCATTGGAGTTGTTGTTTCGACATCTCTATCTTGCAATTCTTGGTTTGGGAGCTATAGTGGTCGGATGAAGCTGAATTTGGTATCACTGGAAAGCTAATTCAAATAGCTACAATTCATGTTTTTACTACGAGTCCAAATTTCAACTCTAAGTAGGTCAAACAGCCTCTGAAGTGTCACCTAAATGCTGAACTGAGGGTAAAAGCGCGGGTTGCATGCTAAATGCGCAACCGCGCAATTTTGGACCTAACCCGAGCAATTTTGACTGAGAGCAATTACGCGACTTGCCAATTGTGCGGCCGCACAATTTGAGGTGTAACCCGCGCAATCCGGACTTTCACGCGGACATGGGCCGACGACTTTTGGGCTTGACTTTTTGGCTTGGTTATATCTTGTCCGAAATTATGTTTAAATGGAGGGTTTGAGGATTGTTTTAGGAGACATATTTAAGCTTTTGTTAGTTTATCTTTTTGATAACTTTGATCATACTTTTGGAGGCTAGATTTTTCTCTGAAGAGAGCAACTTTGAAACTCTTGTAAGTTTGTTTTCAATTTAATTATGCATTGCTAAATTTCATTGAGTTTGGCTAGTTATTGAAATCATGATTTGCATATTGTTGTGAGGGTTTTGTTAGATTAGCTACCTAATTGAATTTCTAGTTATAACTGAATCTTGTTAATTACCAGTCGGAGTTATATTTGATCAAGAGTATACTTTAATCAATTTAGTACCGGTTGGACTAGTTGGTTAAAGAAGGGGATAAATTCACAAGTCACTTAGATGTCTGGTTGCTTTGAGTGTTTGTTTCTATTGATAACTTGAATTGTTATGTTGTTGTTTAATTGAATCTAGAAGGTCTTCTAGGTTGTTAGATGATTAGGGTTGTTAGAATGGTAGTTCTATCAACTAAATCTGAAGTTCGGGTCTTAATCCTTAGTAGGGTCATTATCCACAATAGATTATTCAAGTGAGAAGAGAATCAAGAGAATCGATGATCAACAAATCAATATCATGATTGATTTAACTAGTTAAGTATGCTTGTCTCTCATATTTTACAATCAACTTTTGCATTCATATTTATTTTTCAGTTTGCATATTAGTTTAGATTAATCAATCATAAACCCCCCTTTTTGGTTACTTGGCACTCAAGTTAAACACAAATACACGAGTCCTTGTGGGATCGACCCTTGCTTACCATTCTACTCGGATTGGTTAAGTTAGGATTCTTTGATAGGTAAACGACTGAAAAATACCTCATCAAATTTGGCGTCGTTGCCGGGGACTCGTCGCTATTTGTGTTTTTACTTTTGTGCGATTCTTGGTGTTGTGAACCTATCTTACGGTTCATAACAACCGTGCTACTAATTCATGGCTTTGTTTGAATGTAGAGAGCTGCACGATGAACACTTCCATGACTATATTTCTAAATTTCAAGACCATGTGTTCGAGCTTGGTAGTTGGGGAATATGATACAGTGATGGAGAGGTGAACATGGGAGTTATCCATTGTATGAATCTTGAGACAAGGGGATTGGCTGACTACATGAGCAATGAGAGGCTTTTGTTTATGGTACCTGAGGAATACTGGGATTTCTTATGTTTCATGAGCCATCAGAGCTTTTTGGTCGAGTCACCTTCACAACCATCCCAACCGGTTGATACGTCTCTTGAGGATATAATCAGGGATATCTCAAAAGGAGCGGATCTTATAATCAAGGAGCATTGTGATTCTTGTTCTTCATATTTTCATTCCACAATCCCATGCCCTTTTGAGTTGTGTGAAAGGAGTGGTGAAATCTCTGTCGTTTTTGAGGTTTCTTGCAGTTTCCTACTAAAAATGGGTTCACATTGGAGTCAAACGATCAAGAGTCCGACACCCAAATTCAAATTGAGGAGCAATCTAAGACACTTGATATGGGTTATGTGGATGAATTTGATGTCCAACATGAATTCACAACTATAAGTCATGATGAGCAGATTATCACAGAGCCAAAGGAAATCTGTGTTGGCATAGAGATTCTTACAAAGCCTAGGGAGCCTGAATCATCTTCACTCATGTGGAGTAAATTGTTACAGGGTTTTGTGGTTTTGGAAGAAGACTCTTTTGTCGATCATGATGAATTCTTTGATAATGAAGTAGACAACCATGAGGGAGAAAAACAACATGATACATCTGTTAAGGCTCCCGCTGTCATGGTGCACCCTATGTTAGGCCATGACATCCCTTGACATCCCTTATGAAGTTCCAAGATGAGGAGCCAAGACTACAACACAGGGTGGAAGATGGAGAAGATATGGAGTTCATCTTGGATAAAAGTGGTATTGTTGACAAGTGCTTTGATTCATACTGTAAGTATTTTCTAAAGCCACCACTTGTGCTAAATTTCTTTGAACAAATGTCATCTCATGAAAATTGGGCACACATGTTTGATAAATTAAAACGGTCTTTGAAAGCTATATTATGCATGTTTAATTTATCATTGTGTTAATTATGTCTTTTTGAGATGTGTGTACAGGGGTTTGACAGATTGTTAAGGGCATTGACAATGTCTAATCTTGTCAATTCATGCTAAGAGTCAAGCTAATGACGTTAAATAAGCGCTTCTTGGGAGGCAACCCAAGGATTAGAGTAGTTTTGTTCTTCAGTTGCGCGACCGCGCGACTTGCCAATTGCGCGGCCGCGCAATTTGAGGTGTAACTCGCGCAATCCGGACTTTCACGCGGACATGGGCCGACGACTTTTGGCTTGGTTATATCTTGTCCGAAATTATGTTTAATTGGAGGGTTTGAGGATTGTTTTAGGAGACATATTTAAGCTTTTGTTAGTTTATCTTTTTGATAACTTTGATCATACTTTCACTACTAGAAAAAAGGCAATCCCCGACGAAAGCTTTCTGACGCATAAAAATGTCGGGGATGCATCGACGAGTGTAATTGTCGGCATAACCGTCGGTTTCTATCCCAACATTCATAACCGTCGGGTATGAGTACATCATTATTTCTATGAAAGCAAGTGACATCTACGGATGTCGGAAATGCATCGATAATTACAGTTGGCGGTAAAACCGTCGGATTATATTCCAATACTTGAAATAGTGGGGTATGCACAACATGCACTTACAAAAGTGCAAGGTCGTACTATGTATGTTTGGTTTCAAAAAATTAAAAAATTGAAGTACGTATACTTGCTCGACCAAAAAATACAATAGAAGTAAATTGTAGAAATACTAATAATTTTTAAAAACAATTGAATAGTTTCCCAACAACCCTATTTTTTGCCCAAAATCTCAAACTACTTTTTAAATTTTAACAAATAAAACGTTTGAATATTAATGTGTACATCAGTCTGTTGGCTTCATAGACTAGTATATATTTATTTGCCTCTCTCCAATAAAAACACATTAAGAAAACTCTCTTTTCCTCCCCCTTAATTCATTAAAAATTCTTTGCTATCTGTTGATTGTGCAAAATCATTGTACGTAACTACGTGACAAATCCACCGGTGTCATATAAAGTATGTATCATTAATCATGTTACATAGTATAATTTAATTTGTATCATCAATTGTTAATGTGATTTAATTTGTATCATTATTTTTTGAAATGTCGTTTATATATTTTTGTTCATGTTTCATGTTAAAGAAACGTCATATATAATCTCCACTTGATACAGACAATTCAAAATGTTAATGATGAGACTGTCAATTTAGGAAAATAACTAGTGTAATTCCCGTGCCATGTACGAAATTTATATAAAAATTTACTTATTTTTTTAAAATATTACAAAATATTTTGTTTTAGTTAATTTTTTGTTTGGATCTAGGTCTAACATATGAATACAGACAATAAAATTGTAATTTTTAGTATATAAAAATTTAATTTATTAACTCATAAATTTGAATATTGAAGAATCAAGTAGGTATGCTAAAGTAGTATATAAATATAAATAAGAAATTAAAAATCAATAATTTATTTCATCCATTTATAATTCGCTATAAATATCAACTAATTAAAATCAAATACAAAATACACGTTTATTAAATTTGGAAATCTTGCTTCTTATAATTAGAAATTCTTCAATTTACCCATTCTTTCTAATATTAAAAACAATTGCAAATAAATAAAATAATTTTAGTATTATTACAAATCAATTTTGAAATCTTTTCCTAGATAAACTTATAAAAAATGATAAATAATTAGTTATATCTTATGTGATATTATTGTTAAAAATCATACCTATAATTCATCAAAAATATTATTAAATAAATATTTAGTTATTTTTTAAAACTCAAAACAATAATTTCAATTTCTAAAAGTGATAAATAAATATACATTGCAGTTATATTTTTAGATAAAAAGAGAATACATATTAGCAAAATACAAATAGTTATTCCATCTGTTGAAATATTCATAGTCAAATCTTATAAAAATAATTAGTTAAATATTATCTAATAATTTTATTAAAAATTATAATAATAATTTCACATATAAAGTATCATAAAAACATATATTGATAAATAAAAATCTAGTTAAATCTTATCTAATGTTATCGTAAATAATGAAAATTTTAATTTCAAATACAAAAAATCAAAATATATATTCGAGCAATATTATTAGATAAATAGCAAATTCGTATAACTATATAAGTGAGTATATATCATTAGTTCAATTATTTAGATTTTTCTCGTTAAATCTTATATAATTACAAATAATTAGTTAAATTTTATCTAATAATATTATTAAAAATTCATAACAATATTTTCACATATAGAAATCATAAAAAAATATAAAATATATGTAGATTGATTAAGAATAATTGAAAATATTATGATAGAAGGATATTAGATGATGATTAGTTAAGATATTAAAGGAAATGACTATATAATAAAAGGATTTTTAATTGCAAAAGAAATACTGAAAATTGGCTTTTAAGTTGAAAAGTTTATGTGGTTAGGGTAAAATGTTAATATTAGAAATGTTTGAAAATTAGTTAAGATTTTTGTTGAATAAGTTAGACAAATTTAAAGTGTGTGTTTGTGGAAATTTTAAAAGTGGTTTAAAAAAATTAGTTCATAATACATGTTGGACAAGATATAACCCTAATTTCTTTAAAAAATTAGTTCTTAACTCTTTTATACGTACATTTAATCTTATTATGATTATTAAATAGGAGTGTCATTCGTTTAGGATTCAGGGGTGTACTTCCCTATTGTCTAGGTGGTTGTTGATTGGGGATCACGATTGGATTGATATAGTCAGGGATAGTGGACTTACCTATCTACAACACATCATGCATAGGAACGTTCATACTTCGTTGATTGAGGCATTTATTGAGCGATGACAGCCAGAGACGGTCTCGTTCCATATGTTGCAGTGGAGAGAGATGACGATTACACTACATGATGTAGGTCTCTTCCTTGGTCTTAGGATTGTTGGAGATGCAGTTACTCTTACGGTTGAGGAGCGGAGACTTCTCCCGATTGAGTTGAGGGATCTACAAATGATGCATGGCTAGCTAGCAACTATGATAAGGGATGGATAACATACACAATTCTAAAAGATCTCTACGAGAATCAATGTATGAAGGATGATTTGGAGATTACAGTGGCAGGTTTTCTGATGTTTCTACTGGCACCCAGATTATTTGCAGATAAATCACAACACCGGGTTCCCATTTCATATATCATCCTAGTACGACATGGTAGGGCATTTGAGGGCATGTCTTGGGGTTCAATCGTGCTCGCTGATTTGTACCGAGGCCTTAATGAGTGCACGCGAGTGGGTGCTTGTCAGATGGTTGTTTGCACCACGTTCTTACAAGTAAGTGATCAATTCAATGTTTTCAAATTTGTACATAAAAAATTCATTAGTTCCCTTATAAATTTATGTAGGCATGTACTTCCTAGCTTTTCGCCTCTTGTGGACACGTAGTAGAGAGGTGGTGTACCAGGGGTTGAGAGATAGGGCATTGTTGGGACACTTGATGGTACGTGCAACTTTAGGGCGGATCTCAATTGTATGACTGCGAGAGATGTAAGTGTATACAATATATACTTAATAAATATTGCTTTGTTATCAGATAATCTATATTAATAATGTTATGCATTAGGTCGACTGGTCTCCTTACGGAGAGTTAGATTTGATCGATAGTCTAGCCCCTTCCCGTTTCCACGTTGTGATATCATGTCTTGATGTATCAGAGCCTTATATGCCTGATCGAGTATCTAGGCAGTATGTTCGTGTGCAAAAGATAGCATATTCCCCTATCTTCCATCGTACTGCAACACGAGTAGCTGATTTGAGGAGTTACAAGGTCTCATAAGACACATCTCAGTGGATTTGGGATGCAAAAAGCTTCCACTATATTAGTCTAGACATCATGGGACCTATAGCTTCCACTACATTATATGGTGTGGTATGAGCCTCGTACTCATATGTAATGTATCGATCAGTTTGCATTTGAGAATATCCACTATCGTATTGATCTGTATACATCTAAGAGTATCATCCCCAATCACCGATAGCTGGCATCTAACTTGGTTGCATCAATGGATATCCACTACTATACCAATCTCCACAAACATAATTGGTTCTGACTACACTTGGGGATATCCATCCATGCACGAAATTGTGGTATACGAGATCACTCTATCCATATTCTATCTGCAATGCATCAAGTCTAATGTATACTTCATTCTCTTCCTACAAAACAAAATATTGCACAAAAATTTGGTAATGAGTTAAAGTAAATTTGTAGAAGTACAACTGTAACGGCCAAAGGACATCTGGCTGTTACGACTAGAGAGCTTGCGTCCGTTACGGCCGAACGCTCTCTGGTCGTTATGGCTAATGGCTTTCTGACAGTAACGACTAGAGACATACTTCAAAGCTACAATCTTTTCTTGTCATGAACACTTCGAACATTGAATCCAAAAGCTACGATCTTTTTTTAAAAAAGACATCATCTTTAACCTTGTTTTTTTTTTTCTAATAACGACTTAAGTTTGTCTGGCCAATGCATACAAGTTCAAAGATATCATTTTTTTTCCTAATTCACTATCATATCTAGATAAACATGGAAGAGTAAAGTAGAATGATGGAAAAAAGATAAGAACAAACTAGCAAATGAAACATACCTCAGTGTGATTGATGTTCAATGCTTGAACTTCCAATCCCAAAAAGTATGCATAATCCCCATTGTTGAAGAATGATGAACATGGAGAGGTTTGAAGATATTTGGAGAAGAGATGCAATGGAGTGGTTCTCTGTTGATAGGGTTTCTCGGCCAACAAATAAATTTGTAAGTCAAGACCCCGCTGAGTACAGGGGAGTCAGGATCGTTCCACAGGAAGCAAGGTTGTTTGTTTATCAGTCTAACAAAAATCAAACAAAAACAAATAAAACACTCACGAGCTGCCTCGTTAACGACGTTGTCAGGGTCGTTAACGAACCACCAAACTTAAAATACTAAACTAACGACCTAATTAAATTCTAATTAAAATTCGGTACCGAGGCAAGTACTCAGCAACGAAGATTCACCAGAAATAATTCAAATAAAGCAAAAATCCAGGACAAGGGACACCACAACATAGCCAAGCATAAGAATTCGTAAGAAGAAAAGATCATGCCTTTAAACAGATAGAGTCATCAACTTTCGTTGACTTAGCAAGTAAATTAATCTACTTTCGCATCCTAATTCACTTAATTGCTTGTTTTAGATCTAAAGCTTAAAACTTTCGTTTTCAAACAATATCAACCTTCAAGTTAGTAACTTCCTCTTTCAATTCAGTTAAAAACTCAAATTACCTCCACTTTCGTCTCGGTATTAAGCACAACAAACAATTCTCAATTAAAGATAAAAGGCATTCACAACTCAATCTTACTCATCAAATATGCTCAACTATGCCGGGCTTAACCCCGATCCTAGAAAAAGAAACTACTCACTAATCATAACTAAGAAACTAAAAACTTCAATAAAAAGAAACATTGAAACAAAACTCAAAACTCCAATTAAAAATATATCGTCTTACAGAGATTCAGAAGAAACCGAAAAACATAAAAATACCGAACCACAATCTCGACCAACGACCACCCGGCGATCGTCGTCTACCGAGCCTCGACGGTCCTCTTCCGATCCGACTTCTCTCTCTCCTACGGTCCTTCATAAAATCTCCTCCCAAAATTAAGCTCTCTCTTCTATGCTAGATAGAAGGGTATTTATACTAAAAAGCTAAAAACTAAAAAGGCTAAAAGATATAAACTTTCCTAAAAAGATAGAAACAATCCCTAAAAGATAGAAATAAAATCTAAAAAGATATTAAGACCTAAAATACATATTCTAACAACCCCAAAAGGTTCTAAAAAGATACTCAACCGATACGAAAATAAATTCCCACTCAAGATCGGTGAATTATAAAATAATACTCCATATCTTCTTTTTCGTGGCCTCGTTAACGAGCCCTCACAGCCTAGTTAACGAGCCTGGGTTTTGTTTTCTTCAACACTTCCTCTTGTACTCTCGAGCTCCGACTTCTTAAATCTTGCACTCCTCCGTCTTTCGCTGTGATGCTCCAAATTCAACTCCATTCAGCTCCTTTCCTCGCTAAAACCTACAAAATTCACAAAATAGCGTAGATTCCACTCTTTTCACAAAAATATGCAAAACTATCTAAAAATACTCAAAACTAAGCCTAAACTAAACAAAACTAAACGTAATAAGCAAAGAAAACCTATCAAAAACTATACTAAAAATGCGAATATCAAAATACCCCATACTTAGACTTGCTTGTCCTCAAGCAATAAACAAGACACTAGCCAAAACCAAAACAAATCATGCTCATCAAGTCATAGCCATCTTCTAAAAAGCAACATCTATACATAAGAAAATTATAGCAAAAGACTATTAACATCCTCACACATATATGCACTTAAATAGACATAAAATAATACAATCCAACCTCTCAAGGGATATAATGTGTTTCACTCAACTCTCATGTGTTTGGGCTTATAAATTCAATCTCTCAACTCATCTTATATACAAAAACTCATAGAAATTGGAACTTATATCACCAATACTCTCCACCCAAGATTCGTCAAAACAAGCAAAGAATCATCAAGAGAACTTAGGCTCAATGAAAAACTTCATAGAAGCTTCCATTCGGCCGGGTTGTAATGGGGCTTGGTAATAACAATAGGGAGTGGAAAATATTTGGTTGTGTGGTGCTAATAATATCCGGGAATCAAAGACTCCTAAAAACTCACATCTCACCAAAACTTTCATAAAACAACATACCAAACTCACTCTTCTTTATGCACACTCATTTTCACTCACCCTTTATCATCCTAGAAAGTCTCATAACAAAAATAAAAGAGTCTCTTGATATTACCTTTAAACACAAATGCACTTCAACTCTTCAATTTTTTATTATTTCCTTCTTCTTTCTCTTTTTTTTCTTTTTCTTTGCCTCGCTAACGAGCCCATATCCGGGTCATTAACGATCCACCGTATACATTCCTCTTCCTTTTTATTCACTACATCCATCAAAAACTTTATTGTGTGCATTTTTTCTATCAAGAGACCCCCTTTCTTACATATAATAACAAGAGACTTCCAATCTACCCTTCCCAAATACCCTTCAATTTAAGCAAATATAAGCTCTTTTCTTTTTAACAAAACACAAAACTTTACCTCTCCAATCTAAGTCCTAATTCCCGGATAGGGTCAAGCTTATCTTGGCTAGGGAATAATTTTTGTGGAGCTAAAAATAAAAGTTTTCAGGCCAGAATCAGTTATCAAAAGAAGGAATAATGTAAAGGTAGATAGGGAATAATAGGGCTTATAAAAATAAGTTCTCCATCATATGATCTTCACAAGTAATGAACTAAAAATCTTATAAGGGTCTCAAGAAATAGATAACCATCACAATTCCAAGAGATAATATGCATAAAGAGAGTAAATCACACAAGAAAAGAAGAGGGATTTATGATGTTCTCCCTATAAGGCCAAAAATACTCACAAGGTAAATTTTGTTGGATTGCATCATCTATGCTATAAAGTATATGTGCTCAATTTCATCAAATGCTATTCTCTTCTAAAAACAATAATTTCAAGTTTGAGAATCCGGCTATACTTTTAAAGACATGTTTGCAAGGAATTATATGATTAAGCTAGTGATCGCTATCATAAAACTTAAGAGGGGATATCTATCAATTCTAAAACTCTTTTTGGATTTTTTCATTTTTTCAATTTTTTTTCAATTTTTCGATTTTTTTTCGGTTTTAAAGAAATAACAACTACATAGAACACATAAACACCTAGGACATAATTTTTCTACTTTCTCCCACCCCATACTTAAAATTACAGTGTCCCCACTGTAAGGAAAATAAGAAGAAGAGGGAAAAGAAATAGAAAAGAACACAAAACAAAAAACAAAAAATTAAAAAGAAAAAAAGAAAAGGCATAAAAACTTACAAAAGTGGAAACAAGGAAAAGAAACTTCATCTTGAGCTGAATCAACGGTTCTGTGGAGGAAAATAGTGCTCAAAGTTCCCCATGAAGTCGTACATCGTCCTCCAACGCTCAGCATCCTCCGCCTCTCTCTGGCGCTGCCTCTCATCCTCCATCGACATGCGAGCGGAATAGACGGTTTCCCATCTATCCATCCTCCTATGAATGTGATCCGTCTGGAGGTGAAGCTGCTGCATCCGTGCAGAAAGATCCTCGGCCCATGGTGGTGGTATACTCGATCCTGCGTACTTGGGCTGAGGAGGTGGTGGGTAGTGAGGCTGGAAATGGTAATGATACATCACCGGGTTGTAAGGCATGAGGCCATAAGTATGAGGGTCGACAGGAGCTGGTGGTGGGTCGATAGGGGCTCTCGGCACCTCGTTAACGAAGTTGGATGCCTCGTTAACGGGGTTGGGGTGTGGCTGGAAGTGATCGTTAACGACCCTGGTGGGCTCGTCAACGAAGATGTGGCCTCCTAACACCTCCGTGTCGATGTCTTCTTCTTCAAAATTGAGCTCCTCAGTGTCGCCCTCAGTGTCGGCTTCTTCGGTGTCGTTGCCTACTACCTCGGTGTCCTCTTGTTCATCTTCTTCTTCATATTCATCCACGTCATCCCGCTCAAACCGGGTTTCACATGGCCTAAGCGAGAGCTCGTCCTCCGGTTTTGGCTCCAATGGGTAGGGATGTCCCGTCCACACCTCGTACCAATTCGGTACATCGAGTAGCTCTTACATGTCGAGGGAAGGTATGACTAGTCGATCTTGAACCTTCACCTTGTAGCCTCCCTCGGCTTGCACGAAAATCCCGGAACTATACCAATAGTTTTTGTTGAGGAGTTGGGCGTGAGCCGGTGTGTAGCGGGTGAGATCTACTCCGAGATTCTTAGCCAAGAGGCTAACCAAATTGCCACACCACACCTCCTTGGACTTGGTGGATTTCTCGACGTAGTAGAGCCATTCGTACCCCAAATTCAAGGGCCCGGGCTCCTCAAAGAGGATGGTGCGGAAGCAAGCGACCTCCGTTCTTGTAGGCCGGTTCAGCTCTTTCTTCGACCAAAATGTTGCGGCGAGGACTCTCAAAATAATCCGGAAGATGGGGTTGACTATGTTTGCCCCGGATAACGCCGCGGTAGAGGATTGAACCTCCCCGGTGATGTAGCTCCAAGTGCGGGTCACTCGGTAGTCCTTCAAGCTATAATCTCTCGACGGGTTTGGGAGCTCCAAGATTGCATTGAACTCCGCCATGGTGAAGTTACGGTCCTCGTTACCGAGCCAGAACCGAATTCGTCCTGTCGAGATCTTCGACGAGAAGTTGGTCTCCAAAGTGGCCAAGAACTCGGATGTGAGGGCCGGATAGTGTGGCAAGCTTTCTTGCTTCATTAGGTGGGCGACCCCAAGGATGATTAAGGTGTCCTTGACATCCGTGTAGATGCCCGTCGAGACAGCGCTAGACTTTGAGAACCATCGGGTGTAATGGTCCTTCTCCAGAAAATCTCGGTAGCGCCGTACATGGCTTTGACTGCTCAAAATCACATCATCCACTCGAGGTGGGGAAGGAGACCTATGGTTCCTCCTCTTCTTCTCGGCTCGGGTAGCGGGTCTGCTTGAACTAGCCATGGATCCTACAAAATAATCGAGATTTTTCCAAGATAAGATCCACTCAAAAATAGATAGGTACGAGACCCCATACTTGGTCTCAAAATTAACCTCGGAATTATTCGTAAACTACCCAATTGGGTTGTTCACGATTCTGGGCTCGGGCCGATCGATGAAGAAATGCAGGGTCGTTAACGAGCCTGGGTGGGTCGTTAACGAGCCGCCGAGATCAAAACCAGAATTTTCCGAAATTTAATCTACCTCTAATTCAGCACAAATCAAGCATGCAATCTTCTATTATTTTCCACATATCCCCCATCGGGTATAAGCACCCCATACTTACTCAATTACCCATCCCGAACATGCTAAAAATTACCCGGAATTTTGACATGCAAAGATTGAACTTTTAGATCTAGAACAAGAAAAATTCATGTTTTCCTAACTTAAAGGATTACAATAGCTAATCTAACATGAATAATCTTTCCTAAAACATGAACAACTAAGCACAATCAAGAAATTTTAGGAACAAAATTAAGCATGCTCATCGACCTTCCTAAGAATCATGACTCAAGATATGAAATTTCGACCCTATAGATAATTAATCATGTAATTTCAAGCAAGGGTTTAGAAATCATACCGTAGAACCGAGAAATTGAAGAACAAGGGTCGGAATCGGGGTGGTTAACGAGCTTTGGCCTCGTCGGTGAACGGTTTCCGAGCTCCGGTAACTACGGCCTCTCGGTCATCGGTAGCGTGAGGGATTCCGACTCGGTGGAAGAGAAGGGAGAGGGATTGAGAGTATTTTGGGTTTGAGAGGGAGTGAATTTTGACAGGATTGTGGTAGAATTTTGGAAGGGGGTAGAAGGGTTTATATAGGAGGGGTAAGGGTAGAAGGGGGGCGGCTAGGGTAAAATAGATAGATTAGGTTAAAATACTTACCTGCCCCGTATTGTGACGAGTCGGGTCTTCCGAACCGGGTCGTTAACGAGCCTGGGTGGGTCGTTAACGAGCCGTCGTGGCCTTCTTGAGTGATTTTTCGATCCCTTTCTCCTGAAATCTTGTTAGCTCAAAAAAATTCTAATTTCTATCCTAGTTAAAACTAAAAATAAAAATAAAAGAAAGCTAAGAAATAATCTAAAAAGAAAAAGAAAAGAAAATAAAAAAATACTAAACCTATTCTAAAAAGCGGGTTGCCTCCCGTAAGCGTTATGTTTAACGTCGTTAGCCCGACGAGCTTCCTTGCTAGTCTCATGGTGGTTCATGTATGGCCATGTTGGGGTCTTGAGATACCCTGCGTGTAGTCTTACTGCCTCTGTGTGCTTGAATTGCTAAATTAGGACCTTTTTCTTCTATCAGCAAGCTCGATATCCCCGGATTGTTAGTGTAGTCCGAAAGCCAAGGTGGTTTGGACTTTTCTGTAACCTCTGTAGTAGGGCCTTGGTTGAACTCATGCACGTGGGACTTGGTGATCAGCAGATGTGGCTCGGTAGGGACTGTTGTGTCGAGTTCGGGTTGAGTCAACTCTATTTGTGCCACTCCAATTGGGTCGTTTGCTTTTTGATCCAAGTTGAGTTCCACCCGTTCTTCTCCTATATCAAAAGTGAGGAGTTCCTTCCGCACATCAACTCTTGCTCCTGCTGTGGCTAAGAATGGTCGCCCAAGAATTATGGGGACATGAGGGTCTTCAGGCATATCAAGGACGATAAAATCATTCGGTATAAAGAATTTCCCGATTTGAATAGGGTAGTCGTCCACTACTCCTGTGGCTTTGACACTTGACCCATCTGCCATGTACAGATTCATGTCTACTGGCTCTAGTGGTCCCATATTGGCTTTAGACCAGATTGAGAGCGGAACAAGACTAGCACTGGCACCAAGATCGCATAAAGCTTTGAACTTGTGGTTGCCTAGGCCGATTGTGATTGCAAACCTCCCGGGATCTCCCAGCTTTTCCGGTAGAGCTATCGATCTGACTTCATCCTGCAGCTCTGTAATGGACCTTTTCCTGCTAAGAATATCTTTCAAAAATTTTGTGTAAGCCGGCATTTCGCTTAGGGCCTCAGAGAATGGGATTGAAATATTAATGCCATGAAGAATCTTAACGAAACGCTTGAACTTACTCTCAGTAGAGTCCATAGATTTCTTAGTTGGAAATGGAAGAGATTTCACCATTCTCGGAACCAAGTTAGGCTCGAGAGGTGAGAGTACCGGTTCGACACTGGGGTCGATTGATGTCCTCAGCGGGTCGTTACCGACCCTGATGGGGTCGTTAACTACCCTGGGATTGAGAGGGAGGCTCGGATTAGTAGACTTACTTGGGTTAGGGTCGTTAGATACCCTCGGAGCCTCGTCACCCTGGTATGCGGGTTTGGTATGTGCTCTCGCTGGCTCGTTAACGAGCTGGTTAGCGAGGTCCTGTTCCTCCTTCTCTTCAGCTTGAATTCTCTCCGGTAGTGTCTTCCCACTTCTAAGGTATACCGCTGCTATTTAGCCTCTAGGGTTCTCCTCGGGGCGGCCCGGGAGTTGCCCTTGTGGTCTTGGAATCCGTACAGCTAGGTCCCCTAGTTGAGAATCAACGCTCCTCTTCCAAATATCGAACTCTCCCCATCTTTTATCTTGTCGGTTCAGCTTGGCTTGAATGTCATCAACCTTGTTGTTCACTCCGTTGATGCTCTCTTTTATCTCCTGAACCCATGATGGCGTCTCCTGATGGCCTGGAGGTCGATATGGTGCAGGTCTTCTATCTGGTGGGGCCCTGCGTAATTTTGACTTGTATTCTGATTGCCCCATGGTTGATAGTTGTTCAACCTGTCATTATAATTAGGCGGGTTCCTGTAGGGTCCTCTCATGTAATTCATCTCAGCTATTGTCTCAGCGGTTCTAACCTGCTCAATGTTAGTGCATGCAGAAGTATTATGTGCAGAAGAACCACATTCTTGACATGATTGAGAGGATTTCAGAAAACTTACCTGTTTCCTTAGACGGTTGACCTCATCTTGTAAGAATTGATTTTTAACATCGGGGTCAACTTCATCTCGGTTGGGTACATAGAGACGTTTTTGAGTTTGTGGAGCCTGTTGGGTTCCGTACATAGCATCGTAATTCGCCAGCTTGTCCAACAGTTCCCACACCTCTGTCGGGTTCATCTCTATAAAATCGCACGCAGTATGCGTGTTGATGCGGTTCTTGGTCTCTGCGTTGATACCTTGGAAAAAGATTTCTTGGAAAACATATAAAGGTTGCCCATGAGTAGGGCACTGTCTAAGCATCTCTTTGAATCTTTCCCATGTTTCAACAAATGTTTCATTAGGCAACTGGTGATAAGAGGTGATGCATTTCCTTAACTCCGTTGTCTTGGCAGGAGGGAAAAACTTTGTAAGAAATTGATCATACAAGCTTTCCAAGTCCTGATAGACTTAGAAGGTAGACTCTCTAACCAGTTCAGGGCCTTCCCAGTAAGAGACCATCTAAAAGCTTTTAACAGGACATATTCTAACGAGACACCTTCAGCAGCTATGGTGTCACATAAATCAAGAAAATTTCTAATATGCTCCATAGGGCACTCAGCAGGTTTCCCTTCAAACTGAGCCCGTTTGATTAAGGATATAAATTGAGACTTGATCTCAAAAGGTTTCTCTATCGCTGGAAGCACAATAGGGGCTTCTGGCACCCTCAGTTCCGGATGCATGTATTGCTTGGCATTCCTTGGATAGGCGTCTAGCTCTTCTTGTAGTCGAGCCTTGTCAGCTCATTGACGCTCAGCTTCTGCGTCTGCGCCGTCCTTCTCGGCTTTCAGTGCCTCCATCTGGGTTTGGAGGATCTCTAACTCTCGAGCCATCTCTTCTGTTGTGGACATGGCTCGGTTTTCTCAGAGTCGACGGTGCAGGGAACGTTCAGGTTCTGAGTAATAACCTGTGTTATCAAACTGAAGCCTTCTTCGTCCTACCGGCATACACTGAGAAAACAAACAAAGAAAACAAAGATTAAAAACAAAAACGGGGTCGGGCTATTCCCGATCCCGAAGATAAACTAACAACTCGTTGCTTCCTCGGCAACGGCGCCAATTTGTTGATAGGGTTTCTCGGCCAACAAATAAATTTGTAAGTCAAGACCCCGCTGAGTACAGGGGAGTCAGGATCGTTCCACAGGAAGCAAGGTTGTTTGTTTATCAGTCTAACAAAAATCAAACAAAAACAAATAAAACACTCACGAGTTGCCTCGTTAACGACGTTGTCAGGGTCGTTAACGAACCACCGAACTTAAAATACTAAACTAACGACCTAATTAAATTCTAATTAAAATTCGGTACCGAGGCAAGTACTCAGCAACGAAGATTCACCAGAAATAATTCAAATAAAGCAAAAATCCAGGACAAGGGACACCACAACATAGCCAAGCATAAGAATTCGTAAGAAGAAAAGATCATGCCTTTAAACAGATAGAGTCATCAACTTTCGTTGAATTAGCAAGTAAATTAATCTACTTTCGCATCCTAATTCACTTAATTGCTTGTTTTAGATCTAAAGCTTAAAACTTTCGTTTTCAAACAATATCAACCTTCAAGTTAGTAACTTCCTCTTTCAATTCAGTTAAAAACTCAAATTACCTCCACTTTCGTCTCGGTATTAAGCACAACAAACAATTCTCAATTAAAGATAAAAGGCATTCACAACTCAATCTTACTCATCAAACATGCTCAACTATGCCGGGCTTAACCCCGATCCTAGAAAAAGAAACTACTCACTAATCATAACTAAGAAAACCTATCAAAAACTATACTAAAAATGCGAATATCATTCTCTCACGACCATGGTGTGTTAAAAGTAAATGGCGGAATAAATTAAGGTAGGTGCGAGCACTTAATATTTGTCGGTTAACAAAAACATCAACCGTTACAGCCAAAGTGTGCCCAACCGTAACGGCTATAGCACCTCCAGCCATTATGGCTGGACAACGAGAGGGTGCGCTACTATGAAAAGTAGATGGTGCAAAGATTTTGCTATTAATCTAGGGAAACCATTAATTACGGGAAGAGCAGTATATTATTCTCCAAGTCTATTTGCGAGGTTGATCGTATTGTTGTTAGCTCTTTCTTATCTATGCCTAAAACTGATGATTTTGGGTCTTATTTGGGGGTTCCTACAACCTGCAATCGCATGTCTTCTGCACGTTTGAGCTCTTGGCAGAGGAAATATTTATCTACGGTTGGCAGAGTTACGCTGGCTAATTCTGTTTTATCAATCCTACCCCTCTATACTATGCAATCAACTCTAGTTCCTCATTCAATTTGTGATGAGATCGATCAAAAAGTCCGCAATTTTTTTTGGGGATCCTTTGCTGAATGCCGTAAGCTCCATCTTTTGAGTTGGGAGGCAATATCTCAACCAAAACATGCTGGTGGTTTGGGTATCCGTTCGATGCGTGAGTCAAATGTCGCTTTTCTTGCAAAACTTGATTAGCGTTTGTTAAATGAACCGGACACAATTTGGAGCAAAATTGTTTGGGGGAAATATTGTAACAATAGATTGGATTGTGATATGTCCATTCCCCGACCCCGTTCCTCTTATATGTGGAAAGGGCTGGTACATGACTCTAATTTGCTCACCCGGGGAATTGCGGCGGTTGTTGGTGATGGCGAGTCAACACTTTTCTGGAAGCATACTTGGTTGATTGATCGACCTCTTATGGAGGTTTCCATTGCTGAAATTCCTCTGGAGGTTCAACTATCTTTGGTTGCTGATTATTACGATAATGGAACCTGGTGTTGGAATGATATTTCTCCATATTTGCTTGTTGCTTTGCTTTAACGACTCTCTGTTGTCCATCTTAATGCTAATCCAGGAATGCAGGACAAGTTTTATTGGCCTCCTTCTCCAACGGGCAACTTTACTTCCAAATCTGCCTATGCTCTTGGGCGTAATGTTGGTGATCTTAGTCATGACCCAATTTGGACAAAGATTTGGAAGGTTCCAGCACAACAACGGGCTCGTCATTTCCTATTCCTTGTTGCACACAATGTTAATATGTGCAATGAGTTGCGTTGGAAACGACATCTTGCGGATTTAGCAAATTGCCCTCATTGTGGCTTGGTGGAATCTCCGTTGCACATGCCCAGGGATTGTACTACAATTGCTCAGGTTTGGCTTGCTCTTACTGGTAATTCAATGCCACATAACCAAGACTTCTTCACTGCAAGTATAACGAGGGGCTAGATTTTTTTACAATATTCAGTATTTGGATTCTTGGAGTACGATATTTACTTCCATGATTTGGCAGACCTAGAAGATTCGAAATGCTCTTGTTTTTGACAATGTTGATGGTGTTAACATGCTCAACTCCAGGGTTGTTTTTGTGGTGGAAGCTTTTGAAACAACCAAAACCGCCTCGTTTTGTTCTTCATTGAATTCTAATGATGTGTCTGCTCCCTCGATATGGATTAAGCCGAAGCTGGGTTGGGTGACTGTTAACACTGATGGCGTGTTTATTAAATGCTCACTTTGACTCCCAATGATGTGTCTGCTCCCTTGATATGTCCACAAATTTCTTATGAAAGCATATAATATTTTTGAAAAAACGTGTTTTCTTGTTTATATATAAGTTTGGAATGTCAATTTGTGGACATTATGATCATTAAATTTTAATAAAATTATATATTTTTTTCATTTTAAAGCCTATATTTTTTGCATCATGTCTATATTATATTAGTTTTATTGATATTATAGGATCTTACGATCCTACAATCCGATCAATGAGACCTTCCGTGATCCGACCCTAGAATCCCGATTTTAATGACCTTGCTCATGACCATTTGTATTGGTATCCATTTCTGCATGGTGTTCACATTCAATGTTGTACTGCTGCTGTTACATAAGTGAGCTATTTCATATGAGAATGGTTCTTTAACATGATTAGTGTTTGTATTCCTAGAAGTTGAGATGATTTTGTTGAACTAAAGCGAACAGTTTGTACCCGAGATAACGTTGTTGTAATGTGTCTCTGAGCTCATCATCCTAATTAGAAAAGTAAAAGTGCTTTGATTGATTAAAGACATTAATTAGTGATTGTATTAGTGGAAATGCATTAGTGTTTGCCTATATGCATTATACTGTTGGTTGACATTGGAAATTGCCTACCAGTACTAGTGATGTTGTTTTTCATTATTATCTAATCTTGTTTGCTTGGTATACTGTTGATTTCCTGATATAATTATTAGATGAATTGGCTAAATTAATTGCCTACTAGTACTAGTGTGTCGGGAATCTAAAGAAACATTGTTGAAATTCGAAGAATACGTATGAGACAAAAGTCTACAATCTTCAATTCAACCATGCATATAAAACTCCATTAGCTTTTAAATTAATTGTCACTTAAAATTATAGATGAATGTAGTTTACCTTCAAAGGTTCTTGGCTTCCCTCAGCTACATGTACACCAGGACATCATGTGATGATCTCACACTATAATATGAAAAGGCTTCTAATCAAACATTAGTTGGCTGATATGAAAATGATTTTTGCATTTCTTTTATTATGTTTGATTTTGTATGTTGGTACCTAAAGTTTTGCAGCTTTTAAGTATAGGACAATGGTCGAGGTGCCAAAAAAGGACAAGAAATGTCATTAATTGGAATGATTATGATCAAAAGGATTTGCTTGTTATATGCCAAGAGTATCATAAGAGGAACATCATTGACACTCACTTCAATTGGGCTGAAATTGATGAAAAATAGTGGAAAGGTAGTAAAACCAAAAGATTGCAAAAACAAGTTCGACTACATGAAGAGTTTATGGAGGGCATGGATGGACTTATGACACAAAGATACCGTTGTGGATGGAATGAGAGTTCACGTACGGTCGAGGTCGTGGCGGATTTAGCCCCCACTGGGATTTTTTTAAAAAAAAAATTTTTTTTTTAAAAATATAGTAAAAACAAACTAGGTTATTTGATAAAAATTAATTTATTTGGTCAGAAAATAGAAGATTAATTTTTTTATATATAAAATATATTGAAATGGTTTTTTATATATAAAAATACTAAATTTTATATATAATTTTTTTATACACAAAAAAAATACAATTTTTTTCTATATTTTATGAAAAAAATACAAAAAAAAATTCCTGGCGAATTTAGCCCCCACTGACATAAATTCCTGACTACGCCACTGGTCGAGGCATCGAATGAGTGGTGGGAGAAAAAAATTAAGGTAAGTTAATACATAATTCTTGGGTAGTTTATCATATATGAATGATTTTCTCCCTTGTTTTTAACAAAGTTTACATTTGTGTTTTGTGGGATGTTGTGTAAGAGAATGACAAGTACAAGAGATTTTAAAAAAAGCCAGTCGATATGGACTTGGTTGGATTATGGGATTCCGTCTACAATAGCATATGCGCTACATGGCAACATTGTGTCTCAGCCAACATGGACCATACTCCCTCCGCTTCATTTGATGCTTCTGTGGGGGACAATGACGACATTGATGCCTACTTGTTATCTGAAGAAGATGTTGATCTTGAGGGATTCACTGAACCGTTTGTCCCAGCAGTGACACAAGAGACGTCTCCAGCCCTAGGCAAGAGGTCCATGGCACCTGGCCCATCCCAACAATTACCCAAGGGAAAGAAAATGTGATCTTCTATGACATCGACTTACACTTCATACATGGCTTCCATGGATGAGAAGAGTGATAGATTATTGTTTGCTCTGCAGGGGGAATTGGGTAGTAGGGGAAGCACATGGCATGGGAGAGTGTATGAGGTTGAGAACTCATATCTAGTGATTAATCGACTTGTTGCGGAGGGTGTTATGGAGAAGATTTCACCTCTTTGGTGTTATGTTGTGGATGAGCTGAATAATGAGCAAAGTCGACGCCTCTTCATGACTCTCCAAACCGATCAAGAAAAGATGGCGTGGTTGGAGTGCAAGTTTAAGAAGTCTACTAAGTGATTTGTGGAGTTCGGGTTGAAAATCGTTTTAGTGTGTTTGTTTAGGAATGTTTTCATACTTGCCATGTTGTATTGTGTTTTCCTGGATTGTTTGGTGGACATATTTTATGTTCTGTTGTTCTGGATTGATATCTGGCTTGTTATGTAGGCTATGGCCAATTGACCTTAAGTGCATATTTCTATTTGGTTATTTGGATATCCATTTTACAAACATTGTGGGCTATGGAGAGCCATTGGTGTACTGTCTTACACAAGATTTTTGTGCATATGTGTAGGTATAATGGCCAGGAACCATTTGTCGAGGCGCGCCAAAATCATAGCGGTCTGGTTATTGCACATGAGGAACCATGCAACTGTCATATCGGCCTATTACCATAGGTATTTTTTAGTATATATGAACCAGATTTGGAGTGTTTAAACATGTGATTTGTTGGCATTATATACATGTGTTTTCATAATAAGTACTTGTGCAAAACTCCTTGTTTCAACTCGTCCTTTACGGGGATTGTATGGATGAGGGAGATCATGGAATAGGGCTCGGAAGTGAGGTGTATCAATGCTTTCAGAATGGAGTGATTGGTCCTCCAAAGTCTTTGCGATGAGTTGCAAGCGCACCATGGATTGAGACCATCAAGATATGTTTCCGTAATGGAAAAGGTCGGAATATTACTCCACACGACGTCGAATAGAGCTACATCGGAAAGATTCCAACGCAGTGGGGACACAATTAGTCGAGTGTTGCACGAGGTCGTATATGCATTCATAGGTAGGCGACGTGGCATCCAAGGCCTTGCAAGCCGCATTCTTCGACCTCGGGGTCCCTCATTTTCAGAAATTCCGGAGAAAATTAGAAGTGATCCGCGATACCAAGTCTTCAGGGTAAATACCTAATTTTCCGTTATTTTTTCGTATATTTGTTTATAATCGTTGGAATTGTTTAGATGGTACACATATTGCAATATGTATACCACGCGCAGATCAAATGTCATTCCGAAACTGAAAACAAGTTTGTTCATTCAACATCATGGTGGTATGTGACTTTGACATGTATTTTATGTTCATCTCTGTTGTTGTGAAGTTAGTGACCACGATGCCCGTGTCTTTGATCATGCATTAAAAACGCCCCATTTGAACTTCCCTCGCCCTCCTCCAGGTAAGTATAAAATATGTATTGCAACCTTAAGTTTGACGGTTTCTTGTGTGTAGGCCGTTATTATTTGGTTGATAAAGGATATCAAGACAGGCAAGGGTACATGGTTCCCTACTCCAAAGTGAAGTATCATCAATATCAGTTTCAAAATGTAGTGCCTAAGGACGCTTCACAAACGTTTAACAAGATGCATTCTTCGTTGCGCAGTTGCATCGAGCCATCGAGAGGTGTTTTGTAGTGTTGAAGAAATGATTCCGAGTATGCACAACATGGCAAGTTACCCGATTAAAACACAGATTGATCTTATCATTGTCTGTTTTGCTATACACAACTACATATTGGAAAAAAGAGTGAATGATCGGTACTTGGAAGAGGAGTACGAGGACCCAAAGCTCCCACCTCATCGAATTCAAAATGAAGGTGAAGACAACGCGCCGGGTGGGATGAGGGAGCTGAGAGATCATATTGCAATGGAAATTTGGAACTCCCAGAGGTTTTATTAAGCAATTTGGTTATTGTACCTATGTTTAATGCACGTTAGTAATTCTTCGACCATGGATTATGGGAGTATTTGGAAACACGTTGTTCTTTTGATATGAATGTGTTGATGTTTTGGAGCACGAACCCTAAACAACATAACAGTACATTCCATAAAACAACATAATATTACATTCCATTACACAACACCTTATCGTAGGACCACACCGTAGCATAAACTCTAAACAAGAAGGATTGGGACTCGCACCACTTATTGCACAATTTAAATGAGAATGAGGGCAACAACAACCCTAAACAAACAACCAACACATTACAATAGACGATTATGGAACCGAAGCCCTGCCCTTAACTAGAACAACGTCATTACATTGTGTCAATATCGTCGTTGTCATCGTCGGATGGACCCGAATCGGATAGGGTTATGGCCCCGATTGGCGGAGGATCATGGGAGTTGGAAAACACTTGTTCCCGTAGAATCGTGGTTCATAATCTACATGGGAGTTCTTAAACCTTCTAGCATTTCGGCATTCTTGGAGCATGCGCTCCCACCATTGAGCATCAACGACGACTCGGCCAGAGGTAATGTCCCATGCGCTAGCACCACCGTATCGCTTTAATTCTTCCCATTGACGCCAGATATACTTGTTGTAGTCCACCCTATTCTTCATGACGCCAATCCTTAAATGGTCACCAGTTTGCATCTCAAACGCAGAAGCTATGGACCGTAGTTAAGGATAATCGCCTGGAGACATCACAACAAGCTCATCTCGGTAGTCTTAGCATTGTCTTATTGCGTTCAACGGTCCGTTGATTATTCGCCATCTAAACGCAATTGACAAGATGTTTTCAATTTATGTAGTAAACCTATAAATGCAAAAAAATGATGAACGAATACATAAACTTACCTTGTATTAACTTCAAGTATTTCTTACCTAAATGCACAAGAGCAATCCTTTTACGTGCCCACACAACCTATTTATAAGGCCCTTGTACATAGGCCAATTAATTAGAACTATTATATTATCACTACACTATGGGTAAAATGAAAAGCCAACAATACGTATGGGTAAACCAAGCTAAACATTGACAATACCATTAAATACCAACATTGTTGTGTCATTTATGCACTACACTATTACATCATTAATGCAACTAGCATTTCTGCACTACACCAAGTCCAACTAACCTTCATAGCCAACAAACCTTCATAGTCCAACAAGCATGAAAATTCAAGTCAATAACCATAAAAAAACGATGACATAATAACCATAAAACAACATCTAGGAGTACAAATAAAACAAGCATAGGAACAACATCTAGGAGCACAAATAAACCGATGCGATCACACCGACAACACAAGCGCATATTTTCCACTCCCGAGCTTGGATCCTTGCTTCGTCTCGTTCCAAGGCAAGCTTGACTATGTAGGTGGTCAGATCGGAAATTCTTTCGGAGTCTTCTTGAGCTTCCACCCTCAACCTGGCAACAAGGGTCAATTCCTTCTCCAAGTTGTCATGGGAAAATTGAAAACGCAACTTGTAACGACAAGCGACATACTAAGGCGCCTAATGGTTGGACAACCGGAAACCTCGTCAATGAGCTCTTCATCTATTAGCGTGGTTCCACCCAACCAAAACAAGGACAAATTATCAGTTTGGGACTAATCCATGTAGTAACAAATAATGAAACAAGTTTAAATAGCAATGAAGTCTCAATTAAAATTGAAGAGTAAAAGCAAACCCTGGCATGACCAGTAGGGAGCAAATTCAACAACAAACCAGTAGGGAGCCAATTCAACAGCAAATCAGTATGGAGCCAATTGAATTCAAGCCATTGTTGTGTGCTGTCACACACAAACAACAAACCATGTTCATTTATTATAGGTAAGAAGACGTGTCTTCAATTTATTGCATGTGTAGAAAAGATGTGACTTCAGACACATCTGGATAAAAAAAAATCATTCTTTTTTCTGTATTTGGATTAAGACATTCAAAATAGATTGATTTGAGGTAAATAATTTGCATTTAAAAATCTGAATGTCTCTGATCAATTGTGAAGGAAATTTAGAAAAAAAATTGTAGTAGAAATTTTGAGCTTATAATTCAGCAAACTGGCTAAACAAGCAAGACATATTCAACTATTTTATGTTACAATGTTCACATTGATGTTATTACCAACAAATTACCATATCATAAAGGCAATAACAATTATATGGCTGTTTATTCATAACTGTACTGATTAAAAGAGGGACTTTGAAGATGTTCATTTGTTCATTACTAAGATCATAATGTGCATATCAAGATAGAGACAAAGTAAAGGACACAAATAGAGCAACCATGTGCATATCAAATTCAAACCTCATCTGAAGAGAACACTTCATAGTGAGGAGTGTGGGGTATAGCATCATCAGAGTCCCACTCTTGGTGCTCAAGAATGATGCCATCCTCTTCACATATTGATCCTTGAGAAACCATTGTATCTATGATTTGCAAACATATGTAAGAACAATTAATAATAAAAAAATGGTTTGTATAGACCTATGTTAGAATCTCAATCCATCAAGAAATTGGCAAAAAAGACAAGTTGTTAATGGGATAGTCAATTGTTGAATTATGATGGCAAATAATATCAACAATCATAACTCAGAAGCACCATAATTCACCAATTCTAGCACAACAAACTGTATGGAATATCATGTAGTACTTTGTTTCATTTATTCATAATGTGATTGAAGTAGAAGATGCATGACAACTCGAATGAGATGGATAACTAGGCTAACAAGGGAAAATGGGAAAGATGGATTGTTAGTTCAACACAAAAGGGTACCATGGCACATGCATCAGTTATATCAAACAAGCATTAGTGATATAGAATGCAGTCTAGCAGCTAGGTAAACCCAGAAGGGCTGCTGAATCAGAGGTTTAAATGTATGGACCAATTTTGTAAGAACCACTGAGATTTAGAGCCATTGAGATTCATAATAAATGAGATTTGTGATGGAGTCCAAGCTGTATATCAATAATGCTACAGCATAAATGCCAATGAGATGAGAAAAAATCAACACTGCTGGAAAACGCGTCTATAGCCAGGAGCTTTAGCACGCAATAAGCCACAAAGTTAGCCAGGAATAATGCTTCGCCACAAAGATAGCCACCAGTTTTCCCAGGACGAAAAGTTTGTGGTTAAAACGGTCGTGGGTATAGCATACCATGAAAAGTGGCCACAAACCTTAGATTCGTTCCTATTTAACCACAATCGTGGGTACGAAAATCATGTTCTGCTAAATACATGATATAGCCAAAGACACTTCGTGGCTAAGTTTGAGTCTATTTTATCAGAAACGTAGCGTCGAAATATTTTTCTGGCTAAATTGAGTAGAAATAAGTCGTGTTCATCATCCACATGTCGTGGCCATTTAGTATCAAAGTTTGCCGCGAATACATTTGGTGGGTAAAGTTGTGGTATTTAGCATGAAATTTGGCTACGAATTGGCAGGATACATTTAATGACCAATGTCGTGGCTCTTTAACATGAAAATGGGCTTCGAAAACGTTTAGTGTGAAAATTTATGGTTATATTATTACATATTTAAAATATTAAAATTATAATATTATAATATTATGGTCCACCATTATATATTCGTACCAAATATATATTATAATAATAACCTATTTCCAAACCATATGCATATATTAAACAAAATGCAAATATAATTACAACTTAAATAAAATATCTTACAACCAATTTCAATAGTACCAAATTATTCATAAAATACAACTAGCTTCATCCACAAACACTCTAATACAGACCATCCAAAATCCATCTTATATCACATCCAACAATACAAAAAACAACATCATTATCAAGATGAGAAGCTTTTATCTCAAGCTCTATCAACTTCGCACTAGACCATGGTTGAAGTGATTCATTATTCCCTTGCTCCATAGGAAAATCAAAGTGCATTCAAATATATTGATGAAGCTTTTAAACCAATACACACCATAGGCACATGAAGAACTCGGGCCTCAACTAATGTCAGCACTACATTTACATTCATACCAAAGTAAGTATAGTGCAATAATATGACAACAAACTTATATCAAATGGGGTTAAAAATTTTGAATTCTATAATGCTATATAACAATCTTGGAAATTATGTAGTGTACAGTTAGTTGGCTTACAAATGAGTTGAACGATGCGGTTACATGAAAAGTTTTCATAAAAGTTTTTAAAATACATGCTAGGTCAACTTATCATATATGTTGCTAATCCCCTAAAACAAAACCTTCACATAAAAAAAAATGCACAAATATCTCATTTGCACTACATGTAGGCAAATGCTAAATAATGAAGATCATCAAAATTAGTTAGGCAGATATACTGCGCTATATACTCTTTCAACAATGCTTCTCTTAGCATGTTAGAAAATATAAATTTGCTTCTCATTCAACTTTTTTGCTCTCCTCATCAACAAGTTTTCACATCTATAAACACAAAAACATTCATATACACATAAAAACACCAAAGAAAAAGATGGACCAACAGAAAACAAAAGATCAAGAAAGAAGCAATACCTCCAATGGTATATGCACAACTCTCTCCTTCTAGCTTGATATAATGCAAGGAAGATGTGGATACTTATGCTTGAAATTATACTTCTCGTGGAAATACTGGCACACAGACATCTCAAAGCCAGCTTCACCAATAAAACTACAAAATCATTAAAAACAATCATTAGTAAACTTCTATTTTTTGAATGTGCTTTTATTGCATATAGTATGTCTTCAGTCACAATTGGATTGCCTATTCATGAAACTTCTACTTTTTTACTACAACAATTTTGCCAACTTCCTAATCTCTATTTAGTAATTACCATAGACTGTGTATATTCACTCTATTCAATCTTTATGCCTTCAGTTTTTTAATAGCATAGGATGAGAACTAAAGTCTTGAAACAAACAGAATTGCTCAGTTTTAGGGAGACATGGTATGAGAGGTTCAATGAACAATTAAGCTACTCAGTTTTGAATCTCGTCTTCAAAAGGGACAAAAATGTGGAACTTTTTCAACAGAGTTGTGAATCTCTTTGATCCTATTATGACTTGAACTATAGATGTTGGATATAGTCTCATTTTCTTAATCCATTCTCAACATAACTGGTTACAGACTTATGGCAACTGTTTACGCTGAGAAGTGAGAACAGTCCAAACATTGACCCAGTAGAAGAAATCTATAAAAATGAACACAAGCTCGTGTGAATAACGAAAAACAAAAGTTGCGACTTACATTTGGATTTTTCACTGCTTCATTCACACTTAATACCAAACATGAAGCTTCAGTAGCGACATTTAGTGCATTTAACTGAAACATAAAAAATAGTGAAAGTTAGCAATGACAAATAGGTTATGGGTCACATGTCAATCTAAAAGAATAATGGTTCCCACGCAAAATTAACAAAAGAATCAGAAAAATTAACAAAAGAAGCAGCGATTCCTCTAGTGTTTACTGGATTCTTCAGAGTTTATTATGTAAAGAAGTAATATGGCGTGCTTCTGCCTCTGACGACCTCCCACTGGTGCTCGGTCGTCGATAGTGTCCTCCAGTCCAAAGGAATCATACGCACTCGGATCTTCGACACCAATACCGCCGACAACCTCCTACCTTTTCTCACCGACAACACCATCGACATCTCTCTTCAATGGATCCACGAAAACATCTTCGACTGGGCTGTGGAAAGTGGCGAGGGTTTGAAAAGCGAGAGAAATAGACCCCAAGGGATTCGTAGGGTGCACATTTGTAGAAAGTGGTGGCGAGGGTTTTGTGCATAGGGGATTTAGGGTGTTTCTGATCTGGTTTTGTGCGTAGGGGAACGAATGGAGAGAGAGAGGGGGGAGGAGGGAGGAGTGTTTCAGATCTGGTTTGAGAAGGGAGTTGAGAGGATGCGCGGCTCAAAGAAAATCTAGGGTTAGAATTGGGGGCGCATTATATGTGGAAGTGAATTTTAGAAGTCAATATTTAGGCCCAAAATTTTCAGCCCGCTCAAACAAATTTCAAATCAAATATTCCCTCCTTTTAATTTTTTTAGCCCGTCCAAAAAAAAATTAACCAAACATTTTCCTTTTTCCTTTTAAGCCAAATTTTCTAAATGATTAAATTTAGCAATTAATTTTAAAAAAATATATATAATATAAGAAATTTATGAACACTTAAATACAAATAGTATAAATTGGGGCTCATGTTGCTTTAATAAACATAAATAATAATTTATAAACTCTTAAACACAAATAAAACAAAACATAGTATACCTTTTTTTGGGGGGCGCTGCCCCCAACCCCGCTAGGGGCGCGTTGCCCCCTGGACCCCCTAGGACCCATGAAAATGTACTTATCAACATCAATGACTTTTTATTGAAATGAATAATTCTAAAGAAATATAACGTTTTCTTATAAGAATAAACGATTCTAAAGGAATATAACGTTTTCTTATAAAAATGAACGATTCTAAAGTAATATAACGTTTTCTTATTAGAATGAACGACTATAAAGTAATATAATGTTTTCTTATAAAAATGAACAATTGTAAAAGGAATATAACGATTTCTTATTGAAGTGAATGATTCTAAAGGAATATAACTTTTCTTGTAAAAATGAACAACTCTAAATTAATATAACGTTTTCTTATAAGAATGAACGGCCCTAAAGTAATAGAACGCTTTCTTATAAGAATGAGCGACTCTAAAGGAATATAATATTTTCTTATAAGAATGAACGACTCTAAAGGAATGTAATGTTTTCTTATTAGAATGAACGACTCTAAAGTAATATAATGTTTTCTTATAAGAATGAATGATTGTAAAAGGAATATAATGATTTCTTATTGAAATGAATGATTCTAAAGGAATATAAATTTTCTTATAAAAATGAACAACTCTAAATGAATATAACGTTTTCTTATAAGAATGAATGACCCTAAAGTAATAGAACGTTTTCTTATAAGAATGAGCGACTCTAAAGGAATATAACGTTTTCTTATAAGAATAAACGACTCTAAAGGAATGTAACGTTTTCTTATAAGAGTGAACGACTCTAAAGGAATATAATGCTTTCTTATAAGAATGAACGACTCTAATGGAATATAACGTTTTCTTATAAGAATGAACGACTCTAATGGAATATAACGTTTCCTATAAGTGTGAGCGATTCTAAAGGAATATAACGATTTCTTATAAGAGTGAACGATTAAAAGAAATATAATGTTTTCTTATAAGAATGAACGACTCTATATGAATATAATGTTTTCTTATAAGAATGAACGATTCTATTTGAATATAACATTTTCTTATCAAATTGAACGACTCTAAAGGAATGTAACATTTTCTTATTAGAATGAACGACTCTAAATGAATATAACGTTTTCTTATAAGAATGAACGACTCTAAAGAAATATAACGTTTTCTTATAAAAATGATTGATCATAAAGGAATATGATGTTTTCTTATAAGAATGAACAACTCTAAAGGAATATAACGTTTTCTTATAAGAATGAACAACTCTAAAGAAATATAATGATTTCTTACAAGAATGAACGACTCTAAACATATATAATGAGTTCTTATTTGAATGAACAATTATAAACTAATGTAATGATTTCTTATAATAATGAACGATTCTAAAAGAATATAACATTTTTTTTATAAGAATGAACAATTCTATAAGAATATAACGTTTTCTTATAAGAATGAATGATTCTAAAGGAATATAACGTTTTCTGATAAGAATGAACGAATCTAAATGAATATAACGTTTTTTATTTTATAAGGATGAACAATTCTAAAGGAATATAATGATTTCTGATGAAACCCCAAATAACGGCTACGCTACGAGACAAGAAACAAGATTATTATATTTGAGTGCAAACACTTGCTCCTTTATTTATGATTTTTCCGTGGTAGCGAGGTTACAAACCTACGAGGTTGATGTACAACTTTGAGAATCACACCTAGACCTCCTACAAGGTTCCGAGATCGCACCTAAATGTTGTGAGGTCGATTCTAGGGCGAGGTAGATTTGAGGGTATGATGTAGATAGTTTCGTGAGTTTCTGTAGTGAGGTTTTAGGCGTGAACGAGGTCCCTGCGCGACTTTGGGGTCTTTTTGTGGGTTTCTCCTGTCTGTAGCGAGGTCTTTTGACGATGTTCCTATCACGTCGATCTTTAACAAGCAAGAGAGTTCTTGAGTTCAAGTGGTTTTTCGACCCCTTCTTCCTACGAGGTTCTTCTCTATTTATAGAGAATTGGGGGTCGAGTTTAGGCCAATCTTCGATGTGGGACGCCCGAAATAAGGGTTTTTGATTGGTTTGGGAGTGAGGTCGCTGGTGATTGGTTCGGGAGTGAGGTCGCTAGTGATTGGTTCGAGCGGGCGGGTGTGTTAGTAGAGTCGGTGATGAGGTCGAGACCTCGTCCCGGAATGTTGAGAGACCTCGCATCCGTCAAGAGTTTTGTTTTTAAATAATCGGACGTGGACGTGGGTCCCTAAATTGCCTGTGGGGGTCCCTCTAGGCCCACTTTTTGCTTTTACTGTTTTGGACATCATCACAACCCCATGGCCTGGGGGCCTCGCTCCGAGGGCCGCAGGGCATAAGTTCCCTGGATCCGCGAGATGTGGGGTGTTTTTAGAGGTTATGAAGTTCTCGAGGTCGGGAGGGCACTTTGCGAGGTGTGAGGCTCTGTACTTAGGTGTTCTTCTTGTTCTGCACGGATGAAGATTCTTGGGCTTTTTCGCCATACCTTGCTTAGTGGGCCGTCCAGGTGAGACAGGCTCAAAAAGCCTTTCGGGAGTGGGGGAGGTCCAAATCTGCTCTTTATAAGGGCGTATTTCACACGCCTCCCCCTCATCTTCTCTTTTCCAACATTTTCGCTCCTTCTCTCTCTTTATCTCTTCGGTCTCTTCTGAGCGGTTTCTCCAGACGGTTTCCGACGAGCTTTTTGCCATTTTCCAGTTGCGCCACCGCCTCTCGTTTGCTGACTTTAAACAAGTAAGCTCTTGATCTTCTTCCTCCTGTCTTTTGGTATTTTTTGCCTTTGATTCTTCCTTTGTTCGCTTTTTGCCCCGTGTTTTGTAAGGGCGACGGTGTGTCGCCCGGTGTTTCGTGCCGGTGTCACGGTGGCGAAGCCCGGTGGCAGGGTTGTGTGTGTTTTTTGGCGTCTGCCCTTGTCATTTTTCTTTGTTCTTTCCTTGTTTCGTTTTGCATCTGGGTGGGTGTTGGTGATTTCTGGGTGCTTCTTTGTTGGCGGCGCGGCGGTGTTGGGGGTGGTTCTTGCTCTGTAGTGCCCTTGTTTCCTCTTGGTTTTTCTTCTCCTCCCCTTTCTTTTCGTTATGCTTTTCTTTTTTGTGTTACGCTTCGGGGGGCGGTGTTGCGGCGGTGAGACGGTGGTGAGGGGCGGTCGCCGCCGTGAGGGTACCGCTGGGTTTTTGGTTTTATTGCTTTTCTCTTTTTTTTGGGGGGGTGGCGGTTAAACTTCCGCTTCTCCGCCCACCACTTTTCAAATTTCGAAAACCCTCGGGAGCCCAAACGTCATGATGTCTGATTGACGGGACGTTTGGGCTTCCACCGCTGGCTTCCACCGTTGGTTGGCATTCTTTCTCTTTCCTTTCTTTTGGCGCTTCAAATTCTTCTTTGCCGTCCTATCCTGTCAGAGTGGCCCGTAGGATGCCACGTGGCCTTTTCCTCTACGACCTCGCGTTGCTTTGTCCCCCGAGGTTGCGACCTCGTGCCCATTTTCTCCCGAGGTTATGATCTCGTGCTTTTTCCTTTTCAAGGTTATGACCTCGTGCTCTTTTCTTTTCGAGGTTATGATCATTGTGCTTTGATCTCGGGCTCGACCTCGTCCTTCCTTCTTTCCCGGGGTCATGATTTCGTTCTTCGATCTCGGGCTTGACCTCGTTCTTCCTTCTTTCACGGGGTCATGATCTCGTGTTTTTCTCTTTGGTTGCCTTGCCTTTAGTGTCTTACTGACCTTTTCTTTTCCAGGTGCTAGCTTTTCGCGGCCTGGACGTTGTCTTTTCATGCCTAGGAGAGCCTCTGCGAGCCCACCGCCCGGCTTTGTCTTTAATTTTCAAGAGAATTTCTATCAGGAGGTCTCCGAATCTGTTGGAAGTGTAGAGCCTAGTGACTCTCAGAACCCAAGTTCCCCTTCGTTGGTCTTTAGTGAGCCCTCATCCAAAGACTCCGCTGTTTCGATCAATTCGTACTTCCCCCATCTGCGCATATATTCTGGTGTTGAAATGGCTTCCACTTCTTCTCCTGATGTGATCGTCGCCGAGGTCGAGGCGAGGTTGGACACGGCAATTGCCTCAGCCTCGGCTGCGTATGTGCCATCGAGCTTCCCCGAGGCCTATATTACCGACGCCGTGTCCGGCACTCCTGTCGTCCTCGAAGAACGGATTCCCATGAGCCCGAGCACTCCCGAGGCCTATCTGTCCGAGGGGGTGGCCACCGATCTGAAGCTGGACGACCTCGCGGACATAGCTAAGGACTTCCCCTGGCCCGAGGGACCTGTTCCGCCAACGGCCGCGAAAAGGGGAGCCCTGCCCAAGGGGAACGTCGCGAGGGCGTCGCAGTGGGACGTCGCGGGGCCGCCCCAAGGGGAAAAAGGCCCGAGGTGGTTCCGTCGAAAGGGGCCACCGCGAAGGTGCCCTCCCATCCACCTCGGGCGTCTGACGACAAGGCCGGGCGGAAAAGGAAGGAAGCGGGGTCTTCCCCCGTGGAGAAGAAGAAGAAATCCCGGTCGGGCGACCATCAACGAGGCTCGCGGGATCTGGAACTCATCCCTGCCTTTGACTTTGAGGGGCGAAGTCGTGGGGACGCCGGCCCCCATCCTGCCAGGTTTCACTGCCCTGGACCTATAAGAGGGGCCCCGTTGGAGTGGGCCCGGGGGGATTACAAGGAGGAGGTCGCGTGGGCCAACAACCTCACCGAGGCGGCGCTTAACGACGAGGCCGCTCGGTACTCGGCCATGGTAAGCTTTTCCGTTTTTGTGTGTTTAATTCATGTCTCTTTCTTGTTTCTTTTCTCACCCTCCTGTGAATTTGCAGCACACCTTTTTTGATAATTACAACCGGAGTCGTATCGCCCTCGCCCACTCGAGGATGGATAAGATGGAAGCGGCGCTTCGAAGCCGCAACGAGGTGTGTGAGCGACAGGCCAAAGAGTTGGCCGAGGTCGCGAAAAGGTCCAAGGCCGCGGAGGCCGCGGCCCAGAAGCGGGTCGAGGCCGCGGAGGCCGCGGCGAGGGAGGAGGTAAAGGCGGCGAAGGACGAGGTAAAAAGGGAGAAGGAAGAGGCCTCTGTTATGCGGGGCGAGGTTGAGGGGCTTCGGGGCAAGTTCTCCGCTGAACATGAATTCTTCAAGGCGAAGGAAGCGGAGTTTCTGAAGGCCGAGGAGGAAATCCATCGCCTCGAGGGGCGTATTGTTGAGCTCAACGAGGAGGTTGTTAACGCGGGTCCTAGGTATGTGGACTCGGAGCAGTACAAGGCGGAACTGGTGGAGAGCGTGAGGAAAATGTTCCACCAGGCGGTCCGCATGGGCGTCAAACAGGCGGTGGCCAAGTATGGGCACCTCGACCCCCAGATTGTCTTTTTCAACCCCAACTATAATGAAACCATGGGGGAGCTGGGGTCGGAGGATCCCAAGGGGGAATGCGAGTTCTTCCTCAACGAGGACGGGACCGTGTCCAGCACCGCGCCCCCCGAGGTGGAGCTTACTGGAGAGAAACCGGAGTTGACCTCCACGGGACCTCAGCCCGTGACCGAAGCGCCCGCGCCTCTTGCCTCTGCCGCCCCTGCTGAAACCTCCGCTGCCCCTGCTGAAACTTCCAAGGGCGGAACCATTGATCTTACCGGTCCTGAGGCTGAAGACTTAAAGAAATGAAGACCTCTTCTTTTTTTGGTGGCCCCACGGGGTCTGTAATTAAAACATCTCTTTCTTTTTTCTTTTTTTTTTGTTTGGGTGACCCTACGGGGTCTGTAATCAAAACATCCTCTTCTTTATGTCTTGTGTTATTTTATTTTCCTATGCTTGTTCGTTTGTTTGTTTGATTTCCTTGCGTACCGTCCAACCCCATGGTTCGAGTGTCACATCTTTTGTGGGGCTCGGACCACACCGGGCGTTGTAGTCCTGCGACGAGGTCGTGAGCCTCTGTTCGGACCTCGTTGTTCTGGAAGTTTGTTCCAACCTAAAAATAGCCGTCCGCGAATCCTGGCGTCTTAGGGGGTCCACGAACCTCGTTCGTATCCCAAACGGGAAGCGAGGGGTGGAACTTTTCAACGAGATTCTCCAACCCCAAGCGTGAAGCGAGGGGTGGACCTTCTCAACGAGATTCTCCAACCCCAAGCGGGAAGCGAGGGGTGGAACTTTTCAACGAGATTCTTCGACCCCAAGCGTGAAGCGAGGGGTGGAACTTTTCAACGAGATTCTCCAACCCCAAGCGTGAAGCGAGGGGTGGAATTTTTTTCAAACGAGATTCTCCAACCCCAAGCGGGAAGCGAGGGGTGGACCTTTTCAACGAGATTCTCCAACCCCAAGCGGGAAGCGAGGGGTGAAACTTCTTCCAAACGAGATTCTCCAACCCCAAGCGGGAAGCGAGGGGTGGAACTTCTTCCAAACGAGATTCTCCAACCCCAAGCGGGAAGCGAGGGGTGGAACTTCTTTCAACGAGATTCTCCAACCCCAAGCGTGAAACGAGGGGTGGAACTTCTTTCAACGAGATTCTCCAACCCCAAGCGGGAAGCGAGGGGTGGAACTTCTTTCAACGAGATTCTCCAACCCCAAGCGGGAAGCGAGGGGTGGAACTTCTTTCAACAAGATTCTCCAACCCCAAGCGGGAAGCGAGGGGTGAACCTTTTCGACGAGATTCTCCTACCCCAAGCGGGAAGCGAGGGGTGGACCTTTTCAACGAGATTCTCCAACCCCAAGCAGGAAGCAAGGGGTGGACCTTTTCAACGAGATTCTCCAACCCCAAGCGGGAAGCGAAGGGTGGACCTTCTCAACGAGATTCTCCAACCCCAGGCGGGAAGCGAGGGGTGGGACTTTTCAGGGAGGGAGCGTTTTTAGAAAAGCCTGCAATCCTTTATTTACCAACTATGAGGAACAACGAGGTTTCGAGGTTTTACATGTAATATTTTTTGAGTCGCGCGACGTTCCACGTTTTGCTCAGTGTGCGCCCCTCGTCGTCCCTGAGTTTGAAAGCCCCGGGCGCGACTTCTTCTCCAAGGATGTAGGGTCCTTCCCAGTTAGGGTCCAATTTGCCCCCTTTGGTGCGTCTTAGCACGAGGTTTCCCGTGGCCAAGATGCGAGGTCTGACCTTCTTGTCGTGATACACGGCGACACACCGCTTGTATTCTCTAGAGCGCAGGTCCGCCACCTCGCGGATTTCATCTCGGAACTGCAGTTCGACCTTGAGGTTGGCCTCGTTTTCTTTTTCGTCGAAGTTGTACACCCTTGCCGATGGAATCAGGGTTTCTACGGGAACGAGGGCTTCCGCCCCGTAGGTAAGAGCGAAGGGGGTCTCGCCCGTTGCGCGGCGCGAGGTCGTGCGATACGTCTAGAGGACGAGTGGGAGTAATTCGGCCCAGCGGCCTTGTGCCATGCCTAGGCGCTTTTTGAGGTCTGTCAAGATGCGGGCATTAACGTTTTCTACCTGGCCATTGGACTGGGGATGAGCCACAGAGGAAAATTTAAGGTCGATGCCCAGTTTAGAGCAGAAAGTCCGAGTCTCTTCGCAATCGAATTGGGGGCCATGGTCGGTCATGATTGTCATGGGGACACCGAAACGGCAGACGAGGTTCTTGTCGGAGAGTGGGCCAGAAGTATCCCAAATGGACGATTTTGCGTGCCAAAGACCTCCACCTCAGGTGCCCTCCACAAACTCCCTCGTGGGCCTCGTAGAGGACGTGGTCCGTGGTCTCGGGTGGTATGCACAGCAGGTTGGGTTCAGCGTAGCCCCGGCGATAAAGTTGGTCCGCCGACGACGCAGTAGCGGGCAGCTTGCATTTTTAGTTTCCTGGCCAGCGCGGGGTCCTCTGGGAGGATGCCGCTTTGTATATACCTCGTTATCGGGAACCTCCAGTCCTCGGTCCTTATGGACATGACCTCGCTATCGACGCTTCGTGAGAGCTTTCTCTCCACCATCACACGGTTCCTCACATCCAAGGGAAGCGCGGAGCCTAACCTGGCAAGGGCATCTGCTTTTGTGTTTGAGGCCCGCGGGATTGACTCCACTGCGAAGGTTTCTAGGCATGAGACCAAGGCCTTGACTTTTGCTCGGTAGGCGGGCAGAAAACCTGTCCTGGTGTCGTATTGGCTGTTGAGTTGTCGTGCCACCAATTCGGAATCTGTGTAGACCCTGATTTTGCGGGCTCCGTTAAGTAGCGCCATCTCGATCCCGGCGATCATGGCCTCATACTCGGCGTCGTTGTTGGTGGCATCAATGGCGAAGTTGAGAGCATACTCCGTCTCGATTGAGGGGCCAGCGAGGAATACCCCGGCCCCGCCACCGGCGTCACATCGTGAGCCATCAACGAACACTTTCCATTCGTCCGAGCTTGTGTCTGTCTCGGGGAAGGTGACCTCCACCATAAAGTCGGCGAGGGCTTGTCCTTTCATCGCGGTTCTCGGGAGGTAATTGATGTCGAACTCGGAGAGCTCGACGGCCCACTTGGTCATACGTCCGGAGAGAGCGGGCTAATGCAGAATTTGACAGAGTGGGAGGTCTGAGAGAACCTGGATGGGATGTGCGTGGAAGTATGGGCGTAGGCGCCTTGCGGCGGTCACTACAGCCAGCGCCATCTTTTCCGCCGGGGAGTATCTCTGCTCCGCGGGCTGGAGCACGCGACTCACAAAGTATACCGGGTGCATAGCTTCTCTTGTGAGCACCGCGCTGACGGTCTCGGGACTCACCGCCACATATAGTTGCAAGTCTTCGCCCGCAGGTGGAGGTGACAAAGTGGGGAGCTTGGTGAGGAAGATCTTTAACTCGGAGAAAGCAGTCTCGAGTCTCTCGTCCCAGACAAACTTGTCATTCTTTTTGAGGGCGGCAAAGAATGGGAGGGACTTGTCCGCTAGGCGGGAGCTAAACCTCCCCAAGTAATTTACAGCGCCGTTGAGTCTTTGTACCTCGGTACGAGATCGGAGAGACCTCATTGCGAGGATAGATTCTATTTTGGCGGGGTTGACGTCGATCCCGCGTTCGCTGATCATGAATCCCAAAAACTTCCCCGAGGACACGCCAAAAACGCACTTCTCGGGGTTCAGGCTGAGCTGGTGGTGTCTGAGGGTGGTGAAAACCTCGGCGAGGTCAGCCAGGTGCTCCTCGGGGCCCTTGCTCCGTACCACGATGTCGTCAACGTAGGCGGATACGTTCCTGTCCAGGTGGTCTTTGAAAACCCGATCGATGAGGCGTTGGAATGTGGCCCCGGCGTTCTTGAGGCCAAACGGCATGACCTTGTAACAGTATGTCCCCTGCTGGGTGATAAAGGACGTCTTCTCCTCGTCACGAGGATTCATCGAGATCTGGTTGTACCCCGAGTAGGCGTCGAGGAAACTCAGGACCTCATGCCCAGCAGTCGAATCTACAAGTGCATCGATCGAGGGCAGAGGGTAGCTATCTTTGGGGCATGCCTTGTTGAGGTCCTTGAAGTCTACACACATCCGCCACTTGCCGCTGGCCTTTTTGACCAATATGACATTGGACAGCCACTTCGGATACTGGACTTCGCGTATGAAATCTGCGGCTAGCAGCTTGGCCACCTCTTCATTTGCGGCGGTTGCCCTTTCTTCGTTCATTTTTCTTCGACGCTGCACCACAGGGCGAATGGCGACGTCGATGTTTAGGGAGTGCTGGGCCAGTGTCCGAGGCACACCTCGGAGATCTTTTGCAGTCCAGGCGAACACGTCGCGGGACCCAGCAAGCAGGGCCTCTAGTGATGCTGCTGCATCCCCAATGAGGCAACCCCCGAGGTAGATCTTCTCTGATTTGTTTTTCGAAGGGGGTAATCACCCTTCTTTCTGTCTCGGGAGTGGGTATTGTGAAATCCCGGACCTCGAGGTCTGCTTCGCCTGAAGTCTCTACCATGAACACAGAGCATTTTTGTTTAGCCGAGGTCATGTAGCAGACGCGACCCTCTTCTTGCTTGCCCTTCACCTCTCCGACACCTCCGCTGGTGGGGAACTTCATTTTAAGGTGGTAGATAGAGACCACCGCTTGGAATTTCATCAAGGAGACTCTCCCGATGATTGCATTGTAGGCCGAGGGCAGGTGCACCACCGTAAACTCTATCACCTCGGTTCTCGTTGTCGAGCCAGTTCCGAGGGTCATCCACAAGTCTATGAGACCAGCAACATCGACCTCGTTTCCCAAGAAGGAGGTGAGCTTCCCAGCGTAGGGCCTCAAGGATGTCGCGGAGATCCCCAGCTGCTCGAAAGCGCCAAAATACATGATGTCCATGGAGGAACCCGTGTCCACCAGTATCCGCTTCACTATCTTCGAGCCCAATTGAGCGTGTATCACCAGGGGGTCGGAGTGGGGCATATGGAGTCCCTCGGCGTCCTCGGAGGTGAAGGCCATACCCGCGTGGGACCGTGAGGTTTGTGTCACGCTGTATACCGAGGGCTGATGGTGACTTGCCCTCGCGTATCTTTTCCTTTCCGCCTGGCTCGAACCCGCCAGCGAGGGACCACCCGAGATGGTGTTGATGTACCCATCGGGCGCCGCGGCTTGTCCGGAGCGCGACGGTCTCGGCGGAGCTTGCTGCTCTGCGTTGCTTGGTCGGGACCGGGTTGGTTCCTGCTGCACGAGGTTGGCCCCCGACGCGGGGTTGGCGCGTTTTTTCTCGTTTGGGTTGTAGGCGGGGCCATCTTTGCCTCTGTAACCTCGTGGCTTCCCGCCGAAGCAGCTGCAACCCCCACCGCCACGGTTGTCGTAGCGGTTGTTGTTTCTATTGTCGTTGTTGCCTCTGTTATTGTTGTTGCTTTTGTTGTTGTTGTTGCTTTTGTAATCAGCACGCCGGTCGTGAGTTTGTGTCATGTACGCGTCCCTCGCGGCCGGCGCAGCCACTTTAGCTTTTCCCTTAGCCTCGGTCACGATTTCCTTGTCGGTCCTCGGTCGCGAGTTTTGGCTGCCAACGTCCTCGGCGTAGACCTGTGTCGTGATCCGAGCACACAGGCTCTCATATGTGGTCGGATTTTTGAGAAAAATACGATATTTGAAATCCCCCTGGCGAAGGTTGCCCATGAGGATGTCGCGTACCGAGGCCTCGTCGATTTGCGCGATCTCAGCGACCGCGGTGGTGAACCTTGTAAAAAAGGTACCCAGCTTCTCGTTCTCTCCCTGCTCAATGCCACGGAGATCGCGCATGTTCTTCTTGCGCTTTCTTGAGCCGTTTAAGTGCCCGACGAAGGACTCGCATAGCTGGGAAAACAAGGCTATCGACTCGACCTTAAGGCTGGTGAACCACGTCATTGTCGCCTTGTCCAGAGTGGTCGGAAAGATTCGACAGAAAATGGCGTCATTGTAGGAGTTGACGTTCATCTGGACGGCGTAGTGTTTTATGTGGTCTTCAGGGTCGGCCGTGCCGTTGTAAAGTCCCATTTGCGGCCAATGGAAACCTTTGGGCATGTGTGCCTCTTGGATCTCGGGCACGAAGGGATTCTTGTATCCACTCTCGACGGATGGGCGAGCAGACTTCGACTTTGACCTTGCCAGAGGGCGTGGCGCGCTTGCCGATGTTTCGGACAACTCCATGTCACGCCTTTCTGCACGTCGCGAACGGGATCGCGAGATCTGCATCGGATCTCGGGAGGGTCTCTCCGTGGTGGATCCGTTCGTGGGCGCCTCCTGCCCCGGCATATAGCCCGGGACATACGCGGGCACGTATTCGGAGTGAGGTTGCCCTTGGGAGGGGATCGGGACATATGGGGGAGCTTGGCCCTTTTGGTACTGCCCGTACCCCGGGTAGGGATACTGGTTGAAAGGAGCGCCACCCTGTTCATACCCCTGGAACAGGTATGGGTTTTGTGGGACGTTGTACGTCCAGCCTGGCGGGACAACAAAAGGGTATCCTGACGGACCTGCCGTCGCCCATGGAGGGGTCTCAGCCATATTGTCGTGATATTGGGGGAAGAAATTGTTTGGGCAAGCCATTTTGAGGGGTTTTTAAGGAATCAAGGTTTGCACTTAAGATGGGAAACTGCTTAGGATGAAGAGGTTCCCACAGACGGCGCCAGTGATGAAACCCGAAATAACGGCTACGCTATGAGACAAGAAACAAGATTATTATATTTGAGTGCAAAAACTTGCTCCTTTATTTATGATTTTTCCGTGGTAGTGAGGTTACAAACCTACGAGGTTGATGTACAACTTTGAGAATCACACCTAGACCTCCTACAAGGTTCCGAGATCGCACCTAAATGTTGCGAGGTCGATTCTAGGGCGAGGTAGATTTGAGGGTATGATGTAGAGAGTTTTGTGAGTTTCTGTAGTGAGGTTTTAGGCGTGAACGAGGTCCCTGCGCGACTTTGGGGTCTTTTTGTGGGTTTCTCCTGTCTGTAGCGAGGTCTTTTGACGATGTTTCTATCACGTCGATCTTTAACAAGCAAGAGAGTTCTTGAGTTCAAGTGGTTTTTCGACCCCTTCTTCCTACGAGGTTCTTCTCTATATATAGAGAATTGGGGGGCCGAGTTTAGGCCAATGTTCGATGTGGTACGCCCGAAATAAGGGTTTTTGATTGGTTCGGGAGTGAGGTCGCTGGTGATTGGTTCGGGAGTGAGGTCGCTTGTGATTGGTTCGAGCGGGCGGGTGTGTTAGTAGAGTCGGTGACGAGGTCGAGACCTCGTCCCGGAATGTTGAGAGACCTCGCATCCGTCGGGAGTTTTGTTTTTAAATAATCGAACGTGGACGTGGGTCTCTAAATTGCCTGTGGGGGTCCCTCTGGGCCCACTTTTTGCTTTTATCGTTTTGGACATCATCAATTTCTTTTTAGAATGAATGATTCTAAAGGAATATAATGATTTCTTATTATTGTGAATGGTTCTAAAGGTATATAACATTTTCTTATAATAATGAACAATTCTTAAAGAATCTAACGTTTTCGTATAAAAATGAACGAGTTTAAACGAATATAACGTTCTGTTATAAGAATGAACGAGTTTAAACGAATATAACATTTTCTTATAACAATGAACGTGGAATACGAACCCTATATGTATTACGCGGGTTCGTATTCTAGTAACATTTATAAATTTTGAGCGCTATAAAAATTACGATCAATTCCCGGTATTTTAATTTTGGGCCAATTTTCTCCTTCCCTTTTTCCTCTCTATCCTTTTGGGTCGGACTTTAGAGGTGGGCCAAAGCCTTCTTTTAATTTTGGGCCAAGGCCCATACTTTGCCTTCTTTTAATTTTGGGCCAAGGCCCAAACTTTTCCTCTCCTCTCTATACCTAAAATTGGGAGCAAAGGATTACTGGTCACCTCCTTCAATCTCTCGCCGCCGCTCTCTCTCTCTCTGGTTTCCACTCGCCCTCTCAATCCTCACCTCACCTTCTACCTCCCACTCAAGCCTCGCTTTCACTCTCCGGTTAACCTACGTCCGCCGTCATCAACCTCGGAGAAGCCAGGCTGCCTCCACGAACCCTTCTCTTCCACTTAGGTTTTTCCCCATGTTGCCTCCGTTGAGCATCAACTGCCGTCCGACGTTAAGTTTTCCCTCGCTGAACTGTTGGAGTCCTAACCGGAAACTAAAGGCAGTCTCGATCGGCCGCCTGATCAAGCTCGAGCCCGAGCGTCGCCCTCATCTAGGACGAAGGAAGAGAGAGTGAACAGCCTCGCCTCCTTCCGTCGGAAGTGAACAACCTCGCCCCCTTGCCACCACCAACGCCGGAGAATGCGGTCGTGTGGGCGCTCAACTTTCTCAAGTGACGACGTTTCCCTGTTCGTGTTGCCGAATCTCGTCGCTCGTTCGTTCGCGCCATCGTTAGGTTCTGTCTCCTTTTGATTTTCGTGGATCTCTTCCCCTCGTCTCTCAATTCTCATTTCCTCTGTTTTCTTCTTTCTCCGAGATTGATTTTTGTTTTTGGTCTTCGTTGGCGTCGCATCCTTCGCTCAAGTCGAAAGCCTACCACGCAGTCTCTTCCCGTCGACAACACCGACGTCTACTGTCGCCTCTCTGTTCCTCTGCTCGCCGACAACGTCCAGCCATCAACCGTCGCCGACGTCGAGAGTGAAGACTCGCTTGTTGGATTTTAAGTGCAAGGTTGTACTGTGGTTCTAGTTTAAGGATTCCTTTGTTAAATAATTGTGGGTTGCTTTCCATTCCTTTCAAACAGAGTAAGTTATGATCAAACAATTGGATTTGTGAATTCCATGTAATTAATGGCTTTCTCTAAATCGGTGTTGGCTGAGCTGAGCTTCTGTGTGAATTCAGCGAGCCCTTTCTAAACCTGTGGTGCGTTAATTTGGTCCACATGGACAACCTCTATAGCAACTATATCAGCATATGATTTCGGATGAATGAATGCATTTCTGTTGTTGATGAAGTATTTGGTCACGTCGTTTCCATTATGAACAGAAAGGACTCCAGGCTTTAGTTTTGCAATTGTAGCATTTACCTAGTTGTTGCAGGGTACTATAACCATGTCAACCTGGTGGAAGAAAGAAAATCAATGGAGGAAACCATCAGGGATCATGACTGTTTTACTGAGCTTGGAAACATAATGACACACAAAGGGAAGAATAAGGGAAGATCATAACCATGAAGAAAGAAATTTTATACTAGTTTGAGAATAAGAAAGAAAAAAAAACTTGACCAAACCAACATATCAAATCCAAGAGGCTCTTATTCGCTACAAATAAATCTCAATCACAAATACAATTAAAGATGGTTTGATTAACCATTTGGAATTTTGATGTTTGCATTTTTAAAATAGTTTATTAATGCATTACTTGTTCCAAAATTCTACCTTTGTATATATGTTAATCCCATAAAAATTATAGCCTTTGAAACTCAATCGCGGGTTCTACTCTTGGGATAGCAATTTTCCTTTTTTTTCAACCTTCCTTTTTCACTTATATCTAGAATAGAGATTCATTTGTTAGGAACAAAAAGAAGAACTCGTGGCTAATCTTGTGGTTGTTTATGTAGATTTCTCACGAAATGAAGAACTCGTAGCTAATCTCGTGACTATTTTTGCATATTTTTCCAAACAAACTAAGATACAAATTGAAGAACTTTTATATCCATAATAAAAAGCCCATTCGCGTCAACTCAACCACAAATGTAGAACCGAATTCAGCTTCGTAATTCATTCGTGTCAATATAGCCTCAACTATAGCCGGAAATCATATGTTCATGGCTTTATGGCCACAAATTTAGTATCGAACTTAGCTACGTGATTATTTCGCGACAATTTTCCCACAAATGTAGAACAAAATTTAGCTTCATAATATATTTGCGTCAATATGGCCGCAACTATAGCCGCAACCTATATTTTCATGGCTATATGACCACAAATTTAGAATCGAACTTAGCTGCATGATTATTTCGCGACAATTTTTCCACAAATTTAGAACCGAATTTAGCGTCGTAATATATTCGCGCCAATATGAGCGCAAATATAGCCACAACCCATATGTTCATGGCTATATGGCCACAAACTTAGAATCGAACTTAGCTGTGTGTATAATTTGCGACAATATTCCCGCAAATATAGCCCCAACCATGAATTTCATGGGTAAATAGCCAGAAAATTTGAGGTTTGTGGGGGATGTTGTGGCAGTTACCCACAAACTTAACCACACCGGTATTTCCTGGCTATGATTTCCTGGCTATACGCGCGTTTTCCAGTAGTGCAACTTCAGATTCAAATACTTTCCTCCATAGCAGTTTTCATGCAACAGTTCTAAGTTCAACCCTAAAATCATCAACAAATGTGTTGCAATCGTACCTGATGGAGTTGTGCAATGGACTTGGAATCAACTTCAATGGCCTCTTTCTTCTCCAGGCATGTAAAACCCACAAAATAATAAGAGAAGTTAAGGTTTCCATCCAATACTTGAAAGAGAGAACTACATTGTTTACAAATTCACTACACATAGAAGTTAGGGTTTCAATTGTTTACGAATTCACTACACATGGGAGGCATTAGCTACTTTAACAAACACAAGGTTGTTCACATCAACCCTACATGATTGCCATTCAGATCCCCATACTGAACATCCATTTTCGTGTTGAATTCAATTGGACATGTAATTTATTTCAGTAGACAGAGAAGTTACGGTGCATACCTGGTCAGGACGTATAATCGTCGAGCTCCCGGAGAGATCTGAAGATGAGAGTGAGGGATTAGGGCTTTACTAGATAGCGAAGGTTGCTCTGAAGATGAGAACGAGGGATTCGAGCTTCAATTGAATAACACATACCTGATATCTTTTGGCGTTGAAGAACAGATCTAGCGACGACGTGACGACGAGATCCGGGGAGGGTATTGAGATGGTGGGAGGGGGCGACGATGCGACGACGAGCTCCCGGGGAGGGTATGGAGATGGTGGGAGAGTACGCCATTCTCAGATCTAGGATCTCTTGAGATGGTTGGGAGAGAAACCAAGGGTATCAGGTTTGGAATTGTGGAAAAAAAAGGAGCTGATAAAATCGCCACAAGCTCGAGAAGCTGGGGGGAGGGAGCTTCCCAAATTAAGCCAGATCTAGCTTCCATCATCCCCCTTCATCTTGTTCGCTGAACGCGTCAGTGGGGATCTTGTAAATGGAGTTTCAGCTTTGCGAAGCCTCAAAAGTTGTTTCCGAACGCAACCTAAATAATATCACCGCAGGAGTATAACTCGGTTTTCGGATAAAAAAAGAAGTAGCGGGTGGGCTTAAATGAAATGGCTTAAATAAAAATATTTGGGAAAATAGAAGTGGAGTTCCAAAAATTAAAATAGTGTTATGAATGAATGTATATGTGCACAAGTTAACCTCACCTATCTCACTTGCTTGTATCATACATATCATGTAGATGAACAATTGTATAATGTATGATTGGAGGTAAATTGTACAAGGTGAATTACTCACCTTCTTCACCTCCTTATTTCCATGCATGAATCATGGAGATTTACCAAAGTTTTACCCCACCTTTGGCCTATAAATATGGCCATCATCCATTGTAAAACTTGCACCAAAGTAGAGTAAGAAATACACTCTCTAAAGTTCTTACTCTCTCTTCCTCTCATCTAATGATCAAAAAGTTCTTCTAAAGTTGTTTAAGTGCTCTTTCAAAAGTTCAAGTGGTCTTGATTTTATAAATCTTTTTATAACACGTTATCAGCACGAGTCTCTAATTACCAATTGAGCTTCTCTAATCACCATGGTACAAACTCTATCTCTTCCTAATCTTAATCATGCAAGAAGTTTATTTTCTAAAACCGTTTTGAGGAGTATGCTCTGTAGTTGCCCGATTTGGGATATTCTACATCAAAAACTCGTAAATCCTTCTAGATTTGAAACGATTTCTTACTAAAATAAATCATGCTTTTGGATATGTACAAGATACAAACAAATATTAGATTTGCTTACCTCTTTTGAAGTTTAACCCGATTTCACCTCCGAAAATCTCTACTTTCACCACTTGGATTGGAAGTAAGTTTTAACCAAAATGATTATAAGCATGATGTTGGTAATCACAATAAGAACAAGGCAAATGAAAAGCTCAATCATAAATCTCCTATTACCGGCTCTAAGACGACACATTATCTCGTCGTCGGCCATGGAGAATCTCAAAAGAAAAAATTTGGTAAAGGCGATCGAATATGGAAGTGGAGGAAGGAGATAAGGTCGGAAGTAAAGAAGGTGAAAAAGGGGATGAAGGGAACCGGACTTTGTAAGGACTTCGGACTAAGGACTTTTAAGGACCTCGGACTCTAAGGACTTAAAGAACTTTAAAGATTTCAAAATCCCCACTAAATACTTTTGTTTCATTTCATATGATCTCTTACTTTTGTCTTACGATATTGTCTATGCCTATATCTATATTGATTGACTACTTCTCTGACTTACTCAATCTTTCTTTATGCATTTTGAATATATCATCTACATGCATATATTTATTATTTGATATGATATGTCCTTCAATCGTCCCATACACGACTCATGCATTATATTATAATATTGATTATGTTAACCTTTGTTTTGCATATCTTTATACATAGAAACTAATGACAAACATCGCTAAAAGGGAGTTTGACATCCTTGATTTGTCGAGCCAAAAATACCTCAAATGGAGGGTTGATGTCATGGATCACCTCAAGACAAATGGCCTTGAGGAAACAATTGTGGCAAACTATAGTGCCACCCCACAAGAAAAGGCAAAAGCCATTGTGTTCCTCCGCCACCACATTCATGAAAGTCTCAAAATTGAGTACTTATTTGTGGAGGATCCAAGAGAATTGTGGGAGAGCCTAAATGAGCGATATGCTCATCAAAATGAAGTTTTGCTCCCATAAGCAACACATGAATGGAACACTATAAGGTTTTAGGACTTTAAGTCCTTCATTGAGTACAATAGTGATATCCACATGATCACTTCTCAGTTGAGACTATGTGGTCAAATGATCACTCAACAAGAAATGTTGGAAAAAACTTTCTCCACTATGCATGCTTCAAATATATTATTGCAACAACAGTATATAGAAAGAAATTTCAAAAGATATTCTGACTTGTTGAAAGTATTGTTGGTTGCTAAAAAGAATAATGAGCTCCTAATGAAAAACCACAACCTGAGGCCTTCTAGCTCAACAACTGCCCTAGAAGCAAATGCTATGAACAAAGAGTTTCATGATAGAAACGACAATGAACAGGGGCAACAATCACGTCGTAATAATGGGCATAGACGAGGTCGTGGTAACTATGGGAGCCGTGGTGGCCGTGGTGGTCGTGATGGCCATGGGCGTGGCCGAGCCTACAACAAAAGCCACGATAATCACCGTGAGAACCATGGCTACAAGGGGGATGTGAAGCAAAAGGTCCGGACGGGTCCATTAGGATCCTCCCAAAAATCCAAATCAACATGCTATAGATGTGGCATGACTGGTCATTGGTCAAAGGTATGCCGCACAACTCCCCACCTAGTGAAGCTATACCAAGCTGAAAAGAATAAAGAAAGGGCTACCGAGACCAACTACATCGATAACAAAGATGTGGATGGGTTACCAATGACTAGTTTGGATGTCAATGACTTTCTCAACATTGAGAATGACGATGGCTATGCCTTAGGGACTAAATAGAGAGTACAAGCCCCTAAATATCTCTACTATCTCTCATGCTATTGTATAATACTGTCAATGTCTTTTATATCTCATGCTTTAACCTTTATCTCGTAGTACTTTGTATAACAGACTTTGTATAATAGACCTTGTATAATAGAACTTGTTTAATATAATTATCCTTGTATATATATGAAGTTTTTATTAATGCCTTAATTCTCCCTTTTCTTTATGTTTATAGAAAACATGCACTCAACTAAGGTGAAACTCGATGGGAAGGAGCAATATCTTTTAGACAGTGCAACAACACACACCATCTTGAAGAGTAAAGAATACTTTACCCAATTAAAAGTCTTTGAAGGCAATGTCGCTACAATATCTGGTGTGTCAAATCTCATCGAAGGCTCTGAAAGAGCTGTCATTCTACTCCCAAAGGGAACAAAGCTAGTAATAAATGGCACACTATATTCGAGTAAATCTCAAAGGAATTTACTAAACTTTAAAGATGTGCGTCTAAATGGGTTTCATATGGAAATCATGAATGAAAATGGGAGAGAATACTTGTGCATCATGAAACATGAATCTGGCCATAAACAGATTCTCGAAAGGATGCCTACACAAACCTCCGGATTATATCATACATACATTTATCCGTTTGAGGTCAATGCAGTGTTTAACAAAAGGTCATATGACCAAGCTCATTCACATTATGACATGACCGATTGGGTCATCCAGGAGCAGTAATGATGCACAAAATCATAAAGAGCTCACTCGGACACACATTAAAGAGCATTAAGGTTCTTCCGTCCAATGATTTTAATTGCACTGCTTGCTCACTAGGAAAGTTTATTATCAGGCCTTCTAAAAACAAGATTGCAAGTGAGAATCTTGCATTCTTAGAAAGGATCCAAGGAGATATATGTGGGCCAATTACTCCTCCATGTGGACCATTTCGATACTTTATGGTGCTAATTGATGCATCTACACGTTGGTCACATGTAAGCCTACTATCAACAAGAAATGTTGCATTTGCTAAACTCCTTGCCCAAATAATCTGATTGAGGGCCCAATTTTCAGATTATACAATAAAGAAAATTCGGCTTGATAATGCAGGAGAATTTACATCTCAAACATTCAATTACTATTGTATGTCAATTGGGCTTGATATAGAGCATCTAGTCACACACAAAATGGTCTTGTTGAATCATTGATAAAGCGACTGCAGTTAATTGCCATGCCATTATTGATGAAATCAAAATTACCACCATCAGCATAGGACATGCAATATTACATGCAACAACCTTAATTCAATTAAGGTCAAGTACAAACCATGAACATTGTAACACCCCCTCCCTATTGTACTTGAGGTGTTACCGCCAGTAACCCTAATTAGTCCTAATTCAAGGTTACCCAAGGCTTTAAAACTTATAATCACAACAAGTATTACAACACTTTATTACAAACCATAGTATGACTGCCTTCCATACACAAAAGCATAACCACAACTTGGACAAAAGTAAAATATTTACAACAGATTTGTTCTTCTTAAAGCGACCACTTTCAAAACCTTTTTACTTCCTAAACTCCTTGGCTAGCCTTCTCTTCGCGGATTAACTTCTTTAGTAGCTGATGCGTCGTATACAGACGGTGGGCACCAGCCGGCCATGCAATTGAATAAGGTGGTCGGGTTAGTCTAATGAAAGACTAAGCAAGTGGAGAAAATGACTGGTTTCTATGGTAGTGACTAAACATATTGGCATCGAAATCTGAATGACAACCGGTCGATGATCCAACAGTTAGCAGTCCCATAGAGGATAAGAAATGAGGCAATGCATAATCAAAAGATAGGACACCACAACTTGCGGTTCCATTAAGAAACATGAACAATTGTTGGGAACTTATATTAATCACACAATATTTTTAAAAGCCTCCATCGACTAATCAAATTGACTTAATCAAAGTTTGATTAAGAATCATTCATAATCGGGAGTAAGAATGACTTTCCGACTGGACTAACCATTCAGGTACATTAATGTGCCTAACGCACTTATCTTATATTAGTTTCAATCTTTTCTCAAACAGGTTGGTGGCTTTTAATCGGTTCGAACTACTACCGAAATATCGTGGTATTGTAGAGATCATCGGAGTATTTCATCCATGTCATCTACTCTGTACCAAGATCACAGGACTTAAGCTATCCTTGATCTTTCATTTGCATATGGTGAGGTAGAGATCACAGAGGCCTATTACCATGTCGTCTACACTACACCGTGCCGAACCTGCACTTAGCTAGAGTGCCTATCAACCCTCTCACACGAAGAGTAGGGGATCAGAGTCATGACTCACCATTAGGATTAGGCCCCTCCTAATGTAATATTGTTTTAAAGAGAGGATATGGAACCACGTTCCCCTCCCTGAAGCTACCTTAATACACAACAAAGTCTCAACGAGAGACCACAAACAAGTTTGCACATAACGGACCTAAATCCAGTTCTAGCGCAAACTGAATAAACAACATAGTCATTATTTCTAACAATATAACAACCTATCATATTTTATTAAGCATACAAGTTGTTCCCAACACAAAAATATTAAATGGGATTCAATTCCTCATTTAATAACATTAATGCAAGAGCGAACCGTCCACTTGCCTTATAAGGCGTGCTCAACGCTCTCAGCGATTCCAACAAAAGTCTTTATCTGCCTTCTGCCAATTATAATAACAGATTCTTCAACAACGAGCTCATGGATACAATTCTTAGTTGTATAATCCAATTCTACAACTTCCTAATCGATAAACGATTTGATTTCCGTATATCGATATATATATATAAATCCTTAGTTATTATGCTTCAAGGAGCCATCTTGGCGGAATTATAACTAATTATCCGCTTCACTTTTGAAACCATTTTCTAAATAAATATTGTTCATTAGTAACAGTTCTACACGATTAACAAATCTCAGATCAAACGGATTAACAACGAATCCCGAGTAACTATCCGAAGTCCTTTACCTGACAATCGATGTCTAAACTTGTCTTCGCTATAAGTAACGAACCAGATGTCCGTTTCTCGAGCGTTTTGAACCTGTGGAACCATATCAAAACCATAAATTTAATTAGCAAAATGGAACCGAAAGGTCCTTTCGGTGGCTCCGTAACCACCCCGCTAATTAATTTCGAGCGTTAATACCTTCACTCGAACTTCGAGCTTGTTCGGCTCGATGGCGGCTCGACCCAAGGGCCCGAGGGTGGCGGTGTGATGTCCGGTGGCAACCCCTGACGGTGGGTGGTGATCGGCGAGCTGCTGTTCGCCGGCGACGGGGCAGCGAGGCAGAGGAGGAAGCCGGAGGTGAAGCTCAACTCTTTCCCCGAGTCCGACGTCGTCCCGATTCTTTCTCCCTGATTTCAGCTTCCAACTGTTGGCTTTACACAACAAAGAGGAGGTGGAGCTTAGGGAGGAGCTAGGGTGGCTGGCTAGGAGGAGATGGAGAAGATCGCTGGCGGTGAAGACCGAATTCACGCCCGAATACGCCGTTCCGTCCGTTCTCTATCTCTCTCGGATGGATTTTAGAGAAGGAAGAGGATAACTTTGAAAAGTCAAGGAAAATGGCTTATACAATTCTATCTCCCAACTCTTGCTACCTTCAATTTTTAAGGCTTCCGTTTCGTATTTTACATTCCTTCCGATACATAATTAAAAAGACGGCTTATCAAATAAATATTCTTTTTCCACTGAAAAATCCTAGAATTCACACCGATCCATAAAATCATTTCTTTGTGATTTTAGGATATCACCAATAATTTTCTAGGATTTAATCTCCAACAAAAATATTGGATTAAGCGTTAAAACGGACAAAAAGGTTAAAAAGATATCTGAGAAAAATTCGAAAATATCCTTAAAAACCGCAGCTATTACAAACATTCCCCTATGCAACTTGTGTTTGGTCAGGAGCCAAATATTTCACATCTAAAATTATTTGGATGTGCAGTTTATGTCCCTATTGCTCCACCTCAACGCACAAAGATGGGACCCAAAAGTAGATTGGAAATTTATGTTGGTTTTGAGTCTCCCTCGATAATCAAATATCTTGAGCCAACAACTGGTGATTTATTTACAAGAAGATTTGTTGATTGTCATTTTGATGAAAATACATTCCCAGCCTTAGGGGGAGAAAAGAAAAATGGGGACCCACATGTGAAAGAAATCACATGGAATGCAACCGCATTATCCCATCTTGATCCAAGAAAAAAAATGTGTGAACAAGAAGTCCAACGGATCATTCATTTGCAAAATATTGCAAATCAGTTACCAAATGCATTTACTAATACAAAGAAGGTAACTAAATCACATATACCTGCTACAAATGTTCCAACAAGAATTGAAATACCCAATAGATTGCCAAATGCATCCATCACAAGTGAGTCTACGACACGTCGAAAGCGTGGTAGACCGTTAGGTTCAAAAGATTTGAAACTGAGAAAGGTAAGGAGCCTAAAGGGTATAGCATGAGGAACTACAATGGATCATGAGAATGATGATAAAGGCAAAGATATTGAAAATGAGAATAACTCAAAAGAGGGTGATATTCTAGACAAGAATAATGATATCGACAATTATGATATTTTCATAAACTATGTGTCCACATGTGCACAATGGAATCGAAAAGATGTAATTGTCGATGATAGATTTCCCTACTCAGTGGCTAGTAATATTGTAATTGAAGATGATGATTTTGAGCCAAAATCGGTTGATGAATGTCGACGAAGAAAAGATTGGCCAAAATGGAAAGAGGCTATTCAAGCAGAACTAAAATCGCTTGAAAAGTGAGAGGCCTTTGGACGAGTAGTTTATATACCAAATGGTGTGAAACCAGTCGGCTATAAATGGGTCTTCGTACGCAAACAAAATGAGAAAAATGAAATTGTAAGATATAAAGCACGGCTTGTTGCACAAGGTTTTTTTTCAGATCCATGGAATTGATTATGAAGAAACATACTCTCCGGTAGTTGATGCAACTACATTGAGATTCCTAATTGGCCTGACTGTCTTTGAAAAGTTACAAATGCGCCTTGTGGATGTCGTTACAACATATTTATATGGAGCACTTGATACAGCCATCTACATGAGAGTCCCAAAAGGACTCAAGCTGCCTGAGGACAATAATTGTGGATCTCAAGAAATGTTTTCCATAAAATTGAAGAGGTCATTGTATGGTCTAAAACAATCTGGGCGAATGTGGTACAACCGCCTCAATGATTACCTCATGAAAGAGGGATACAAGAACGACACTATTTGTCCATGTGTTTTCATCAAGCGATCCGAAAAGGGATTCACAATTATCGCAGTTTATGTTGACGATTTAAACATTGTCGGAACTTCAAAATGAACTTCAAGATATTGTGAAATATTTGATGAAAGAATTCGAGATGAAAGATCTTGGACAAACAAAGCTTTGTCTTGGCTTACAATTTGAGCACTTAAGGGATGAAATCTTTATTCACCAGTCTAATTACACTTAGAAAGTTCTTAAGAGATTTTACATGGACAAAGCACACCCTTTGAGCTCTCCAATGGAAGTTCGATCCCTCAATATAGAAAAGGATCAATTTCGACCTCGAGAAAAGGACGAAGAGGTTCTTGGTCCTGAGGTACCATATTTAATTGCATTTGGTGGTTTAATGTACTTAACTAACAATACAAGGCCAAATATTGCTTTTGTAGTAAATTTGTTGTCCATGTATAGCACTGCACCCACAAGGAGGCATTAGAACGGAATCAAACATGTATTCCACTATCTCCGAGGCACATATGATCTTGGGTTGTATTACCGTAACCAAAAGGATGCGACCTTAATTGGATATGCAGATGTAGGGTACTTGTGTGACCCACACAAAGCCAAATCGCAAAATGGTTATGTGTTCACATATGGAGGCACTGCCATCTCTTGAAGATCAACAAAGCAAATTGTCCCTTCGCGCAATGATCAAATTAAGCAGAATTGATTGCTTTATATGAGAAAGGAAGAGAATGTGTGTCCCTTCGAGCAATGATTCAATTCATCCAAATATAAAGTGGAATGAGGCCAATCACAGTTGATCCAACGATATTATATGAGGATAACTCAACATGCGTTGCTCAGATGAAGAAGGGCTACATCAAAGGAGATCGCACAAAGCACATATCTCCAAAATTCTTCTCCACTCGTGAATTGGAAGAAGTTGGTGAAGTGGACATCCAACAAATTCGATCAAATGACAATTTGGCTGACTTGTTCACAAAGTCTGTAATCCCCAAGAAATTTGGAGAACTGGTATCCAGAATTGGAATGTGCAGACTTTGAGACATATGTTGAAGTCAGGGGGGTATCATACACGATGCACTCTTTTTCCCTTTCTATCAAGTTTTTATCTCATTGGGTTTTACTTGACAAGGTTTTTAATAAGGCAACATCAAGGCATACAATGTGATCAATAGTTGCACTCTTTTTTCCTTCGTTCGGGTTTTTATCCCATTGGGTTTTTCCTGACAAGGTTTTAATGAGGCAACGTCTACCCATATCCTACAACATCAAAAGAAGGTAAATACTCAAGGGGGTGTTATGAATGAATGTATATGTGCACAAGTTAACCTCACCTATCTCACTTGCTTGTATCATACATGCCATGTAGATGAACAATTGTATAATGTATGATTGAAGGTAAATTGTACAAGGTGAATTATTCACCTTCTTCACCTCCTTATTTCCATGCATGAATGAACACTTGGATATTTACCAAAGTGCCAAAGTCTTACCCCACCTTTGGCCTATAAATATGACTATCATCCATTGTAAAACTTACACCAAAGTAGAGTAAGAAATACACTCTCTAAAGTTCTTAATCTCCCTCCCTCTCTTCTAATGATCAAAAAGTTCTTCTAAAGTTGTTTAAGTGTTCTTTCAAAAGTTCAAGTAGTCTTGATTTGATTTTATAATTCTATTCATAAAAAAGGAATGAAGCCTAAAACCTCTCTCCCCGCGAACCCCCCTTTTTGCCCCAAATCTCGTAACCCTGAAACGAGAAATCTCACCAAATCCAGTGCAATCCAAACCTCAATCTTGGTTTTTGTGATCTCCTATTGCTTCGTACATGTATGTAGATGAGTATCCGAAAAGGATCCATGAAAACCCCTAAATTTCGCGATGGCAACTCTATATACCCAAAGGCCCGACTCTAACAATCGTCGGTGCTACGGGTGCTTCTCGTTGTAACACCCCGTCTTTCCACGGGACGCTACTTAGTAGTAGACCTTACCAGATACTACTTAAATGGGTTGACAACAACACTTTAGGATCTCGCAACGCGGGCACGAAGAGAAAATATTATAAAAACATCCAACCTTTCATTTAATAAAACTTAGAAAACATAGTTATGCATGCATTCCCGAAAACGTAAATATTCAAACCGACAAAATCCTATCATTAACGAATTAACCTAGTACCAATAATAAACACCAGATGATAATAAATCCAACATAATGATAAATTCAACTCCCTAATATAAACAAAGAACCCAAATTAAACCCGACCTTACTATGACACGCGCTCTTCACCGCTCCGCCATCTGACCTCGACTCATGCAGGGTTCCCTGATTCATACCTGGAACTGAAAAATATTCCCCGAAGGGTCAGCTACTAATCTATCAAGTTAGAAAGAATGCGGAAATTGCAAGAAGTTTGAAAAACATGTCTCAGGTCAACATTCAAGTCCACAAATGCACTCATAACTCTAAAGGTCAATACCTAAATTAGTTTTGGTTAGTCACACGTAGCCACATATACATTCACAAACACAATCTTACAACAATGCAATTCCTCCATCTCCCAATCCAACCTCCAAGGCGCTCAACCCCACACCGAGTGTAGAGGCAGGCCCTCTCACTCTACTTCACAATCTCCCTTCTAACCCCGACTAAGCCTCCACTGGAGCACTTGCGAAAACACATAGATAATATTTTTCGTTTTGAAGGGACACGGTTTCCCTGTCACACAGACCATACATAGACAACTCTTCCTCTCCACCAGCTACGATGGGGCCGTGCCGGAAACGGTACCAACACAGAGAAAACGTTCAAAAATCTCTTTCCGATAAAATGCGTTCAAAACCATTTTACACACACAGCACACCAATAAGTTCAAAGCAATTTAAAAAAATGCTCGGGACTAGTTCCCAAAACCAATCCTACAATACCGACACAAATTCTAACAAGATAGAAAAAAACCGAGCAAGTCGAAAACGACTTACCTTGAAACTAGGGATCTTTTGAAGAATGCGGATTATGTGCGCGAAAGAAAGCGATTCCCTAGTAGAATTATTAATACGTGAGACTGGGTTAGATACGAGCCGAACCATACTAAACGACGTTCAAAAATAACACCAAGTGACCCAAAAGAAAACTATTAAACCTAACTAGTAATTACTCGGATCCAAAAAATTAACCCGGTATCCATGACCACCCACCCAACAACTCAACCAAACTATAGCTAACTATCTCTCTTAACCAAACCATACTTAGACAATTAAGAATTCACCCTTAAATCTTTCTTTAAAAAAACAAAAACACAAGAATACAAACTTATTAGGTAGACATCAATCCTCTGGTGACTTCCTAAAGCAAGAGTTACTAACACGTGAAATTAACACGTAATTAAACACACATATATAAATATATATACATATATATATATAAAGGGCCAAACACTAGGATTATAAACCAAAGATACATACTGCTAACAACATGTGAATTTAATTAATACAACAATCTCCTACGCATATCACCCTCAGCCCGTCCCCTGTACTTGACACGAACACCGGCGGCTCCCAAACTTGCCCACAAATTCCTCCGGCATCCAACTCTCTTTAACGCCCGACCTTATCCCTTCTACCTGGATCATAAACTGAAGACCCACAACATGCTATGAAAGCACACAACTCGGAATAAAGGTCACACATGATGGAAAAACACCGATCAGAAAGCTTATCGGGGACTGGTCACTACGTGCGATTACAAGCCAATGTTTGACCACGACGACACTCGACTCGAATGCGACAAATATAGTAAGAACCGATCTCTACTGGTTGTTGGAAACACGATCAATGAGGAAAAGGTGGAAGGCTGCGACCGAGACGAAGGTAACAAAGGTGACCGGCGAAGGGAGGCAAAGGCCGTCGTCGATCTTGGCACAAAGGCGCTTTCCCGGCTCTACGCGGAACAAGGGAGCATGTGAACAGTGAGGTGGCCTCGAGGTGCACAACTTCGAGGACAATCCCAACGAGAGCTTTTGGTGATGCGACGGTGATGGTGTGGCTCGATCGACTTCAACCCTCGAGACCCAAGAACTGAGATTTGAAGATTGATGGTGGCGAGAAAGAGGCGTTGGTCTCTCGATTTACAATTCGGAACAAAAAAAAACTAACGAGGCTTGGAGGAAGATAGATTAGGATTAGGGTTAATTAGGTGTCTATATAATTAGTTAGATAAGATAGAATTTGTTAGGGTTGATCGAAACTAACGAAAAGATAAGGTAAACTTTGGATAGAGAAATACGTCTATATATATAATTTGTGACTTATTTAAAGGATAATTCGTGGGATTAATAACTAATCCGTCTTACGAGATCACTTGTGAAACAAGAAACTTGATTGCGTGTCATCTAAGAAACTCGTTTTTCCAACCTAGAAGAAAAACGAACCCGAATATTACACTCGTGATCACCTACCATCAATCACGTCCTGTTCACGAAGAAAGGCTACAAAAAAAAGGGCTGGGTAAGTGTGAGATGCGATCGCTAGTAAGAGGCGTCTCGTGGGGGATTTGGCACTGTTGCTAGGGGGGTTGGTCTCTCAGCGGGATATTCGGGGGGCCATGTCAGAAAGAATGAAGAAAATTGCTTCTTCTCGTTTTGGGAAGAAGCCGAAGGAAAAGCTCGAGAAAGTGACTGAAATCAGGTTCTACTTTCTTCCTCCTACACTGCATTCTAGATATGATAATTCCTCGACTTGGTTATTTAATAATTTGCTTGCCTGTATATATGCTTACTGCACTTTGGCTTATTACACCACTCTCTTCTTTGCTCCTTCTCTGCTTTCTACTTTCCTTGCTACAAATTATGTGCTTTCTTTTTGGGTTGGTGGTGATTCTGTGAACCTCATGGAGAAAAACAAAAAGAATAAGTCCTTTAAGAAGGTACTATGCTCCGACTCCTCTTTTTCTAAAGAAACTGATCTTAATGATCAAGTGCTTGAACAACATGAAACAATGCCTACCATGGCCCATGGGGCCTTTAAGGGTGGCAGTTGCTCTAAGCCTCAAGAGGTAGGTCCTTCAGGATCTAAGAAAGAAAAGGGTAAAGGCAAAGGAAAAATGGATATGCAGGCTTTTCTGGGCCAACTTTCTGGTGTTCGTGAGAACATGAATCTTCTTAAGGAAACTTCCCTCTTTGCCTTTGTTCTTGGTGAGGTGATTGAAGTGGTTAGATTAAGACAAAAGCTGAGGGTAGATTGGCAGATCAAAAGAGACTTCTATGTCCATGTTCGAACCCATGGGTGGATGGAACTTACCCTATTGAGAAAAATAGAGCTTGGGAGGGGAGACGATATCATGTTTTTGGCCAGTTAATGATCCTAAAACCATGGAGATCAAACTTTGATCCGGCTAGTGAATCCATTACTTTGGTAGATGTGTGGGTTCGTATCCCTAGGCTCCCGGTGGAGTATCTCAGTTTTGAGGTACTTAGCACCATCATGAGATGGAATGACATGGGTACAGTGATCAAGCTGGATGGCTACATTGAAAAGCTCCAAAGGCTTAGATATGCTAGGCTATGTATTAATGTGGATTTGGCTTCCATTGGGGTACTACCATTCTTGTCCCTGATGAGAATGCCAATGAACATGCTTATAAGGTGTGGTTTGAAGATTTTCCTAGGGGATGTGGAAGTTGTGGGGATGCTTCTCACACTTTTGCTAACTGCCCCCTTGCTATAGTGAAGAGTCAACCTTTAACTATTACTCTCTCCAAACCTAGTACTTCTAGAAAGGGCAAAGAAAAGGCAAATGAGGTTAATGAGGCAGAGAAAGAAGAGGGTACTTGGGAATTTGCTGGTAAAAGGAAAAGTCATGTACCTGATAAGGCAAGGGTCATATGGTGTATGTGGATGCTAGGCCTAAAAGTGGGATCCAGGTCATCTACAAAACTGACTCTTCATCCTCGGGATCCAAAATATCTGGCCACTCCATTGCTCCTCCTGTGGAGGCTCACTTTGATCCAGTGGTGATGGCTCCTAAGGAAGGCACCCATGATGGCACTATACCTGAAGATGAGGTGCAGCTCCCTCCCCCCTAATGAGGAATTCCTTTTGAATGAGGTGATGATTAACCCCCAGGAGCCCCTTGCCGAAGATGAGGATTAACAGATTGATGCCTTGGATTTGATAAATGAGTTTCTACTGCAAGAGGATGATGAAGAATCAAATGAGGAATTCTCTCAAGAGGAAATTGAGGAATTTAGTGTAAATGAGATTGAGCTGGTGCCTATGGAGGATTCTCAGCCTGTTGAATCCTTCCACTCACTTTCTAACACCAATCTTGTGGTGCTAAGGCTTGAGAATATGGACATGATCAAAGAAATCCATTCTAATTCTGAATCTGGAAAGCGCAAGGGAAGCTCTGGGGTGTATGATTCAGCCTCTTCTACACTGAAGGGTGGGGAGAGCAAAAAAATGAAGAAGTAATCAATGAATGCTAGTCCATCAACACCATGCTACTGTTGGTTTTTAAGTGATGATTGCTTTTGTGATTTTGTTAGGTTTTATGACTTCTAGTCTTATTAATTGAACCATATCTCTTACTATGTAATAGGTTGTAAGTGTTGGTGGAAAGTGTGTTGTACTAGAAGAACTATTCTGCTGGAGATTATGACTAAAACACTTTCTTCCTTTTGGTGTATTTGGTCACAGGGGGGCTGGTACATGGGTGGTTTGGTCATGATCTCCCTCCTGGTTGATATGAACCTTATGTATTCTGCTTTGATTATGCTTTATAAGAAGGAATATAAATATATTATGTACTTTGGCCTGTTAGACTGGAATTTGCCTTTAAGGAGAAGTAGTCATAAGGAGAATCATAATAACAACAAAAACTCAAATAACAGACTTGGCTCTAATTACCTAAGCCTTCTGCAGCTTGTTACAAAGGCAATTAAAAGCTATAAGAATCCTCCTTATGGATATGTGAATGTGCAAATCTTTGACATAGGTGATGTGGGTGATTCTACTGTGTATAAGAATGTAAATATTGTTGATCCAATTGGCTGGCTACATTCTTGGATTTGCTGTTTGGGAGTGTCTAGAACATCTCATATTTGCCAACCTGGTGTATAACTGTATATTATATCTCCTTCGTGAGAATCTATATGCAGTAGGGCATTGTTGATTCCAAATCCATTTATCAAACAAGAAGTTTGTGGACAAACACTAGAATGGAAGGTAAAAAAACCCCAGGAGTACAGAGGAATTGAGTACAAAGGTGATATGATTTTGATCCTTATATTAAAAGAACAAGTTTTGGTATGCTATAGATCTATTGACTACTACAGTATGTCTAATTGTGATTTACACACCATCCCCTCATTCTCCTGGTTCTGGAGAGTAAAGAACCATGAACCTAGGATTAAAGACACTTTTAGAGTGGTCCTTAACACATGTATGACCCATGATGTGTGTTGGATTAAGAACACCTACTCCAATGATGATTATACTTACTTATCCTTGAACGCTAATCTGAGGAGACCTCGAAACTGGATGAATTATAAAGATGCTGAGCCTAGGCACCTCCACGACCCTGGCCTGGGCAATGAGGACAATTGGGAGATGGGGAAAATAAAGTATGTTTTGCTCAGTCAAACTAAATATATGATGTTTGGCCTCGTTATTAATAAAAACCCGAGTGAATTTGATATGTGCTATGCTGCATGTACCAGGTTGAACTTTGGTCCATTAGGCAAATACGAATGGAACTAGGGCTGTAAAGAAAGCAAGGCTCACTCAGTTCAAGAGTTGTTTATCGTATGGAAACAAAGAATCAAAGCTGGTTTCTGCGGCATGAGGCGGGATTCTTCTGCTACTCTCGACTGTAGAAGTCTATGGTTCATGAAACATAGAATAAAAATATGTAAAGACTATAGGCCTAGATTGATAATGATGTATGGATACAACAGGTTGAATATGAAAGACATTGAATGCAAACGAACCTTGGCTAAGTTGATGTGTATAAACAGGTTTCGAGAGGATTGCTCTCTTCCTCTCATAGGTGCCCATAATTACAAAATGAACCCAGTTTGCGGGAATTACATGTGTGTACAGGACCATCATCAGATGACTGAATTACTTTTCGTATGGATTTGTTTATTGAATATACTTGTTGTTTGTTTTATACGAGCAAGGAAAACCAGACAGATGAAACAAATTTGGAATGGGATGAACCATATCTATGCTAACATCACAACAAGTTTTAGAAGCGAGAATTGGATAGATAAAATAAGTTATTATGAAGATAGGATTCTGGAATAGTAGAGCGATTGGGAGGAAATCATTTTGGCCAGAATTAGACTACTTTTGTAAAATCCAAAAAATTCAAATAATGGCAATAGGTGAAACAAAAACGGATACGCTTCCTAGTGATCAGGTGTGGCGTCGAGCTGGGTTTGATAATGTCTTATGGTCATCTGCTATCGGTCGAGCTGGAGATCTAGGCGTTTTCTGGAAAGTACATCAACTTATTAATGAAGAGATCACGGTGCTGGCTCAAGTTCCAAGGTACATCATCCTTAAGTATTCCCATCTTATTACGAAAAATTCGCTTGCTATATGCTTTGTGTATACTCCACCCAATGCTGGAGATAAAGATGTCTTTTGGAATGACCTAACTAAAACTTTACAAAACACTAGCCTGCCAAATCTAATTATAGGAGATCTAAATGAAATTCAGGAGCCTAATGAAAAAAAAGGAGGAGCCCATCAAGAACCGCATAGATTTGAGAGACCAATAAACTTAAAAAACGAATGCCTTCTCGAGGACATTCCGACCTCTGGAAATTCCTTTAATTGGAGAAAAAACAAAACGAAAGTTGATAACATTTATGAAAAATTAGACAGAGTTTTGGCTAGCAGCAGTATCATCCAATGGTTTCCAAACATAAGCACAAAAAATCCTGCCTTTACAAGCTCATATCATTGCAAAATATTGGTAGAATTAAGTAACAATAAGACGATTAAAGCACAACCCTTTAAAACAGAAAAAATGTGGATGTATAGGAAAGATTTTCGAAATGTAGTAAAACAGGCCTGGAGAGCGCACTTTCAAGGCTCAAACATGTACCAATTGATAAAAAAACGCTAATCTTTAAACAACATGCATAACATTGGAACAAGCACACATTAGGGAACATCTTCGAACAATTAAAAGATTTGGAAGATCAACTTCTTGAACTACAGAAAAATATAACAATTTCACCTCAACCTGACATGATACAAACACAAATTCGATTATTGCATAAAAAAGACTGTATTTTGAACTACCATAGAACTTATTGGAAAAAAGGGCAAAAATGAAACATATCAAACTGTCAGATGCGAACTCATGGTACTTCCATAAGGTGGCGAGTGTACGACGTAATAGGAAAATGGTAAAAGAAATAAGAACAGCAGATGGTACACAAATAATAGGGATTGAAAATATCCGTGAAGAAATAAGAAACAATTTCAAGAAACGATACACAAAAGAGTCAACTAACCTTAGGAATGTGAACGATTATATGGACCTAATTACTAGAGAAGTAACAGAAGAAGATAACACGATGCTCTTACAACCAGTTACGAACGAGGAGATTAAACTCACGGTCATGAACCTTGGGTTTGACAAATCTCCGGGACCTGATGGGATTACGGCATAATTTTATAAAAGATATTGGGATGTTGTAGGCCCAACAGTAACTAAAGCAGTGAAAAGCTTCTTTCACTCAGGTAAGATACTAAAACAAATAAACCATACTTTCATTACCCTCATACCAAAAACCGAGAACCCAAATTCTACAAACCACTATCGACCAATTAGTCTATGTTCCACTATATACAAAATCATCTCAAAAATCATAATGAAACGACTAAACAAAGTAATAAGTAAAATCACACATCCGCTTCAAGGAGCCTTTGTTGCAAATAGAGCCATTCAAGATAATGTCCTTATTGCTCATGAAATATTACACTCGTTTAGAAATAGTAAAGATGGGTGGATTGCAATTAGGCTGGATATGGAAAAGGCTTACGATAGAGTTGATTGAAACTATCTCTTTGATGTCCTAAACAAGTTTGGGTTTGATAAAAAGTTTGTGGGGTGGATTCGAGAATGTATATGCTCTGTAACGCTATCAGTCCTTGTTAATAATGGACCTACAAAACCGTTTACACCGGAAAGAGTCTTAAGGCAAGGAGACCCACTATCACCCTTTCTCTTTGTCCTTGCGGCGGAAATCTTGGCCCAAAAATTGCAGCTGACAAGTGACACTGATAAAAAGACGATTGGTTTCCCTATCTCTCGAGGTGGAACTAGAATACCGTTTCTTGCCTTTGCTGATGATATCATAATCTTTGCCAAGGCATAGCAAGGATCGTGTGCAAAGGTGAAAAATATAATTGATGAATTCTGTAGAATTTCAGGCCAAAAGGTAACTTATACCAAATCGGCTTTCCAAACCTCTAAAAACATGAATACCCAACAACGAAACATAGTCCACCAAACGCTAGGAATCCCGACAATGAAAAAGATTGAAAAATACCTAGGATGCCCAATGATTAATGGAAAGGTGAACAAAGACACTTTTAAGGAATCTGTTAGTGAGGCACAAAAGCAACTGACTAAATGGAAAGCTAACTCACTCTCGCAAGAGGGACGAACAACACTAATTAGAGCAAATTTGGCAACAAAAACCCAATTATGTGATGCAAAGTGCTCCCCAACTCCATACACACTGAAAAGGAAAGAATTAAAAGGAGCTTTTTTTGAAACAAAGATAGGCAATACAAACCTCTCGTGGGATGAGATAGAATTTGCAAACCAAAGGAACTTAGGTGGACTAGGAATTAGAAAAATAGAACATATGAACAAAGCACTACAAATGAAACTATTGTGGAAAATCCTAGCAGAACCAAATAATATTTGGGTAAGAATAATTACGGAAAAATATCTTAAGAATGATAATCTCTTTACGTATAAGCCGAAACAGAATACATCATGGCAATGGAAAAAACTCATCTACCTCATGGAAGAATTTTGTAATGGACATATGGAAAATAGGGGATGGAAGGACAATAAATTTTTGGAAGATAGATGGCATCTCATAGGTCCATTACACGCCCATGCCAAAAACCCAGCAACAATTGATAAAGCGTCAAAAGTTAATTAATGGATCTCTCACGACAGAACGTGGAAAACGGAACAGCTAAGACAAGTTCTACCGGATGAGATAGTTGAACAAATCCAAACAGTGCCGATCCCGGACAACTATATACAAGACAGACTCTACTGGGCAACAAGCAAAAATGGATGGTTCTCTACCACTTCGACTGTGGAGCTCATCACCAACATGGAGGGGCAAATCCCAAGCCTTAATAACTGGATATGGAAACTTGATATATATCCAAAAGTCAAAAACTTCTTATGGAAAATTGATAGCAATGGACTCCCCACAAAAGCACGTCTAAGGGAAAAACAGGTCTTTACTCGTGGTGGTTGCATTCTATGTGGCAGCTCCACGGAAGACACAAACCATATTCTTGCTAAATGCCCGTATATAATACATATAGTAAACAAAGTAAATTCAAATACGGCTCAACTCCTTAGAAGTATAAACACTTTTAATAAGACACATCGTGTAGTCCTGAATGAAATTAACCAAATTCTAGGGAAACAAGAGATCACGGAATTAGCAGTTACTTGGTGGAGCATTTGGCATCAAAGAAACAAATTAACTTTCCAACAAGATCAAAAATGTAGATTTAACAAGCTATATTCGAAATCAAATAAAGAACTGAGAAATGGCAAAACATTGGACGGAAGATGAAGAAAACAATACGGAAAAACAACTAGGTAGGAAGCACAAACGAAGAGTGAGGTCGGAAAGCTGGAAAAAACCAACACATGATCAAGTGAAAATTAACTTTGACGCATCCAGACTCCTTAATAACCAAGCAACGTGGGAATTGTAATTAGGAATCACCTGGGACAGATAATTGACCTGAAATCGTATAACTTCGGCAAAATCTTTGTAATAAAGGCAGAAGCCTTAGCCTTTAGAGAGGCTATTCGGGAGGTGAGAAACAGAAACCTAAGAAAGGTGGAAATTGAAGGAGATAACCTCCAGGTTATCAATGCGTTTAAAGGAATAACCAAGTGTCCCTGAGAGATTGAATTAATTATATCCGACACTCTTGTCTCCATTAGTTGCTAAATTGGGTCATAGTCTCCCCGCCGAGTCCATCAAGACTCATCCAGAACTCCAGGTTCTCGTCCGAAAAATGCTCTAGGACGCCCCCGTGAGGGGTGCTCAATAAAAAAAATAAATAAATCTTTTCATAAAAAATAGAACTATAAAAGTATAAAACACCCACACTCTCTGCAGTGCCGGCCGGCCCGCTTTATAACCTGGTAACAAGACTCCAATTCCACTTCTCCGCCCTTCATAACTCCGGCCCTCCTTACAGAGGGTCATACTAAAACCCTAGACTTGTTAGTCCAAACGCTGCGCAGGGTTTTTATCTCATCATCAAGATCTACATTATCTTTCGACGAACAAACATAGCTCGTATAGTTAATTCCGGCTCTTGAATTTCTCATTACCGCAAGCTGCTTCGCTTAGATGGCGGATTCGATGGATCGTTTGGTCTCAATCTCTCAAAGTGTCTCGACTCAATCCACGAAACAACGGATTCGGATTTTCCGCGAAGAAATTCCCTCAGTTATCAGCAATTCAGGTGATGAATTCGAGATATGCATCGCGTTAGGTGTTTTTCGCCGGATTTTGTTTACTTCGGATATCGCTCGTAATATGAATGTTGTGATTGCATTGCACGTCATTTTATCACTTCAGTTCAACTGTTATTGTCAATGGAAAATGAAAAGTGAGCTTTCTCACGGTCTAGTAAGGCACATGTACTCTAGATTTAGTTTCATTGAAGGATTTTCCTAGCTCGAAAGAGTTGAGTGCAAAGAGTAACTGGGCTTGGTTGACTAGGATTTGTGTGGTTGACTAAAGCTACCCAATCTTACAAGCTTTCTGATAGCATTTGTTTGGTCTAACTTCAATTCTGACTAGAGTTAGAATTATGTTATTATGTAGGGAATTGCATAAAATTAAAGCCAAACTCAAAAGATGGATGAATATTTAACTAGAACTTTTGTGAATTACAATGCTTCAAACCTTCCCTTAAAATTAGTTGATACTTCCTTTCAATAATATACATATTCAAGTATTCAACTACAGGTACGCAGATTGTTTCAACAGTCATATGTTAAACATGATAATTAGATTTGAGTTTTATTGGTGATTTCTGCTACAATAAATGTTATAACATGTTATGTTGATTCATTTATTATAATCTCATTCATACTTTTCCACTTGGGCTCTGCAGAAATATCAAATGAGCAAGCAGCTGTCCTGGTGGATATTGTATTTAGAACATTATATTTATATGATGACCTCCGATCAAAGAAAGCTGTAGATGATGTGATTCTTAAATGTTTGAAGGATTTCATATTTATGAAAAGTTTTGCAGCATCCCTCGTTCAGTTCATGGAGAAGCATTTGAAGTCCCATTCACATGTAGGATGTTATAGGCTTCTTAAATGGTCATGTCTCCTCCTTAAGGGAAGTCAATTTGCCTCACTCTCAAAAAATGCTTTATCAAGAGTGATTTTAGCACAAACATCTCTTCTTCACATTGTTATGCATGGATCTTTTGGGGAGAGTAGGTCCTGCAAGCGACTATTTTTACATTTGTTCTCAGAGGTTGGTCCTCTGTCAGCTTATTTTTTTTTTTTGTTATCCTCTTTCTAATTCGTCTAGTTGACAAGCTTGTGGAGAAACAAAAACAAACTTATGATTTGAACTATATGCTTTTCTCTCCCAATATCTGTAGTTGCAGGACCTTTACAAAATTTATCTAGAAGAGTTGAAAGATGGAAAAATACCTTACAAAGAAAGCCCTGAGCTGATATGGCTGTTGCTTGAATTCTCAAGAAATAATGCTTCTCTGTACGAGCAGCATAAGGTCTGTGATACCGGTTGGCCTTGTTTAAATTTCTCTATTGAGTGCCTTTTCTCTCTCTTGATGGTGGAGTTTTTGCACTTGTAATTTTATATTAATAATTGCATGTGCAGCAAATTTTCCTGGAAGTTTATGTGAAAGCAGTTTTGAATGCAAGAGAGAAGCCAACAAAAGCTCTTAGCGAAGCATTTGACCCATTTTTGTCATGCTTATCACACGGAGAGTTTGGGAGTATTGTTGTTCCCTCTTCTATTAAAATGTTGAAGCGCAACCCTGAGATTGCTTTGGAATCAGTTGAGGTCTTGCTGAAAGCAGTCAATCTTGATTTAAGCAAGTACGCGTTGGAAATTTTGTCAGTAGTATTGGCCCAAGCTCGTCATGCTGACGAAGGACGGAAAGTTGGAGCCTTATCAATAGTACAGTGTTTAAGCTTGAAATCTAGCAACCCAGATGCTGTTGAAGCCATGTTTAATGCAATAAAAGCTGTGATTGGAGGTGGACATTTGTACTTATCACTTCAAATGTGATTCATGACGAGCCTTTCTTTCTTGTTCAAACAAATGAAACATTAAGTGGAATTTAGATTGTTTGTTTGATAAATACTCGTTTTCATTTTAACAGGTTCAGAGGGTAGACTTGCGTTTCCTTATCAGAGAATTGGTATGGTCAATGCTCTTCAAGAATTGTCTAATGCTCCTGGAGGAAAGCAGCTGTCAAACTTGGCTTCTTTGATATCTAATTTTCTCTTGTCATGCTACAAGGATGACGGTATGGCAAAGCTAAATTATTTCATTCTCATTTTATATATTTTATATTATTCTGGAGTTTCTAATCATCTCTAGAGATGCATTCTGCAATTGGATTTGAAGTTATATTGTCGGATGTTTATCTCAGATAGCAACAAGTTCAGGTGTCATTATGATATTACTTTGACGCCCTTAAATTTGCAGGCAATGAAGAAGTGAAGCTTGCAATTTTGCAAGCAATTGCTTCTTGGGCAGTGCGATTTGCAGATTTAGTCCAACCCAATATAGTTTCATTTTTTGCTGCTGGGCTCAAGGAGAAGGAAACTATTAGGAGGGGTCATCTTCGGTGTCTACATCTTATCAGCAAAGATGCTGATGCTGCTACACAGGTACAAATTCTTAATAATACTGCAATTCTTTTTGGAGTCATCTTTGTGTTCATGGATATTTTATCATTTCATTTTGTGTAATGATTATAGTATTTTCTTCAGATTTCGTCTTTGCTGGGACCTCTTATCCAATTAGTAAAGACAGGGTATAGTAAAGGAGTTCAGCGTCTAGAGGCAATGTATTCATTGCTTCTAGTTGCTAAAATTGCAGCTGTTGATATTAAAGCAGGTGTGCTTGAACTAGTTATATATGTGTGTACATGAATGTTTGTTATGATGCATTGATAATTTCTGTAAACCTCATAATTGTCTTTATGTTCACAGAGGATGCAATAATGAAGGAGAAAATCTGGCCTTTGATATCCCAGAATGAACCTGGAATTGTACCAGTTGCTATGGTGAGTTCTAATGTGGTATGAAAAGTATTAAATATGGTTCTACAAATACTATGAGGGACTGTAGCCTAGATATCTGATTACTGCCTGTTCTCCAAGAAAGAATTTTGGTGTCTGGTAGTGTTTAGCTTTTTCTTTGGCTCTTTGTAGCTAATGTGCTAAGATCACAGTGTTGTTGCTCTTTGCTACCATCTCTCTCTCTCTCCCTCCCTCCCTCCCTCCCCTCTCTCTCTCGGTTAGCATGGAGTATTGGAGTCCCAACATCTGTTTCCACTGTCTATCTCGGTTGAAAAACCCAGAACCTAGATGTGAATTTTCCTGTATCCATCTATATCCAACAAGCATATGGATTCCTAATTCCTTAGTACTTGAATCTGATGGGAAAAGGGGGGAATGCAAGTGAGTTGTCTGGGTAGAATCAGATCCTTTGCTTGATATCAGTTTTGTGGTTGAAATTGAATCTAAAATGAGAGAGGGAGATACTGAGTTGCTAAGGTGGCCCTTTACAGTACTAGGCAGTGAAGTTGGTTGCAAAGATGGTGTCAAGTTTGGTTAAATATTGGTGATGTGCTTCAGTGATCTTTTTACTTTGATGGAGTTATTTGTTATTTTCCAACTATACAAGATGTGTGTGCTCATGAAAATGAAACTTTTCTTGAACTCAACAAATTTAAAACCCACTCTGTACTCACAGCGATTCCTATTGCTCTATTTTCATTTTCAGTATGAGGAGCATTTCTATACATTTCAGTTAGGGCTACGAGCTAGCTTGTACTTGGCCACTTTTCCTCTTTTTTTGCCTTTCTATGCTGCTTGATACTCTTTTTTTTCCATGCCTTTGTTTAGTGCAGCATGTAGTTCTGATTAATGACATTTAAAAAAAATGTTATATATACTGGTTTTAATGCTTTATGGAATCCAACCCCAAACCGTATCCCTTGGTGGTTCAAACAAAATAAATATATGGAGTATCTACTTTGAGTCTTTGACCATAATTTTTGGTTCAACATTCTTATTCCTCTTTGTTCTTCTTTCCCTTTTATGTAACTGTTATTTCTTACAAATCCTTATGGTTTTGTTTATTAGGCTTCTAAATTATCACTTGAGGATTCCCTAGCTTGTGTTGATCTCCTTAATGTGCTGTTGGTGGAGCATACAAAAAGGTTTGTAGTTAAGTGGTTGTAGAAATGCTTGTCATTTCACCCAACTTTATTCTTGCATTTTTCTTTCCTTTTTTGAACTTCTTCTGTTAAGAAAGTTAGGGAGTGTTGAGATGAGAACTAACAAGCCTTCCCCCATCTATTATGCAGGATATTGGGCATTTTTTCTGTCAAACCACTTCTTCAGGTGACATATCTTATTATTTTCAGTTCTTGAAAATTTCAAATTCAGTTGTTAATTCTTATATGTTTTGTTGCAGCTATTACTCTTTTTGATGTGTCATCCAACATGGGATATTCGAAAGGCTGCTAACGATGTCGCCAAAAGAATTATTGACGCAGCCCCCGAAATATCTGAAGAGCTTTTGAATGAATTTATCTATTTTCTCTCCACAGTTGCTGAGAATCGTCATTTGATGACAAGGTATAATTTATCTTAGTTTGTTTATTCTGTAATGCTTGATTCGATTTCATAGAATTTTTTGTGAGGGTGGTGTACTTGAGTTATGCAAAGAATTGTCTGCTTCTGTTTTGGGAGATACATCATCTCAAAACACATAAGTTGTTTATTCTATGATTGCCTTTCCATTATTAAGAAAATTTGTTTGGGAGATTACCTCTTCATGGACTGTTATTTTATACTTTCTGGATAACCCAACTTCTTCACTTGACTGATTATTGCTGGTTGGCTTTTTAGGATCATATATTGTCTTAAGAGTACCACTCTCATAGCTACACCTTTGTTTTCACTCTCATTGATCTATGGGTGAAATTTTGTTAACCAAACAAAAAAAAACACTCATGTGTAGTTTGTGTAATATCTTCACTAAACTGAGTTCTTTTGCCCTTCTTTCATCTGCTGTCAAGCTGAGGGATAATTAATTTGTGAGGTTGTAGTGACACAGAAAATTCGTCGGAAAATCTGGTTGCATTCATTCCTTCTGTTGAGGTCACGGTGAAGGCCTTACTGGTGATATCAGCTGCAGCAGTTGCTGCATCTCCAAAGACTTGTGGCCGTATTTTGTTCTGCTCGCATCATCCATCTGTTGTTGGATCTGGAAATAGAGATTCTGTATGGAGAGTAAGTTCTATAAAACAACCTTGTGTTTTCTTATTTCTGTGGCTGGCATGCATTTTCATTAGTGCATTGTAAATGTGTTGGTTTTGGCATGGTCAGTTTCAGTACAGTACTAGGGTTCCAATTGGCTTGGATTATTCACATACAAATTTTGATAATAGATGATGATAGTGATATAATCAGATATCTAGCTATGATTTCTACCATCCATAAGAAGGAAACTGACTTTTCATGGTAGTCTTGTAGCAATAAGGCAACTTATAATTCTTAATTTACTCTTTTTTTTGCACTTCTAAAGTTATATGTATTATTTTACTCTTCCTCAGAGGATCTCCAAGTGCTTACAAACTTGTGGTTTTGATGTCATGGACATATTTTCTCATGAAAATACAAGAATATGCGAGGTAAATTTGTCAGGGATGTACTTACATTCTCTATTCACTTAATTTTACCTGTGATTTTTGGGTATTATCCAAAACTACTTATACCAGTTCAGAAATTTCAATATAATGGGATTGCATATGCTTTGTTTGCATTTCAGGATCTAGTGGGCACTCTAGGGTTGATGAGCTCTAATTCCCTCGAACAGCAAGCAGCTGTATATTCTTTGTGTACTTTGATGTCTATGGCTCCGACAGATACATATACGCAATTTGAAAAGGTTATTAACGACAAATGCTAATCTGCATACATGCTTATGAGGGATGGAAGTACACGATTTATCTTGCTAATCCGTAACTTTTGTTTTGCAGCACCTGACAAATTTTCCAGATCGCCATGCACATGATGTTCTTTCACCAAATGATATTGAGGTATATGTCACTGTTTTATTTGTGCTAAATTTAATTTCACTTTATTTACTATAAGAAGATTAAGCTCTTCTTTTTCATTACATATGTTTGATGTTTCTTAGTTTTGTTTTGATAAATGCTTATGATCTTAAATGGCGTTTACTGGAGACACCTAGGTGAGTGTGGTAATATCTTGGCATGTTGCACTTAATTGAATAACTTTCTACGAGGGTCTCCTAATCTACGGAAATCTTGATAATATATTGTCGGCCTTTTTTTTCGTTACTTGATTTTTCCTTATTGGGAAACATTTCTGTGGGAAATTTGAATGGATACTTTTATAGTTGCAATTGTTTTATAAACATATTTCATGCCTCAAACATTTGTTTTGTAATTCAGGTTTTCAATACTCCGGAAGGTACTCTTTCGAGTGAGGTTGGTGTATATATTGCTTCAAGGAGCTCTGACCATGATAAAGACCATATTGCAGAAAACGGCAGCAAGGTGATTACTTATGCTTCTCTTGGAATTGAAAATGATGTTTTCTCATTTAATGCTAGGGACATGTGAATTCCAACCATTCCTACTCATGTAATGCTAGGGACATATGCTTCCAAGATTCCATCTGCTTATGCTTTCTCATGTAATGCTAGGGACATATGAATTCCAACCATTCCTTAAAGAAAGACGCAAGCCGTAGAGTAGTTGGTGGTGCTGGGAAAAGGGAAATAAGCAAAACTTCCAAGAAACCTGGTATGACCACTTCTATTATCTCTTTTGATAAATTAACATAAATTATGAATACCTAGTTAGAACATTATATCTATCTAAATCAGTGTTTAAAAAGGCGAGGCGCAGGCGCACCTAGGCGCGCCTGGCCACGGCCATCACCTGCATCAGGCAAGGCAAGGATGCCTTCAAGATGCGATGCCCAGGTGCGCAAAGGCACCAGGCGATGCGCCTTAGTCTTTCATGTTCTTTGATTTTTCATGTATATACCTTATTGCAGTTATGTGTACATATGCCTGTGATTTTCTTATTGCAGTTATGTTCTTAGATGTTCATGACAGTGATTTTCTCTTGAATATTTCATGTTCTTTTATTGATTTTAGTAGTTTTTGTTGCTCTCTTTGAACTTCAATTTTGTACTAGTTTATTACGCTATCTTTAGATTTGGTTTTATTACATGAAATTTGGTCTTTTTTTGCTTCAAAAATATGTTTTTATATCCTAAATTTTCATAAAATGATTTTATTTAACCTTTTATATGTATATTTTTCATTTACCGACTCTTTATGTATATTAGGCAGTCGCCTTTGTCTTAGAGGCCTCCTAGGTGATCTGGGGGGGCCATCGCCAAATGTATATTTTTCATTTACCGACTCATTATGTATAAGGCGGTCACCTTTGTCTTAGAGGCACACTTAGGTGATCTGGGGGACCATCGCCTTGGGCGTCGCCTCACATTTTCAAACACTGATCTAAATTCAATTATATAATTCATCTTTTCTGTCGTTTTTTATCCTTTTAGATAAAGGGAAAACAGCTAAAGAAGAGGCTCGTGAACTGTTGCTTAGAGAAGAAGCTGCCATAAGGGAGAAGGTCAAGGTTATTAAGAAGAGTGTTTCGTTGGTGCTTAAGGCCCTTGGGGAGATTGCAATTTCTAATCCTGTTTTTGCACACAGTCGCCTTTCTTCTATGGTTTGTATCTGTATACCTTTAAGACTAGGGTTTTTACATGCTTGATGAGCAAAATGCTTCCTCTCTATGTTTTTGTTCTCATTCTTTAGCAAATTAGATGTACATTTCTTATGCTGTGTTTAAATGTCTGAACTTTATGTGATGTATAGAAAGATTACTTCAGGGTCTTAATTATTGAAAATATTCTGGTGGAGTTTGCCAACGGATGCAAACATCTGTCTAAGGAAGCAGGTTACCTTCCCTAGAGTTCTGAACTCAAATATGTTTCACGTACTTGTTCACTATTATCTATGCGGACTAGGTCAGTGGTTTGGAAGGTATTCCTTGTTGGCAAGGAAGGTGGGTTGGTTGAGCTTCTATTCTAATAGGGAAGAGCTTAGCGAGCTTAGAAGATTGCTCGAGGATTAGAATATTAGTACAGGGTGACTGGCCGGCCTTGGAGTTGCCATCTTATATTTCATAACTATGCTTCTTGACAGTGCACCTTTAGATTTACCTGTTGCTTTTTTATGTGAGATATAGATATTAAATGTCTTCGTCCTCTTATATTAGAACTAGTGTGTGTACCCGCACCTAAGACATGGGGTAAGGATGAAACATTTATTTAATTTTTATGTTATAGTATGATGAAGTTATCTACACATTTTATATTTTTTATATCTTAAGACAAAGTCAATTACATCATATAAAATGTTTGTAACTGTAAGCTTATTGATATTTTCTAAAAATTATAATTATGAAAGGAAAATGTGTAAAGTGAGTTTATTGTAATTATATAAAAATAATATAATATCGTGTAAATGAGGTTATGTTTTTGAAATATATAATTTGCATTGATGACGTCTGAAGCTATATATATATTTCAAAGGGTATAAACATACGGTATGTGGCAAAAAAAATTAATCAAATTTGACCGACACTTATCAAATTGCAAAAAGAAAATTATAGTAGGTAAGGCGGCGGCAGGGCAGAACCGTGGTGGTGACGAGGTGGAGTGGCAGAGGCTTCAATAGGTGGCTTGAACAGTCAAAGATTCAATAGGTAGAAAAGGAGGAGAACTGGAAAGGGTGAAATATGTTTATGGTTAAGGAGCAAATGGACGAGTTTTCGAGTGGAGAGGCAATAAAGAAGGATGTATTTTAGAGAAATGGATGGTGAGGAAGGAAAAGGAATGTGTTAGAAATGATGAAGAAGAATAGAATTAATTAAAATTAAATATTATAAATGGGAGAGAGAAGTGAAGCAACTGTATTTTAGAGAAGTTAAAAATGGAGTGGGGGATTTATTGGAGGAAAAAAGGAAAAGTAAAAAAATTGATTTCTAAAAAAAGGTAGAAGAGAAGTGACGTGGCTGAATGTGGAGGCAGGAATTGGTTTTGATTTAAAGATATAGTAAGATGTTCTGTTATTTTCAAATTAAAATATTAAATATGTTTAATATTTTTTTATCTCTCTCTTAAATAGAATCAAAATATTGTTACCACTTCCCAGCTATTAGTCATTTACCTCCTTAATGTATTTCACTGTCAACTTTCTGAGCACACTGTCTGCATATATCAGGTGCAATTTGTCGATCCACTGCTACGCTCACCAATTGTGGGCGATGCTGCTTATGAAACCTTGGTTAAGCTTTCTAGGTGTATTGCTCCTCCACTTTGCAATTGGGCACTTGACATTGCAACAGCCTTGAGTTTAATTGCACTAGAGGATGGTCATGTGGTTGATCTCGTTTCATTAATCTGTGAGAGGGATGCCTCTGAGACCCAATCACCTGGTCTTTTTGGACGAATACTAAATGGACTATCTATATCATGCAAACATGGACCTCTGCCAGTGGACACTTTCATATTTGTCTTCCCTGTGAGTTTCTGCAGATCTATTGCCATTGGTTTCTGTTTGTCAAGATGCTTTTTCTTACATGTCAGTCGATAATTGAACCTTTTTGTCAGATTATGGAGCGGATTCTGCTGTCACCAAAGAAAACTGGACTTCATGATGACATACTAAGAGTGCTTTATATGCACATGGATCCTATATTGCCTCTTCCAAGACTGCGAATGCTTTCGGTGAAATTTGAAAAACTTGGACTTTTCCCTTTTTAAATATTTCTTGTTCTTATATTAAAATATACCCTTTCAGGTTCTATACCACGTTCTTGGTGTTGTTCCTGCTTATCAAGCACCTGTTGGTGCTGCTCTAAATGAGTTATGCTTGGGACTGCAACCAGATCAAGCTGCCTCTGTAAGTCAAATGCTTTTTACAGTTGTTTTGTAAAATGTACTATGGTGTACTTAATCTTTAGCTTCTTCTTACACAAGTTTTTCTGCATAATAGGCACTTTTGGGGATGTATGCTAAAGATCTTCATGTGAGAATGGCCTGCTTAAATGCTGCAAAGTGCATTCCTGCATTTGCTAGTCGTTCCATGCCTGAGAATGTGGAAGTTACAACTAGCATTTGGATTGCTTTGCATGACCCGGAAAAGGTAATTTGCTTTGAACCTTGCTTTGTTTTGTTAACTTGATTTTATCTACAAAAGTTGATGAAAATGAACTCATTTTTATGAATACTCTCTTAGGTGCTCATCTTTTGGTTATTTTGATATAAGCATGGCATTATTACCCTGTCAGCCTTTGTCTTGCTTGTATCATCTCAAAACTATATGCTATTGATTTCTTGTAAATTTGTTGTAACAGTCAGTTGCAGAAGCTGCCGAAGATTTGTGGGATCGTTATGGATATGATTTTGGGACTGACTATTCATGTCTCTTCAAAGCTCTTTCTCATGTTAATTACAATGTCCGCTTGGCTGCTGCAGAGGCACTTGCTGCTGCTTTAGATGAATATCCTGATACCATACAGGTTAGTGTGAATGTTTTTAAATTTGTGAGTTACTTCCCTTTGTGGAACATTGTGCTTTTTTTGATCCACATGCCTTATTTATGTTGGGCCTTCTTGCCAAAATTTAATTTATGAACTTTAATTCTTAGTTGTGTTTCATTGTATGACAGGAAACTCTCTCAACTCTCTTTTCCTTGTATATACATGTTGCTGGCTATGGAGATGGAGGCTTAGATTCAGGATGGTTAGGTAGACAAGGGGTGGCTTTGGCTTTGCATTCTGCTGCTGATGTGCTAAGGACCAAAGACCTTCCTGTTGTGATGACATTCTTAATATCGCGTGCGCTTGTAAGCTCTATAACATCTCTGTCTTGTTGGTTCAAGTTTGTGCAAGTCTTCAAGGCCTGCTAGCCAAACTCGTAAATTTTTGTTTTCTTTTTGAAATGGGAAAAAAATTGCATTCTAAATGTTAAAACATGACAGTATGTAATGAGTACAAAAATGATTTTTATCCATCCATGTGTTAAATTTACTTTAGGCTGCAATGTAGACAAGTTTCTTAGCTGCTGTATGAGCTACTCTACTGATGTTTTAAAGAAAAAAAAACCTAAGATCTTGCTGCATAATCATATAATTTTCCATCAAATAGGTGAACGCTGTTAGGTGCTCCTCTTTCTTCTTGAAGTTCTTAGAAAATCAATAGAGGGCTGGTGAAGATTTGTTTTGCTTTATTATCATCGTTTTGATGTTAGTAGCTCATGCTGGAAAATGTGCGTGCTTTTGAAATAATTACTTATTTTTGCACCCTTTCACTTCATTATGTATTTCGGAGGTAAAATTGGAATCTACAAAAAGTTGTGTTGGATTCAACTCAAGTATAATTGGATTACTATGTAAGCCCTTTTTTTAGTACTTTGACTAGCCTTGTGATGCTGCTTCATGGATCTGTACATCATATTCTACCAGCTAAGGAATGCTTTGTTTCAATGAATTTTAATTTAGCATGTGTTTATATCAAGGCCAAGAGTGCAAAGGCACATCTTATTCATGCTAACATAGTGGACTGTTAAATTCGTTTGTACTTTGTGCTGTCTAAGTTTACCATATTTTGCCTTTTGGATATTCTAGGCTGATCCTAATGCAGATGTTCGTGGCCGAATGATCAATGCTGGCATTTTGATAATAGATAAACACGGGAGGGAAAATGTTTCCTTGCTTTTTCCCATTTTTGAGAACTACTTGAATAAAAAGGTCAGTCAAATAGTCAATTGAGATGTAAATTTTTTGGTACAATTTAAATTAAAATGTAATTGAATGTCTTAATGTGACATTTGTATATTATATTTCCCTCTTTAATATGTAGGCATCTGATGAAGAAATGTACGATTTGGTACGTGAGGGTGTAGTCATCTTCACTGGTGCATTGGCAAAGCATTTGGCAAAGGTATAAATCAGTTTTAATAAACAAGTATTTGAAAAAACCCACAAGGGTGTAATTTTTTTTCCCTTTCCATAGGATGATCCTAAAGTCCAAGCTGTTGTTGAGAAGTTGTTGGTCGTTTTGAACACTCCGTCAGAAGCAGTACAGAGGGCAGTATCATCGTGTTTGTCTCCTTTAGTGCCATCCAAGCAGGTATGTTACATTGAGATGAATATCTGGATTTCATTTGCAATTGCCTTTTCTATTGTGAAACACATAACCCTCTTAATGAATTATCACGTTGGCTCTTTAAATTATGATTTCGAATCATTTCTCACAATCCACATTGCTTCATGGTTATGTGTCGATGCTGTATCGGTACAAGCCGCCTATGGTATTGTTACCTTCGTGTCATTTATTTATTTGCTTTTGGTTTTCCATTCTTTGTATAGGAAGATGCAGCTGCTCTTATTTCAAGGCTTTTGGACCAATTGATGAAAAATGACAAGTATGGGGAGCGTCGTGGAGCAGCATTTGGAATCGCCGGGGCTGCTAAGGGAATGGGAATATCCTGCTTGAAGAAGTATGGGATTGTTTCAGCACTACAGGAAGCTCTGATGGATAGGTTTGTTCTTTATAAGTGTTCTTGGTGCTGAAGAATCTACTAATTGACCTGCGCCTGGCACTTGGCTGTAGTGTCTCTGTGATTTGTGAAATCTGGTCAGGCCGGCTTTTTTTCTTGCAAAAAGAGCTGCATGATAGATATAAATAGACCTACTACCATAAGAAATATAGAATATTATATTTTTGATGCCTAGCTTTGTAAGGTTGGGGTGCAAGATTGTAGGGGTATGTTTTTCGGGTTTGGGTCTAGGTTTTAAGGGGTGAGGCTTTGGTGTGTGTATTTGCTGCTATCTTGTTTCAGGCTTGTTTGTGTTTGCTCTTCCCTTTGGTTCCCGCCTTTCCTGCTTTCCTTGCCTTCCGTGTCTTTTTTTTGCTTCTGTCTGTGCATATCTATTGTCAATAGGAAACACCCTCTTGACATGTTAGGGTATGTGTTCGTACACCTCGACTCCCCAGATGCCTATGCCGGATACTTCATTCTTTCATATTTCTAGCAGACTGTGAGTCAACTTGCACTCGGCCCATCCTTAGAAATTCTGCTGATGATCCAACATTTCCTGCACAAGGGAGGTGCTACACAGTGTTTTCTGTGTTTCTATTCAGTTTCATAGATCTGCTTCAAAATTCTTTGCTGAGTACATACACAAAATCACAAAGACTTGTTTTTCGAGTCTGAATAAGTGATGACACACTTTGCATCCTGTACCTTCAATAAGGGGGAAAATTACTAACCCCCACGTTTTATAGGCTGGGATTAATTCCTAGGGTCAAACTTGAGACCTTTTCTCTTGTTAAGGTATGAGAGTCCCATGCTAATTCATCTCACCTCATGTGGGTTCAAGCCTTGTTTACTGGTCAGAATATTGGTAATTATTAAATCATCTTTTCATTTTTTTTATTTACGAAGTACAACCCTCTGCTTCATGTTGGGTTTCTATTCAGGCATGTGTCTTATAGCTCTACCTACCTAGGCCTTGTTTGACAACAAGGGTTTTATCTAATATAATGTGTATTTTTTTGAAAAGAGATTTCTAGATTCAAACAAGGTACATGATATCTAGTAATAAATAAAAAGAAAGTAGGGCCTATTACTCACTTTATGTGGTATGTGTTTGGTTTAGAAATATCTTTTCCAAAATAATATAGCATAACAAATAATATGCACTCTAACAAACAAGCCCCTATTTTTGCTTGACACTTGTGCTCAACTGTCTTTTGGTTAGATGCATATTGAACTTCAGTATTTTTTAATATAAGTACAAGTTTTAATGTCTATTAAAGTTTATATCCTTAAGCGTTTGAAAACTTTTTAATTTTCAGGAATTCAGCAAAACGCCGTGAAGGAGCTTTGCTGGCATTTGAGTGCTTATGTGAAAAACTTGGGAAATTATTTGAACCGTATGTGTTCATCTTGTCTAAATAATGCTCTATTTTCTCTTTCAGCAATAAGACTGTATTAGCTAACAGTTTTCTGATTTATACATTCCTTCTCGTGACAGGTATGTAATTGTAATGTTACCTTTACTTCTGGTCTCATTCTCTGACCAAGTTGTTGCAGTCCGTGAAGCTGCTGAATGTGCAGCACGCTCAATGATGTCTCACCTAACTATTTATGGAGTGAAACTTATCCTTCCCTCACTCTTAAAGGTGCTTGCTCCGAACCTTAACAGTCAATATTTATTAATCTGAAGTTTCATGGTAGGTGGGTTGGGGTGGGGAGGTGGGGGGTTAGGAATGTGGGATTTGCCAGCTGTTAGTATGTTCGTTCTGTTTAAAACAAAACCTTCTAAGAGAATTTGAGTGTTGAGTTAGCTTTGTGGTTCATTATTTATCTCTTAACACAAGAAAAAACCTATTTTAACGACTTTTAATGATTAGTGTTGTTATTCATTCTTGATTTGTAGGGTCTTGAAGACAAAGCTTGGCGGACTAAACAAAGTAGTGTTCAACTACTCGGTGCAATGGCTTTCTGTGCTCCTGAACAGCTGTCACAATGTCTACCGAGAATTGTTCCTAAGCTAACAGAGGTATCCTTTTCAAGTTAGAGGGATCATACTGGTACTTTACTCGGGGTTTTTTCATAGTCTTAGCTTGTAAAACCTGCCTCCATTAATGTTGAATTTGTTTTCATTATAGGTGCTAACTGATACCCATCCAAAGGTCCAGTCAGCTGGGCAGATGGCTCTACAACAGGTTAGCCTTTTGGTCCTCTTTGGATAGCAGCATTTTTGTTTTCAGGTTCCTTTGTTTTATGCTGTAGTCTTGTCTTTATTCTCCCAGGTTGGAAGTGTAATTAAGAATCCAGAAATATCTTCCCTCGTTCCAACACTTCTAAAGGCACTTACGGATCCCAATGAGCACACAAAATATTCTCTCGATATACTTCTTCAAGTATGGTTCTTGAACTCCACTAATACCTGTTCATTATTGTATCAGTTCTGTTACCTTGTTAATGCTTATTCTCTATGTTGCAGACAACTTTTGTCAATTCAATTGATGCCCCTTCGCTTGCACTTCTGGTGCCAATTGTCCATAGAGGGTTACGTGAGAGAAGTGCTGAGACTAAAAAGAAAGCTGCCCAAATAGTTGGGAATATGTGCTCTTTAGTCACAGAACCTAGAGACATGATTCCTTATATAGGATTGTTGCTTCCCGAAGTTAAAAAGGTATCCTATGTTTGTTATTGGACAGAATATATATAAATGTATTTATCACAGATCATAACTGTAGCTGTTATCTTGCAGGTTCTTTTGGACCCTATTCCGGAAGTGCGATCTGTTGCTGCTAGGGCAATTGGGTCTCTTATTAAAGGGATGGGTGAGGAGAATTTCCCAGATCTTGTTCCTTGGCTGTTTGATACGCTCAAGTCTGATAGCAGCAATGTTGAACGTTCTGGAGCTGCACAAGGGCTAAGTGAGGTGAGTACATGTGAAATAATTGTGTTTTAATTATTCTACCATAAATCTTTGGATTGATATATTCACGATGATTATTCCTTCCTCCAGATCCTATCAAAGCCAGCATTTAAGTAGATTACACTTCCTGCTGTTCCTTCACATTTTTGCTGAATGTAAAATAAAATATGCCGCATTATATTGGATTAAGGCATAGTGATACAATGTGCTCTTAGGATTTTAACTGTAGTGTCGAGCTTTGTTGACGCCGTTATGTGTACTTGTTTTTCTACAACATACAATAAGATGAAGGAAGAGAGGCTGTTTGGATCTTACTATTGTCAGATTATTGTATGTATTACAGATGTATAGATGGTATTCTTGTTTTAAAATTGTTTTTATAGGTACTTTTCAAATGTTTAATGATTGAAAAAACCTGATCTATTGTAAAAACCTGTATAGATGGTATTCTTACTATTGTGAGCTTTGCTGACACCTGATCTATGCTTCTGTAGCGTTGTTCTAAAAATATTTTTGGCATCTTTTGGATTATCCGGGTTGCATTTTCGGAGGCATGAATACTTTTATTTATTTATTTTTTTGCAATAATGTTGGACAAACATCATCATCAGCACATCTTCCTGATATTATGTTGGACAAATTTGTTCTTTTTTCTTGAGAACCATATTTTAAATGTGTTTCCTCATTAGTGCTCTTGCTGCTGAATAATTTTACATAGTATTATGGGTTTGTTTCAATTTCAGTACAATAAATTGATATGCTCGTATCTGGTTTCAGGTTCTAGCTGCTCTTGGAACACAGTATTTCGAGCAATATCTTCCTGATATCATCCGTAACTGCTCTCATCAGAAGGCTTATGTCCGGGATGGCTATTTGACTGTCTTTAGGGTGAGCTCATAATTTTATGCTTTAATAATTGAAGAAATAATTGGAAATTTCACTAGCTTAAATTTCTAAATATAATTTTCATTTCATTTTTAGTTTTTGCCAAGATCGTTGGGAATTCAATTCCAGAACTACCTGCAACAGGTGTTGCCTTCCATTCTGGATGGTAAATATACTTACCTAAAATTTTATTTATTTCTTCTCATTGCTTCTTGTGGTTGATATATAGTCAGGTAAGTATTGTGTTTTATACCATGGAAGTTATATGTTCTATTGTTTTATATTTGTGATGCGGGGGTTGGAAGGGGTATCTAAATTTTTTGTAGGAAATCATATCTGATACCTCTGATTCAGTTGCAGAGATCATTTTAATTTTTACTCCAAATTAGAGGTTTCAAACAAGGATTGGTGCTTTTTTGGAGGACTAAAAATTAAGTGATTACCATCATAAGCTTTTTTTATATGATCTCTGTTTCGATGACCAAAAGAAGTCCCAAATCTTGCACCTTTGTGGCCAAATTTGTGAAAGCACATCATAATGGGACCCTATGCATGATCCTCTTATCAATCCCTATACAGCATTTTCTGAGGTGGCATATCATTATCAGATGACCAAATAATAGACACAACTTGACCTATTATCATAATAAGGATTCTAGAGAGTTGGTTTTATAACATGCATCATTCTGTTGTTTGTTATTATATGCAATGGTTACTGTAAGTCTGCCATCAGAGTTATCAAGCTCTAGCACCCCACTCCCTTTTAACATATATCCCCTTGTGTTTATCCTATGCCAGTAAGTTAGATATTAGTAGGTTGTACTTGTAGCATATTAGGGATGTATTTCCACAACTCTTAACATTCCCTTGATGGTAAGTGGATACATCCACAACTCGTAACATTCCCTTAATGGTAAGTGGTCATTGAATGTCTTGAATTTCATTGTTTGTGAGTTTCTTTTAGTGACTGAAATATTGTCTGTGCATGGTTGCAGGTCTTGCTGATGAAAATGAATCTGTTCGAGATGCTGCTCTTAGTGCTGGACATGTGCTTGTTGAGCATTATGCAACAACGTAAGTGTGCTAAACATTTAAATTTATTCATTGATCAACTTAGCTGTAGGCATTGAGGCTTATGCTATTATGAATTTTAAGTGATGCATTGGCATCATCTGTTATTTGAAGAATCATGTTGCATGCATAACTCGTAAATTTATTGTCTGAAACTGTGCCATACAAGACATTGAATTGAAAAGCATAATCATCTTTCTATCAGGTCTTTGCCTTTACTCCTTCCCGCTGTTGAGGATGGTATTTTCAACGATAGTTGGCGAATCCGACAAAGCTCTGTTGAATTACTGGGAGATCTCTTGTTCAAGGTGTGCTTTTAGAACTCTCTTTACCGTTCTGTCAGTGATTTTGTAAAGGTCAAAGGTGTTTATAATTCTGTTTGTATAGGTTGCTGGAACCTCTGGAAAAGCTTTACTTGAGGGCGGCAGCGACGATGAAGGTGCTAGTACTGAAGCTCAAGGTCGAGCTATTATTGAGGTACTCGGCAGAGAGAAGCGCAATGAAATTCTTGCAGCACTGTACATGGTCCGGACTGATGTTAGCCTGACTGTTCGTCAGGTAATAGCAAGCATCATTACTATTACTATTTGAACCAAATTATTATTATAAAACTGCATATATTCCTTCTTTCCTTTTAACTGTTAAAATTTGTACATTTCTTTTAACTAATGTGGCAATGTGTTAATGTTTTGTTAAATGTCAGACTGCATTGCATGTATGGAAAACAATAGTGGCAAATACCCCTAAAACTCTGAAGGAAATCATGCCAGTGCTGATGAATACACTGATATTATCACTTGCATCACCTTCCAATGAAAGGCGGCAGGTTTGCTTTTTTCTTTCGAATAGCTGTCTGGCTTCTCATAATCTCCTTTAATATGATGAGATGCATAAATGTGTCACTGTTTCTCAAGGTTGCCGGGCGTGCTTTGGGAGAGCTTGTCAGGAAGCTTGGTGAGAGAGTACTTCCTATGATCATTCCAATATTGTCAAAAGGTCTCAAGGATTCGAATCCCAGCAGAAGACAAGTATGAAACACTGACATGCTATTTTTATTAAACTGGATTGTTAGATACATGTTTTAGCTGCTTTAGACCGCATTTTGTTTGAACTTCTGGAGAGCTGAGTTTTCTTTATCACCTTGTGCTTGGGTTTTATGATTATTAATTAATTTAATTTGAAACTATTAACTATCATTTGGTGTTATATATAATGCATGCCAAAAAGCTTTTGAATTAGGCAATGTCTCTTCAGGCTTCAGTGGATAATCCAGTTGCCTTTCTATATAAAAGATATGTAGGCTGGATAAAGAGAGTCAGATGCTTGATTTCCCGAAACGTTTTTCATTAGCAAAGAGTTGAGAGTCAATATAATATATCTAGATATTGGCAAACTGACAAAACCCCTTATAACTTCTGTTTCTTATTGTTCAGATGCTTGGCTTTTTTGATAAAGCATACCTTCTACTGCCTTGTGTCATTTGCAAAATACTGCGCGTATTGTACCCTTTTAGAACCTATAGTGCATTTTGAGGACTGTATGGAATTTTGTTATTAATTGCTATTGGCTGATAAATTCGATATAGCATGCTATTTTATTTGTCACCCATCACTTTTTTTTCTCTATTTGAAGTAGCCCCAAACTAAGTTGTTTTCTTCATTGCCTTATTGAGCATATTTTTCTCGAGGACTAGAATTGGAGTCATTTTCTCATTGCATAATATCTCAAAAAAATATGTGTCAGATTTTTGAGTAGCAACTGTAGTTTAACAGAATCGTGGAGGATAAATTTTGTCCCTTCTATCTTTACATCGCTCATTGTAAAATTTCACAGGGTGTTTGCATTGGTCTAAGTGAGGTTATGGAAAGTGCTGGCAAGAGTCAGCTGTTGAGTTTCATAGATGATCTTATCCCCACAATTCGTGTTGCTCTCTGTGATAGGTTTGCTGTCTTTGATATGATTTCTCTGAATTTTTTTTTACTCTTCACCTTTTGTCTGTTGGGTGGCAAACAATAACATTGTCTTCTAAATTATAGTGAGGCCGAAGTGCGAGAAACTGCTGGCATGGCATTTAGCACCCTTTACAAGGTGAGTTTTATTATAGTTGATTTCTATTGCAAGCTTTCTCTGTGCTCTTTTAAAGTTTCTTACGTAGTTTATTATTCTTTGGGGACTGAAATTCAATATCTTTCATCTTGTAGAGCGCTGGTTTGCAAGCTATTGATGAAATTGTTCCGACACTTCTACATGCTTTGGAGGATGATGAAACTTCCGACACAGCACTTGATGGCCTAAAACAAATCTTGAGGTTAGTTGCCTTGTATTTAATTTAAAGTTTTATCATTTCAGCTGATAGTTGATTCTGATATTTGTGCACATTTGTAAATTATAGTGTCAGAACAGCTGTTGTCTTGCCCCATATCTTGCCAAAACTGGTCCAGCTTCCCCTTAGGTATATAAATGATTAATAATTTTTATTTTATATTGATCTTTTATTGGTTCTTTGCTGAATAAGATGATTTACCTTTTTTCAGTGAATTTAATGCACATGCTCTTGGAGCATTGGCTGAGGTTGCTGGTCCTGGTCTGAACCCCCATCTTAACACTGTTCTTCCAGCTTTACTTTCTGCAATGGGTGATGCAAATGAGGTATGCTACCATTGAAAAATGCATCTTCTTCTGGTATATTCAAAATGAATTTGATTCATGATTTGTAATTAGCACATTTTAAACTTATCTATTTAAATTGGAGTTTTTCTTGCTGATTTGTCAGAATGTCCAAAACTTGGCAAAAAAGGCAGCAGAAACTGTTGTCATGGTCATTGATGAGGAAGGAATTGTACCATTGATGTCAGAGTTCCTGAAGGGTGCTGGAGATAATAAGGTTTGATATCTGGCTCTACATGTGTTAATGACCTCATCAGCTTGTCTTGTAGGGTTCACATGGAAGGTTGTGTGTTCTCACTATGGTTTCTGTTTCTGGAATTTTAGGCATCAATTAGAAGAAGTACTTCATACCTTATTGGATACTTCTTCAAACATAGCAACCTATATTTGGTGGATGAGGCGCCTAATATGATATCTACCTTGATTGTATTGCTCAGTGATGTGGATTCAACCACTGTTCCGGTATGTGTTTAAAAACGGGTGTACATTTAGACTAGTGAACTTCTAGAATGTGCTAAAAGTTTATTTATTAGGTTGCATGGGAGGCATTGTCAAGAGTTATTGGTTCTGTTCCAAGGGAATTGCTTCCTAGTTACATAAAATTGGTACGAGATGCTGTGTCTACATCCAGAGACAAGGAGCGAAGAAAAAAGAAGGTTGGCCTTATGTTTAAGACATATTAGTCATTGGATTTATGTGTAATGCCGGTGTAAAAATCAGTTCTCTCTTGAACATGGTTGACTTTTGGGGGCTTATATCTACGTGCATTTGCAGTTGCAGGCAGGAGCAGTGCTGATTCCTGGATTATGCCTGCCTAAAGCTTTGCAGCCTCTTCTTCCAATATTTCTGCAGGTAATAACTAACTTTACCCTTCTAGCCGTATTCTATTGAAATAAGCTCTATAAAATTTGTATACACATTTATTGATGGTTTGTAGCTTCAAGAGATTCCATCTTTTTTTTTGTGTTGATACTTCATCACATCAATGAAATTTATGGGGTTTTGACACTTTCTTATTGCGGTAAAGGGTTTAATAAGTGGATCGGCAGAACTAAGAGAACAGGCAGCTCTGGGCTTAGGGGAGTTGATTGAAGTAACCAGTGAAAAGACATTGAAGGAATTTGTGATACCAATTACTGGGTAAGCAAAAATCAGTGTTAATATACTTGTTTAATGTTTTGGCTATTTTTTATAGACTTCATTGCTTTTATGAAATTTGATGTAGAACTAGCAATAATATATTTTGGGGATTTTTTTTTCAATAATCTGTCTTTCACAGTGACTAACTTTATTTTCTGCAGGCCACTCATTCGAATTATTGGTGATCGGTTCCCTTGGCAAGTGAAGAGCGCCATTTTGTCCACCTTGATCATTATAATTGGAAAAGGTGGTATAGCCTTGAAACCATTCTTACCTCAGCTGCAGACAACTTTCATCAAGTGTCTTCAGGACAACACCAGGTTACTTATTATTTTGGACTTTTGGTTCTGTGTTTGAGCTGAACTTCACTGTTTTTGCTGTATGGTATTTTTCTATCATTACCATCATTATAATTAATATCATGGAGCTTCTTATTTTAGGACTGTTCGTTCTAGTGCTGCTTTGGCTCTTGGGAAGTTGAGTGCACTCAGCACTAGGGTTGATCCGCTAGTTAGTGATCTTCTGTCCAGTTTTCAGGTAAATGTTCTCTTCCATCTTTATTTGTATTATGTCATTTCTATGAACAATTCTATTAACTTTGGATTTTGATTATTTAGGCATCTGATGCGGGTGTCAGAGAAGCAATTCTAACCGCCCTTAGGGGAGTGGTAAAGCATGCTGGGAAGAGCATGGGTGCTCTAGTGAGGACACGTGTTTATGATCTGTTGAGGAGTTTACTAGACCAGGAAGATGATCAAATACGCACCTCTGCTGCTGGCATACTGGGGAGCATATCCCAGGTATGATTTCAATCTTCCTGAGTATCTTCCTAAGGTTCTATCTTGGTCATTTTAATAACATTTCACCGGCACATTTTTTTTGTAGTATATTGACGAAGGTCAACTGCAAGACCTACTTCAGGAACTTTCAGGCTTTGCTTCTTCCTCGAACTGGTGTGCTAGACATGGTTCAGCTGTAACACTCTCATCCATGCTTAGACACAATGCTTCTGAAGTTTGTGCGTCGTCCTGTTTTCCTTCAGTCTTGGGTGCACTTAAAGCCAACATTAAAGATGAGAAGGTAAAAACTCTATTACTTATGAAATAATATCTGGGCTCTGTTTGGACATGCAAATTATAATTATTTCGTTTTCAAACCTAACTACTTATTTCATATGATTTTGTTTGGCACTAAAATTAGTTTTACACACAAGGATATAATTTTCCATAAATACTTTTACGGTTTACCCCTTTCTCATCAGTTCTGCAAAAAGTGAACCCAAAATCTCATTATAATATGTTTTACCAAACAGAGCCTTAGTATGCAATGTGGTTTTGCCCCTAATTCCTTTCCTCATTGCAGTTCCCTGTACGCGAAAGTTCAGTCAAAGCACTTGGAAGATACCTTGTATATGAAGTCAAAGGCGATCCATCAAACACCACTGTGCATTCGCAACTTCTTATGTCCATAGTTCCAGCTTTCCGGGATGATTCCAGTGAAGTCCGAAGGAGGGCATTGTCCACTCTAAAAGCCGCAGCAAAAGTATAATTTCTCTCCTGCTCTTTTACCAGAATGCATTTCAAATCTTCATTGAGAACTTCCTAGAAATGAACGTTTTTTCTTTTCAACTTATTTTTCAGGAAAACCCTTCAGCAATCATGGCACAAGCTTCTGTATTTGGTCCAGCTCTTGCTGAATGTGTGAAGGATTCAAGCACTCCCGTGAGGCTGGCTGCGGAGCGCTGTGCACTGCATGCGTTCCAGCTGACTAAGGGTATCAATCTTATTAAGTTGTTTTAATTTTGCTCGCATGATACTAATTCACAGATTTATATTAATTACTTGTTTTGTGATGTCTTTAGGTGCAGACAATGTGCAGATGTCCCAGAAATATATCACCGGCTTGGATGCTAGGAGGCTCGCAAAATATCCTGAAAACAGGTGGGACTAAAATTTGAAAGCAGGTGAAGTTTCTTATATGAAATTCACTTTCTTAATATTTTCATGATAATTTGCAGTGATGATGAGGATAGTGAAGACGAAAGGGGAAGTACCTGAGAACCATGCAAAGCGGGGACTTTCTTTGTTTTTGCCACCAATAGGGAGTTTGATGGAAGAACATGGTAATATGAAATGTTTTGAGGTGTTGGACCCCTGTGTGACAGGTATTACACATTAATTACACCACAATATACACAATGTAAGCTAAGAAACTGTTTTTCACAAGTAGTAGGGGGGTTGCCCTTTCGGTTTTGATACCATTGTAGATAAGACAGCACGAGAGAATTTTGTAGCCCTTTTTTGGAGCCTCCAATTGCATGTCTGTTTTTACTTAGAAATATTGAGTTAATCAAACACACATGTCTGTTTTTACCTTTAGGTGTTTTGTTCTCTCCAAATACCGTGTTGATTTTTAGATTTGTAACATTTTTGTGTGGTGCATTCAACTCTTGCTTTTGACAACAATGACAAACGACACAAGCTTGAGCAAGCAGGTGTTGATTGGAGAAAGCCCAAAACTTGTGAATGAGCGAAAGGTGGGTGAAGATGGGAACTAGAGAGGTGTTAGGTAGTGACAAGTAATGTCGAGAGAAGACTGCTGATGGGGTCGTATTCATCATTAATACGTTGCCTGTGGATGCATTAACTACATCATCTCTTTCTTTTTTGTTTTGCTCGGACAGCTTTCTCTGTCATTATTAATTCATTTTTAAATCGTTTTTAGAATTATAACTTGTACCAAATGTATTTTGCCTTAATTTTATTTTACCCCTTTGTTCAATTAATAATGTTATTAAACCTTTAGCTAGGCACTTACTTATGGATTCCGCATGTTTTGATTGAATGTGCAACAAGGGAAAGAAACCAGAAAGCTAAACGCTAATATGGCCAAGGCCTGGGAATGTCGAATTTGTCTTCATATGTACTTGCTAAAGCAGGGTTACAAAAATCCAAGAGAAACACACCCATGCAACGTGCAACAACCACCTGATTCAGGCTGAACTTTGTTTGGATCTTTTGGACCTTTTAACCTTTCGTTGACTTTTCTTAATCAATTGTGATACTTTTCGTTTCTTCCCAACTCCTAACAGTTATAATACTATTAGTTGAATTTTGAGTAATGTTATCACAAAATAATTCAATTGAATGTTTAGAGTTGTGCTGATGATACAAAAACCTGATAACATAAATTACAACACTACATTTTACCAGACTTTTTTTTACCAAACGGTCTACTTCAATTGATTGCTTTCCGACCTAGATGTTTTCCCAATCTGGTATGTTACTTTTGTCAACCCTGACATTTTCTTAATATAAAATTTGAAGATAATGTTTTTGTATGAATATTTTTCTAATACTTTGACTCCTTGCGTATTTTACAATCTAATTACATAGAAACGACCATATTTGTATAATTTCACTATACAAAATGAGGTGATTCTAATATCCACCCACGCGAGCTTAGATTTTAGCTTTTGCATAACCACCGTCCACAAAATGTACAGAAACCGGACCAATTTTCACACACAATTTCTGAGCTAAAAAACTACTGTAGCATAAACCTCATACCTGTATTGAAGTCAAACCTGAAAAATGGTCCAAAATTCCAAGTTGGAGAGATAAATGTGCTGACACCCTCCAGATTATCGTCAATATTTAAGCAAACAGCATTCGAGATTTGGGCATACAAGAATGCTTAAATTATACACAACCCATCTGCACATACGTATTGCATATTATCTTACTAATTTTAATTAGTAATTTGCAACTAGACTATATAATTATTAGATTGAAATTAAATAGATACCACATGGGTGTAAGTGCCATTCTGCCATAGATCAAGGACCCAGCCAGTGGAATAGAATAGAAGCCTCCAAGTCTCCAACTTCCACCTTCCTGCTCATATATATTTTTTAGGGTTTTCATTTTCCAATGTATAATAGTACTATAGTTGAGATGTAATTTTACTTGCCTTTATTTTATTAGGAAACAATATTAGTATTATCTTTTCTCTTAAGATAATTATATCATATCTTTTATTTATGCAATATATACTAGGGTTACTAGGATTTCCTTATATCTCTTGTTAACTCTTGTATATATACACATTATTATCAATAATACAAGTACAATCTCTTACACAAAATATACTATCTCTATATGGTATCATACGCTCTTCGATTTTAGGCCTCTCACACATCTTTTCGTCTTCCTCATTGCCGATATGGCTGGCGAATTCTCTACGTCCCTAGCCAATCCTCATGACAAACACAACCCTTTCATTATTGTTCACTTTACCAATATTATCAAACTCACTCCTTCCAATTATCTTCAATGGAAAACTCAAATCCAAGCCACCCTTGAAGGCTATGACCTATTCAAATTTCTCGACGGTTCCCATCCTATTCCTAAGGAAGAATCCATCGTTCAAGAAAATGCGACCATCACAAACCCTACATACCTCACATGGAAACGCCAAGATCGAATTCTTTATGGAGGTCTTATTGGCACGTTATCTTCTCTCGTTGCCATGCTTGTTATGCAAGCCAAGACGTGCCAGGCCGTTTGGGATACGCTCAAACAATCTTACGGCACGACTTCTCGTGGTCATAAACGACAGGTTAAATAACGACTCAACACACTCAAGAAGGGTTCTTCTTCGATTTCGGAGTATATGCAATCTATAAAATCGGCGGCTGATGTCCTAGCTTCCTTAGGCTCGCCACTTGCACAAGAGGACTTCATCGACTACATTCTCAAGGGCCTCGACTCTACCTTTCAATCGGTAATCGATGGTGCTAATATGCGTGACACATGCATATCCTTTGAAGAACTCCATGAAAAGTTCATACTTAAAGAACTTGAACTGAAGACGGAAGCTACTAAAACGGCTCCGGTGACTCCGCTCAATGTTCAAAAACAAGGCAAGCATCGTGCCAAAGGCTCGACTTCGACTCAGCCGTGGCAGCCCTCTGCGCCTCCACCTCAGCCTCCACAAAACTGGTTTCCTCATCCTCAAAACCACAACTCAAACGTACCCTATCAACCACGTCCTCCTCGGAACCCTAATCCACACCCTAGCCTCCACACACAAACCAGCCTTCACCGCCACCCCTTTCCACGTCCAAACCGTTCCTTGTCAAGTGCCAATACTGCAAGGGACCCGACCATGTCATCTCCCAATGTGCTAAGTTCTGAGAGGACTATCCTTATGTCCAATTCCCACCATCAAACCGGTTTTCGCCCACTCCACCACAAGTTAATATGGCCTCAACCTCCGCCCCAAATTCTCAATGGTTAGTTGACTTGACATCCTCTCATCATCTTACCAACGATCTTGCCAATCTCACTCTTCATCAACCTTACACTGGTCCCGATGAGGTATACGTCGGTAATGGTCAAGGTTTGCCAATTACGCACTTTGGCTCTACTACCCTTTCCTTGTCTTCACAAAAGTTTCCGCTTTCTAATGTTTTATGTGTTCCATCGATTTCTCAAAACATTCTTTCCGTGTCTAAGTTTACTTCCGATACCCGTTATGCTATGATTTTCTAATTGCTTTCTTGTGAAGGATATCCATATGGGTTCAACAATCCTTAGCGGTCCTTGCATTAATGGGGTTTATCATTGGCCATCTTCTCCACCGGTTTCCTTCTCTGCTCGCCATAGTCTTCCTGCGTCGGGATGGCATCATAAATATGGGCATCCTTCATTAGCTATTTTTCAATTTCTTAATAAAACTTTTCGTTTTGGCAGCTCCTCTTTCTTGCAATTTGATTGTAGTTCTTGTTATATTAATAAAAGTCACAAACTTTCTTTTCATAAATCTTCTCTTGTGTCACATTCACCACTTGAAATTGTCTATTCCGATGTATGGACGTCCCATCTGCTCTCATATGATGGATTTAAGTACTATGTTATTTTTGTGGATCATTTCACCACATACAAATGGCTTTATCCACTTAAAAGAAAATCCGAAACTCAATTAGTGTTCATTAAATTTCGTTCTTTAGTTGAAAACTTCTTCATCCACAAAATCAAAGTTATGTTCTCTGACAATGGAGGAAAGTATCTTGCTCTTCGCTCATTTTCTAGTAACAATGGCATCACCCACTTAACTTCTCCCCCTCACACGCCTGAGCACAACGGCTTGTCGGAACATCGACACCGTCATATAGTTGAAACTGGTCTTTCTCTTCTTACATACTCGGGCATTCCCCTTGATCATTGTCCTCATGCCCTTCTTACAACCGTCTACTTGATTAATCGTCTTCCAACTCCAACGTTGAACCTCATTTCACCGCTACAAAAACTCACAGGTCAGCCTCCCAATTACACTAAACTTAAGTGCTTTGGGTGCCTTTGCTTTCCTTGGCTCCGTCCCTATACATCTCATAAGCTCCAATCCCGGTCCATTCCTTGTGTCTTCATTGGCTATTCCGCCTCTCAAAGTGCGTACCAATGCCTTGATCTCATTACTCGGCGTATTTACACCTCTCAACATGTCCAGTTTATCGAAACCGAATTTCCCTACACAAAATTGCCACCCAAACCGGTTCATGCTAATGCCCTAGGCGATGATTGGGCCGCGTTTTCCATTCCTATGCCACATGTGCATGCTCCCATGCAAAACCCTAGCCACTCTCTCACTTCTCTATCTAATTCTAATTTAGGAGAGGATAATTCCATATCTTCACCTAGCCATACCATATCTTCACCAAATAATTCCATATCTACTCCACAAAATCTCTTGGGCCCACATCCTCCAACTGTCGTATCCTCTTCCTCGGCTGCCAACTCTCACGCGCCTTCAATTGCGGCGCCCCTCTTGCCTAGCCCTAACCCTAATCCAAACGAGCCCTACTCCACTTTACTGTCTCCTGCCTTGTCCACAAATCCAACCGATCCTACGCCTAGCCATCCCAACAATATTCCAAACCCTGAACGTGGTGTCATCACGCATTCCAAGAACAACATATTTAAACCAATCCAAAAACTCAACCTTCACGTTCAACTCCACCCTCCCACCGAACCCAAAAACATAACCCAAGCTCTAAAAGACCCTCTTTGGCAGGCTGCCATGCAAGCGGAATTCGATGCGCTTTGCACGAATAAAACGTGGTCACTTGTTCCTCCCTTCCTGCTCATAATCTTGTTGGCTGCAAATGGGTTTTTCGGATCAAGTATCATCCCGATGGCTCAATCGACAAATATAAAGCACGCTTAGTTGCCAAGGGTTTTCACCAACGCTCGGACTGGAACTACTCGGAAACCTTTAGCCCGGTCACGGTTCGCCTTGTTCTCACCTTGGCTGTCACACGTGGCTGGTCCCTTCGGCAATTGGATGTCAACAATGCGTTCTTGTAAGGCACCTTACATGAAGATGTGTTCATGTGTCAACCTCCAGGTTTTTCTGATCCCGCTGCCCCCACTCATGTTTGTAAGTTGAACAAAGCTATTTACGGTCTTAAACAGGAGCTCAAGAATTTTCTTCTTCGGCTTGGATTTTGCACGTCAGTTTTAGATGCTTCACTTTTTATATTCCGTCGGCATAATCACTTGGTTTATCTTCTTGTTTATGTTGACGATATTATCGTCACTAGCAGTGATTCGAATCTTGTATCATGGTTACTTGACACTCTTGCTAAGCAATTTTCACTCAAGGACCTTAATGATTTATCTTATTTTCTTGGTGTGGAGGTATTACGATCTTCTTCAGGCTTGTTTCTGTCTCAACGGAAATACATTACTGATCTTCTTCTCAATGCCGGCATGGAATCTACCAAATCAGTTTCGACTCCTCTCGATGGCGATGTTCCATTATCACGGCATATTGGTACTCCTCTACCGTCTCCTTCTAATTACATGATGATAGTTGGGAGCCTGCATTATCTTAGTTTGACACGGCCAGATGTAGCATTTGCCGGTAACAAGTTATCTCAGTATATGTAGCAGCCTACTACAGTGCATTGGGACGCTCTTAAACGTCTCTTACGCTATCTTGTCGGCACAATTGATGTTGGTATTCTCATCACCCCTCAATCCTCTCTTCAATTACATGGTTTTTCTGATGCTGACTGGGCAAGGGATAAGGATGATTTTGTCTCTACTACTGGCTATCTTCTCTATTTTGGCTCCACGCCAATATCCTGGAGTTCTCGTAAACAAAATTCAGTCTCTCGTTCCTCTACTGAATCTGAGTATAAAGCGCTTGTTGATGCTTGTTCGGAGCTCTTGTGGGTTATATTTCTTCTTGTTGAGTTAGGCGTGTCTCTTTCTCAGCAACCCGTCATTTACTGTGATAATCTTGGTGCTACCTTCTTGAGTTCCAATCTTGTATTTCATTCCCGAATGAAGCATATTGCGTTGGCTTATCACTTTGTTCGGGAGCTGGTTCAAGCTCGTGCACTTCGCATTTCTCACGTGTCTACAAAGGATCAACTCGATCGCTGACATTTCAACAAAACCACTTCGTCGGCCTCGGTTTACTACTCTTCTTTACAAGCTTGGCCTTTCTGTTCGACAGTCTAGCTTGCGGGGGATATTAGGAAACAATATTAGTATTATCTTTTCTCTTAAGATAATTATATCATATCTTTAATTTATGCAATGTATACTAGGGTTACTAGGGTTTTGCTTATATCTCTTGTATATATACACATTATTATATAATACTGTTCTAAAAATCCCTTATAGGCCCCGCCTAGGCGCTGGAAGGTCTTAGCCCGCCTAGCCGTCCAGACCGCCTAGGCACCGTTTAGATGCTAGGCGGTCCCTCTCTGTCCAAAATTCGCCTAGCGTTTTTTAAACATTGTATACAAGTACAATCTTTTACATAAAATATACCATCTCTATATGTTTCCCCTATAATTATATCATTCAATAGAGTCTTTCGTGTCATGTTCACCAAAATCATTAACATTAAACTCAGATTTTAATGGGATATATTGGTTAACACAACTCTTTAACAATTAGATTTTGTAGAAACGTATGCATGCTCATAGCCTGTAACTTCACATTTCTTTTCCCCTTTTACGTAAGGATTAATTTCCCATACTACAATGTGTTTAATTTGTTTTGGAGACAGAAAATCAGATCTTAAGATACAGCAGATTAGAGTGTTTAATTTTATTCAACAATTTCTAGGTAGACAAAGAAGGCAAAGTAACGTGCACGTCAAATGAATGCAAGGAGAAAGACCTGATGTCTTCCCCTCATTTAACACCTAATTTCATATTTAATTGCTTGTTTTCGTAATATTACTAGTAATATTTAAAAATAGTTTATTATATGTGAGAAGCAAAAGATTGAGACACTGAAATGAAAGGCAAGACTCTCTGTATCTGTATTGATGGAGATTAATAAATTATCATCATTAGCATATCTGGAAACGTGTTCATAAATTCTCAGTACCAAGAAAGAAAATTGTTAATGATCATCATTATGTCAAAAATATGTATTAAGAGAAAAAGATACATCTTGACGTATTTGAGATATTCATTCACTATTATATATTACAACATGACAAAACATTAAGAAAGTTGAAGCAATGGTTTCTGAATTACAAATAAATAACAAAATGTGTACAACTTAAAACAAAGATGAAAGTAGGAGGAAAGGCATATAGGAGTATACAAATAAGAGCACAAGAAAGAAGGCCTTTCAAATTTGCTTTTGTTTCTTTTTCCCTTTCTCTTGTCAGTAGTTGGGCATAGCTCAAAGTTAGTAGTAGTGAGTATTAATGGCTGAATGTGTGTTGGCAGATATGCAATTAAAACAGGTTGGTGTGCTCACTTTAAAGCCTCCTCCTCCTTATTCCTTAAGGACTTAAGGTGGTGGGGAGTTGGGAAAATGAAAAATAAAAACTCTTTCTTTGTTTTTATTTTTCTTTTTTGTTGAAATTTCCCTTTGTGGGCCCATCAAGGAAATTTATTTAGCTTTGAAGCTACTACTAGTACTACTATCAAGTTATTCAAGTATCAAGTGGAGTAGTATTCATCTGATCTTGTTATATAATCTTTGCTTGTGTGTGGGTGCATCCTTCTTTCTCAATCTCACCCACAAAAATTAAATTCATAGGCAGAGAGAGCCCCTCCTTTGTTTCTCTCTGAATCTCATCTCCCTCTTTAAATTTCTTTTTTTTTTTTACAGCTTTGATTGTGAGAGATATGACTCCAATGCAGACTAGTAGCAATCATGATCCCTCCCACTCCCACACCCTGCTTTGAATCCATTGCTCAATTTTTGAGGGAAGGTTCCTCCTTTCATTAAATTTCCCACACCCACCTCTCTTTCCCTGCATTTAGAGATTGACAGAGAAAGGGCTGCCAAACATAAAAGAAATTAAAAAGAATTGCAGGCAGGGGTGTCCTTATCATAATTCATAAGTATAGTATAGAGAGAAACAAGGGTGAAGCAAGTTTTAAAACAAGTTGCTGCTCTCTTCCTTGATGGAAGATTGCTAGATTAAGCGTTGTTGCCTTTCCCTCTCAGTTTCCCCAAAAGTCTTGTCTTTTTTGGTTTACTGTTGCCCAAGATCGAGAAAATTAGCAATACACTGAATCAGATGGGCTCTTTAGCAAGAAACAAGGGATCATCTTCTTTATCTTGTTCTTGTTCTTGTTTGGTTGGTGTGGGTCTTTTTTACTTGGTGTGCTTGCAAGGATTGAGCACACAAGTGGCGGCCTTGAAGAACTACACCACCATGTACAGACAAGTTAGCAGCTTAAGGCTTGCAAGGATCCAGAGGCATCTGGACAGGATTAACAAGCAACCTGTTTTCACCATTCAGGTAATTAAACATACATACATACATACATATAGTATTAAAAAATAGTATTATAAAACTAAACTTACCAGTAGCTTCTAATTGTTTATAGCATTCATGTTTTGTTTTAATTAGGCTGATTTCCTAATTTGTTGCTTTTTATTTTTGATATGGAAAGAGCCCTGATGGAGATTTCATAGACTGTGTTCACAACAGAAAACAACCGGCTTTCGATCACCCTCTCTTGAAGAATCACAAGATCCAGGTACTTGAAATTCTTTCAATCAATCCAATTAAGTTTATTTGCTCTTTAATTAACTAATGAATCATAGTATCTAATTTTATATAAAAAAAAATGGGTACGTGTTAGAAAGTACCTCCCAAATGGCCCAAAATGAAGGAGGAGAAGAAAGAGAAGGTAGAAGAAGAAGACAAGGGGGAGGAGGAGTTGGGATTAATGATGGCATGGCAATTGTGGCATCACAATGGAACGCGGTGTCCCAAGGGCACCGTTCCGGTGCGACGCAGCTCAGTGAAGGACGTGCTGAGGGCCAAGTCCCTCTACCACTTCGGCAAGAAACGACGTCGTCAGATCCCACTCGCCCGCCGCCCTGACGCCCCCGACGTCGTTACCGGCAACGGCCACGAGGTACCCCACTACGCTTACCGTTAATATATATTTCATACTATCATGTAAATTATAATGTAGAATGCAGTATTTTTTTTTAAGAAAAATTAAGTAACTAGTTTTGTAAATCTATTTGATTGTATATTTTTTATAAGAAAAGAAATTTGACATATTAGACACAATTTATTAAATCGAGAGGCTGAAACAGTACGTCTATTGGATGCACTATATAATATATATAAATGGATTATCCTAATGTTTTAAATGTAACAAAAAGAGGTTGAATTAGTATTATAGGTAATATTTGTATTAATTATATCAATAGTGTATTATACGTACGTGGGTGTGATGAGCAACTAGCTAGGGGTAATGTGTACGTACGAAGTACTATAGAAAATAAATAAATAACAAGGGTCGTACTTGTATAAATTGACAACGTATGTACATATACTAGTCATTTCTTCAATTCATATATATAGGCCTCAAATCTCAATAATTCTATTGCAAAAGTAGGGGACCAACCGTCTTTTTGAGCTTGGCTATTAGAAACAATCATTAATTAGGGTTGATTTTTCACTTGCATTACTCTTCGGGATGATCTTTTATACAGTATTTATTAATATCCAAATTAATTTATTATGTTCACTGTATAAATGTTTCTTTAAATATATTGTGTACAATGTATATATATAGATCGATTTCTGGATTATACATTAATTAAGTATATCCCGTTACAAAAAAATCCATCATTGCTATAAGCTGTATGTACAAACATGGTCATGTGCTATGAAGCCTAGTCTCATGATGAAAAGAAAACATAAAAGCTTGATCATAATCATTACTCTCACCCCATGACTTATTATGAATGATACTCACGAACCATTATCCAGACCAGAATTTTGCCGTGCAAGAAAATCATCCCTTCCTAAAAAGTGAATTTATGTCAAACTACCAACTTTATTTTTGTGCCTTTTACTTTCTGTTCTTCCAAGATGTTCCAATGAAATTAGTATATATATATATATAAAAAAACACCCATCATAGAAAAAGAAGAGCCTGGCAAGATTTTAAAGATTAATTTTTAGTCTGAGCTTAATGTATCACACAAACTAAGTGAGCATGTATATTTTAAAAATTGCACTATGGGATCGACTTTGAATAGAAAATTACATTAGAGTCTGCGCATAACTTGGAAACACAAGGCATCTAGAAGTTATAAACAAGCAAAGCAAATACGGAGTACTGTATATATATTTTTGTAAGGAAAAAGGTCTAGATCACTCGAGCATGTATGTGATAATTAAGGAAAAAGTAAGTATTTGAATAAATGAATGAATTGTATTAGCCCGGGTCAATAGGAGGAGTAATTCACTAGGTTATATGTTAGTCGAGTTTAGTTTTAATATGTGGGATTGATGGGCATCTAATAAATTGGAATTCCATGGCAGCATGCGATAGCATACACGGGAGGGAGCTCGGAGGTGTACGGAGCAAAGGCGACGATAAACGTGTGGGAGCCCTCGATCGAGGAGATGAACGAGTTCAGCCTGTCTCAGATTTGGGTCCTCTCCGGCTCCTTCGACGGCCCCGATCTCAACAGCATTGAAGCCGGTTGGCAGGTCAGCTAATCAATTCCCCTACCTCTTTTTCTAATTAATTAATTATTGATTGTATTTATGAGTTACCTAAGCATTAATTGGGAAATGGTCCACCAAGATATCGATATAATACTAGTCCATTTGTATATGGATTTGGAAAACGTATTAGAAAACCAAAATCACTCAAGTTGATAGTATTCTAGTATATATGAGTTCAATTGAGTGCATGGTATATATTTTGATGATTAAAGAAAATTAATGAAGGTCTAAAGGAGAAATTGTTGTACTAGTCAGGTCAGTCCGGAGCTGTATGGTGATAGCAGGCCCAGGCTCTTCACTTACTGGACGGTATTTACATCTCCATCTCCTTCAATTCATTGCCTATCTATCTTGTTCATTTATATGCACAACAATTATATAAATCTTCTTTACTCCGGCCATATCGATCTGTTACATTAATGATTTTCGGGATATAATCACATGGGCGTGCTATACACTATCGTCCTGAATCTGACTTCCATGCCATCTAATATACAGTGTACATAATTTAATGCAGAGTGATTCCTACCAAGCAACCGGGTGCTACAATCTCTTATGCTCCGGATTCATTCAGACCAACAGTCGAATAGCCATCGGAGCAGCCATTTCTCCCGTCTCTACATTCGCCGGAAATCAATTCGATGTCACTATCCTAATTTGGAAGGTACCGCCCACAATTATTCTCATACTACCTCAAAGATACAACTTCACTAGCTCAAGTCTGAATTTTGACTAGAGGTGTGCATATTATTGGGTCATTTTGGTCCAATTTAGTATTACTTAGTTGAGTTCCTATAATTTCAATCCAATATAGTCTTAGACCAAAGTTGTGGACTAGACCATCTCATTTATGGTCCAGTCCAAAAATACCGCCCGACTTCTTAAAAATTTGATTCCTAATTTGATGTGCTCATTTTTCAGGACCCGAAATTGGGAAACTGGTGGATGGGGTTTGGGGAGGGAACCCTAGTTGGATATTGGCCCGCGGAGCTGTTCACGCACCTCTCGGACCACGCAACAATGGTGGAGTGGGGCGGGGAAGTGGTGAACACGCGGGCCAACGGGAAGCACACGTCGACCCAAATGGGCTCGGGCCACTTCGGGACGGATGGATTCGGAAAGGCGAGCTATTTCAGGAACCTAGAGGTGGTGGACTCGGACAATAGCTTGGACACGGCCCAAAACATTTTGACACTGGCCGAGGACACCAATTGCTATGATATTAAGAGTGATTATAGCAACGATTGGGGTGCATACTTTTATTATGGTGGGCCTGGGAGAAACCCAAATTGCCCATAAGGCATGATAACCACATTTGTTTTTTGGGGGTATTACTTGGTATTTTTCTTTTGCTGTAAAATTGTCAAATTAATTTGTTTATTATTCACAAAAGTATATATTGATTAAGTCATAGTGGGTTTTTTTTATTTTTTTTATATGTTTTTTGGGGCAGTTTTGATGTTGTCCCATAATAATTATAGATTCTTGCCATGGTAGCAAAAATCGGCTCAAATAAATTGTTGGCGACGATAAGTATTCCGGATTGTTGGCTTGTTGTTGCTTGATGAAGGGTCTAAATATGGGAATAGTAGACAACATGAAGAGGTGGGGCTTACTCTCCGAGATTGACCTCCAACGCTCAAGTTAGGGTTTTGCTTTTCAATATATAATTAAATGTTTGGTGATGAGGTTCTTTTTCTTTGTTTGATGACCTAACATTAGACATGTTAAACAGGATTGGTTCGGTCAAGTTTCGATTTGGTTATTATAGGTTCGGGCATCGAGCACTAGATAGACTTGGTGCCCGGTGCGTCTCTGTCAAAATGAGCTGCTTATAAGGTTGGCTCCTAAGAGACCAAGGAGCTATAGCAAAAGGTTCAAGAACTCTTGGAACCAGGCTATGTCCGATAGTCCTTGAGTGTTGGTCATTTGTGAAAAGTCATCATCCCATTGTAAGCATGTTGAGGTGAAGAAGTCACAAGGAAATGTCGATTGAGAAAATTGACTAAAGTGACTTGTCATGATATGATAAGAGAAGTAGTCATATAATAGAAAATAAATCCAAGAGATGCACACCGACACCAAGGCACAAAACCTCGTGTGCAACGACACAAGACAAGAACACCTACGTTGCATACGATGCTCGGTTGCGGCACAAGGCAGCGGCGCTCGGTAAGGCGCGCCGGTGCACGGTGTACGCATGCTTGCACGACTCTTGTGAGGTGCATGCGTGGCTAGTTGGGGTGCGCCTATGCCATAGTGTTGGCACGTCCGTAGTTGCGTAGTGCTAGCGGCACACCTAGGGTGTGTGTGGGGTGCTTGCGACGCGCCTAAGGTTTGGGCACAAGGCGCTGAGTGCTTTTATTTGAGCTAAGGTTTGGTTTTTAGCTTGTTGAATGAGTCTTATAACTTTTTGTAAGTTTATATGAATGTTTGATAGCTCCTCTAAGCTTGATGTATGCATTATGCAAGGATCAAAGCTTGAGATTAGCTTGACACATAGTTATGAATACTAGAAAGGAGTATTAAAGCTTCAAACTAATTTAGAGTTAGCTTTAGAAGCTTAAATAAGCTCTTGACTCAAAATACAAGCTTGGTAAGAAGCTCATGTAGCTAGGGTTTAGCTCAAGGAAACTCCAACTAGCTCAAGTTAGCTCAAATAGACTAAAAGTCAGCTCAACGAGTTAAAACGCAGCTCAAGCTTACTCAACTAGTTGGATGCTAACTCAACTAGTTGAGGGCCAGCTACACTAGGTAAGTGACCTAGCTAGGTACCTAGCTATGCTAGCTTGCTATGGGCCATGGTGGGCCGGCCCATGGGGCGTGCACTTGGGCTTGATGGGCCGCAAGCATGGACTAGTGCATGGGCCTTATTTTGGGCTTTTTGGATTGGATTTTCTAAAGGAGTTTTAGACCATTTCCTTGGGCCTATATGGGCTGGATTTGGACGGAAAAACAGACTCCTTTTCGGCTGGTTTTAGATGCCTCCCATGATGACAAGGAGAGAGGAAAATGGATGAGACAAGGTGGTTACAACTTCTCCTAAAATCACTTTTGGTCTCTCAATCTCTCAACCGATTTATAACTTCTCTTTGGGTGGTTAATGGACGCCTTTAAATAGGTTGGTTGGTCGTTCATGTGATACACATCAAGTGAGACACAAGAAAAGACACAAAAACTGTAGTCAATATACACAAGTAGTCGGATAGAGTAGGGTGTGTATGTGTGTGCATTTTCACTAGAAATTCAAACACAAGTGTGTGATATCATGGATCGTTTTCACGTGTACAATTGAAACAAGAACCTCAAGTGGCATGGCATGAAGGTCTCGTCCAAGTCAAGGAAGAACCACAAGAACCATAGGAAAACGACTTTGTCAAGTCAAGGAAGAACCACAAGAGCCATAGGAAAACGACTTTGTCCAAGTTAAGTAGGAAGAGGAGTCGTGGGACTCGAATAAGGTACATTTATATCTTGATAGAGCTGTCTTGCCAACATCTCTATTGTCGTTGGTACGTTTTATCTCGCAACAATATTGCGGTATCCCTTGGCATGGAATAAGGGCAATATTCGTCGAAGGAAAGTTCAATTTAATTGGATGACTCGTAGCCTTTATCCAAGATAACTTATAAAATGTTTTAAGTGGGTCGATGGTGATTACCTTTATGGTCTACACCCAATGAGACTACCCTTCAGGGTCTACTCACGAGATTACCTTTTGAGGTCTACTCAAACCGCCTTGTTGTACAAAGATCGACTATCACTTCATCTTGTTTATGCAAATGCTATTCCGTTTTCTTACCCTAAAAATCAACATTGAGCCCTTGTGTCGTGCCTATGATAGTTGTGCCCAAGAAGGATGGTTCTTGGCGAATGGAAAGTATCGACATCCTATTCCTCGACTCGATGATATGTTGGATGAACTGCATGGACCCACCATTTTCTCTAAGGTGGACTTGTGGAGCGGATATCATCAAATCCGCATGAAGGAAGACGATGAATGGAAATCGCCTTCAAAACGAAGTATGGGGTATATGAGTGGCTTGTGATGCATTTTAGGATCAATAACTCCCCAAGTACTTTCATGTGACTCATGAGCCCCTTGTTTTGAGAGTATCTAGGAAAATTTATTGTCGTCTACTTTGACGATATTCTGATCTTTTCTAAGACACTTGAGGTCCATGTAGGCCATCTTCGTCTTATCCTCAACCATCTCCGCAACGAGACTCCCTTCGGCAATCTTGCCAAATGCTCTTTTTGCGCCCCTTCCATGATATTCCTTGGGTATATTGTCTCCAAGGACAGGTTGCACGTCAACGACAACAAAGTCTTGGGCTACTCCCATGACCGCCACGGAGGTTCGGTCTTTTCTAGGACTTGTTGGTTTCTATCGTCGCTTTGTGCGTGAATTCAGTACCATTTTCGCACCCCTCCATGGCTTGAACAAGAATGGCGCGATAGCGTTGTGGTCCGATGCACATGACAAGGCCTTTCGGGCCTTGAAGCATGCTTTGTGATAGGCCCCTTTTCTCCAACTTCCTGACTTCTCCAGATCTTTTGAGATTGAGTGTGATGCTTCTCATATTGGCATTGGTGGTGTCCTCCACCAAGAGAAGCATCTTAATGCTTACTTTAGCGAGAAGTTAACCAAGTCTACCCTTAAACACTCAACTTATGATAAGGAACTTTGATTAGAGTTCTTTAGGCGTGGCCCCACTATCTTTGTTCACGCGAGTTCATCATTCATAATGTTCACATGACACTCCGGTTCTTGAAGAGTCAGTCTTATTTGAACCGTTGCCATGCTCGTTAGGTCGAGTTTTGAGAGACTTTCCCCTATATAGTGGTCCATAAGAAGGGGACTGGGAATGTGGTTGATGATGCACTTTCTCGCTGCTATTCCCTTCTCACTCACTTGCAGACCAAGGTGCTAGATTTTGCACTTATAAAAGACTTGTATTCTTCAGACCCATTCTTTGGTCCTTTATATGCACAATGCCCGTGAGTATGAGACCTACTTTCTTTCTGAGGGTTACCTTTACAAGGTGGGACATCTTTGCATTCCAACTTCTTCAATCCGTCTTTTGCTGATTCGGGAAGCCCATGATGGTCGTGGCCATTTTGACGTCCCGGAGACCCTCACTGCTCTTAAGGAGCACTTCTTCTGCCCTCACGTAGCATACCAGTTGACATGGTATTACCGTGCTTGTGTCACTTCCTAGCGTGCCAAGGCCTCTTCTCACCCTCATGGCTTGTACACTCCACTTCCCATCCCAAATGGGCCTTGGGAAGACTTGTGCATGGATTTCATTGTAGGCTTGCCCACAACTCGGAGAGGAAGGGCTCCGTATTTGTCATCGTCGATCCGTTTTCAAAGATGGCCCATTTTGTGGCTTGTAAGACCATAAATAGGGCATCTGAGATAGTTGACCTCTTCTATGACAATGCGGTTCGCCTTCATGGAGTCCGGTGCACTATTGTTAGTGACCATGAGTCCAAATTTGTTGGTCACTTTTGGTGCACTCTTTGAGGGAAGCTTGGTACGAAGCTTCTGTCTCTACGAGCTATCACCCCTAAATTGATGGCCGACCAACTACATGCTTAGGGCTCTCCTTCACACTATATTGAAGGTGAACCCCCGACATTGGGAAGACTTACACTCTTTTGTTGAATTTTCCTATAATAGGTCCAGGTACCCAGCGACATAGTTGACACTGTTTGAGGTCGTTAACGACCGCAATCCATTGGCGCCCATGGATTTCACACCGAGACCTAGTGAGCAAACTACCCCGTCCAACCGTACAGATCAGATTCAAGAGCTCCACAGGTAGACTCAGGAGCAGTTGGAGCGATGCGCTTCTTAGTACGCACCTCAGCATAACCGCGGTCGGCGCCGGGTTGTGTTCGCCCCAAGTAACCTAGTTTGGGTACATTTATGCAAGGAGTGCTTTCCTGCTCGGCGCAAGACCAAGTTGTCTCCCCGAGGTGATGGGCCTTTTAGTGTTCATTTGACATTTAATGTCACAGATCTTACTCCTTACGTTGAACCCGAGTTCGATGATGGTGAACCGGGGATGCTTCACACTCAAGGGGGGAGGGTGATGACACCACACCTTCCCCTATGATTGCCTAGGAGGAGCAGGCCATGAGTGTACGATCCGATGGTCCTATCATCCGTTCTCGGGCTAAGGCCATTATGAGAGTTGGTCTAGAATTCACTCAACAAGTCGAACCATACATCACGATGCTCTCATTGGCATTTCCTTATTAATGTTTTTATTTTTTCAAGACTTAAAATGTCAAGATGAATGGCACTAGCTACAGTCGATAGTTAATGAATTTTTTGTAGTAGTTTCGACGTGAAAATAATCTTTTAAGAGAATTTGTTCAGGTTTTAGGAGAAATATATAGGAAGAGTTTTGGAACATACATGATTCATGTTGTATGATAAACTATTTCTCTTGATAAACATATGTTTGGCATAAAACTAATGTTGGTTAACCGGTCTACACGCCAGTTATCATGGTGGATCAATATGAGGCGTGGGAAAAAAAAATATACTTAAATCAACTCTAGCTACATGTCCATAGCAATTGATTAAGCTTGTGCTCAATGATCATAAACTTTTTATATTTAACAATAGACAAGCAACACAATTTATAAGCAGTGATAGCCCAATTCTTTTATACAATGGAGATAACGTTGGAAACGTCCCATATTTTAAATTCAAATACAAAAAACGATAACTATTCATAAGTAAATCACTTTTGAGTGACTTTCGGTTAAAGTGTTCTCTTATGTATTATGGTGTCTTTCCGGTGTAAGAACGGTGTACCAGCGACCTAATAACTACTCTTATAAACATGCATTTTCGGTGGACTATCTTACATCTAAAAATGAACTCATCTGAAGTCTGAACATACATTAGTTGAGAATTGTGCTTGATCTAGGCTAGAACATTACAATTTAGGACGAACACTAAACACAAAGTAAGCATAGAATTGTTGTGATTAGTACAAATCTCCCATGGATAAACATTAACCGAGGATGTAAACAGGGATGAACCAGGCACCATTCAGCACCCGCTGGACAAACAAACCTCAACAGCGCGGGTTAAGCCGAGTAGAGATGATGATGTTGTTTGATGTAGTTTATCACGTTGTCCGGTATTAAATATTTAACAGACATACCCTTGGAAATGCATTCCCTATTATGTATGGAATTAAAATTTTCACTGCAAAATCTCACAGAGATGTTGTATGAGATAACTTTAGTCTTGCCTCGAAAGAGAAAGTTAGCTCACCTTACTCTTGAAGAGCTGATTTGGTTCGGGATGAGATCATCCACGATCTTGATGTTATTCTGTAGAAAGTATTAAGATAAAAGAACATAGAACAAGACCAGGATAATACATATGGAATGCTTTAGGCTTTGGAAGGTAAACATATTGATAAACGCTACTCCCTCCGTTTCACAATAGATGTTCATAGAGACTATTTTTCTTGTTTCACAATATATGTTCATATATGAAAATTTTCCATTTATACCCCCTAATAATTACACCACATTAAGTATATACATTTTTCCCAAAACAACTTTTAGGAGTATAAAGTACCTTTTAATATGGGTAATTTGGGGGGGGGGGGGGAATTCCCTTAATATATGTGCAAATTTGTCTAAGAACATCTATTTTGCAACGGAGGGAGTATTTTTGTAGATAAGTGCTTTTTTAAAATAAATAGTATTTGGTTTCACTGTTTTTAGGTAAGCGCTTTTTCCCATTGCTTTGGGCCCATTCCTCCAAAGCAATGGGGAAAAAAACTTTGCCTTCGAAAAATTAGTACACTAAAGAAGTCTTTTCTTAGAAATTAGAGTATTGAGCAGAAACTATATTGTAAAGTTTTACCTTGAACTCATTGAGAACAATATTATTGCAGATGGTTCTCACAATATCTTGTCCTTCCCTCCTAATGTAAATCACGCCATAATCTCTGCATATGGCTTGGATCTACAAGATAAGGATCTATCACGTAGACTAATATATATGCAACACAGTCTCGTCTTCATAAGAAAATAAAAGAAATAAAAAAAAATTGGAAAACAATCTATCATGGAATCTACATGAGCTTGCTCAAATGATGTTTCCATGCAATAGCTAATATTGTTTCATGAAAAGTAGTACCTGTTCAGGGATCCACACGCCAGGAACTCCAAATGATTCGAGTAAGTCTGAGCCACATACAAGCATGACCTTGAGCGAACCTAAGAATTATATAGATTAGTCAATAAGAGTCAAGAAATTCCAGAGTCTACACGGAATGCAGTAGCTATGTGGTGCCACACAAATTATGTGTTTTCAGTATCCATGCATGTTGTGCAATAATCTCAAATTACAAACATGAGAAACTACTCAGATGATACCTCCAGCATAATACTGAGTCAAACTACTTTTGACTCTTGACAAAACAGTTAATGTCCGCTGATACGCACTCTGGTTAGCCTGCACGAGGGTGAACAATCCAGTCAGAGACAATATTTACTAAATCAATTCAATGCAAACAGATCCTAGGAGAGGAGTCAAACTATTTACAGAGTATGTAAATATATATAACTTGAACACAAAAGTGACCTTTAACCCGATTTTTAACAAGAAAAGGGAAGTTAACAGAAGAGTTATGGAGAATTACCTCCCATGGATCAACCATGATGAAATCTGAGGTCGAAGAAGCAAGATCACACATTTGAAGACGGTGCTTAGCAGATACAAGGCCCTGAAGAGAGAGGATGCTGATGTTTGTTAAGCCAGCTTACAAGAGTTCTTAAAATGTCTGTGGAGGTTGGATGGCTCATGGCATTGTTAAAAACTCTCAATGTCAAATAACTAATTATTTTTTCAACCAAAAAAATAACTAATTATTTATATTTATTGCTATATGAATATAAAAACTAATCATAATTGATTAGTGCAGCAACTTTCATATGCCTTTTTTAGATGAAGCTAGAAAAAGATACTTACTCTCTTGCTGTATGCATCATTGACCGGGGGACATGTAGCCTCCAATAACACAATAACCTTCAGAAAACATTGCATCTCTTGCCAATTCTGAGCACTAAAAGGCATTAATTATATACACAAACACCTTATTGTTCAGCAAGCATCCTTTCAAGGGCAAGAAGATTATAGAACCCTCATTTTCACAAATGAAGACAGATAGTGAACAATTAAACCTAAATAAACTTTGACATGATATGCAAAAAAAAAATCAAGAATAACATTTAGATAAAGCCTACCAAACATTCGCAGGTGCATATGAGTTGGAGGACTGAAGCTTCCTGTTGCCACAAGCACCACATATCTCATCTCACTAGATGGCAGGTCCGGCATAAAGAGAAAATAATGTTAGATAAATATAAAACACAGACCTTGTAAGTTGTACAGAAAATTTACGGCAGTCAGAAATTTAACCTACGAGCAATAATTTAATAGTTATATTAGAGGATTGCTGCTGATGACATTCAAATGGAGCTTCCAACAAGAGAATGAAAATGTGACTTTTTTCACTCGATGCATGTTTTGTTCTTATAGAGAAAAATTACACAAAAACAAAGGCCACATAAGTTGCCATTATAACAAATTTTCAACACACCCCTGACCCCACAAAGATATTACATTGATGGCCATGCAAATTTTGTTCTTATACTGAATTCAGAGCACTCATTTCAACATGGTCAAATTGTCACTTCTAGTGGGAGTTGATGGAAGGAATGATATTTTTTATTTTCAAGCAAATCTTGAGGAGCTAGCCACCCAAAGAATTGCATTTTCACAAGATGCTCAACATTAAGATCATGAAGAGAAGGAGAGGTGCAGAAGATAAATGAAGAGTATTTAAAAATTTCTAATTGAAGTGTTTCAACTAGGAAACCAAAATTGCCAAATTGGTTGACAGGAGAAATTTGATTACCCAAAGAAAGCATATGTAGAATGAAGTATAACCAAACATTGAACATAGTAGTCCACTGCATGGGTTACATTAGAGTAATATCACCTAACATACCAGTATAATGCTAAAATGATACAGACTGTGATCAACTGTCATGCACTCAACCAAAATGATTGCATTCAATCATCAAGACAACTGGGTGGGTATGGAAAAAAATTTGGCAAGCGGAATTCCAAAATTAATGAGGAACTAGTACTCCAGAGATGAAAGTTGAAGATGTGAAACATATTTTTCTCCAATTTACACTGGTTTCAGTCAACTAAATCTCTATGTTCCCACATATATTTTTTTCATGAAAAAGAAAAGATAAAAGACAGCAGAACTGGATGTAATTATAACAGAATATCGCAATGGAACATTTCATCAAACATGCATCAACTACAACAAAGAAAATTTTTCTTTCATGGCAACCTGTAGAGTGAAGACTACTTACTTTGGTTTATTTTTAGAGCTTCCACCGTCTAAAAAATCCCGCGGGAGAGTTAATTTACCAATAGACAGACTGACAGAGGGTCATCCATGTTCGCTAACCTGATCACAATCCACACAAGGCAATTCCTTTTGTTCGAAGAAACCCTGCGAAGTAGAAGCCACTAAAATTCAGTCTAATTGTGAGTTTTAACAACCAAAAACATAGATGAAAATGTGGTTCCTACTTTTTGGGCCCTTTAATTTTCACTTACCGTTTTTGGAATATATGTGGTAAAGACACATACCAACCAACAAAGCAAACTTTTAGTATTCATTTTCTTGGGCATGAAAAATGTCAATTTCCATCAGCTGATGTACTTGCCAAAGGAGATAGGTTGCAAATTTTGGAAAGATGAAATTGCCTCAGAGGAAGGGAAAAAGGTAGCTCTTTTAAAGCTCATATGTGCATCAAAGACTGATTAGTAAGAACAATGGCGGAGGCAGCTGGGGGCGCGGGGGGTCGGCCGCCCCCACCAGCGGCCGGAGTTCTCAGCCAGCGTCAAAAAAACAATATAAATTTGGATCTCTCTCAATTGAGAAATAAACATAAAAACAAAGTTCAATTGAGAAAGACATGTTCAAACCGATCAATTTTGGAGACGAATTTGCAGACTTTGACGAGGCAGAGAAGATATGCCGGCAGTGAGGAATTCGGAATCGGATTCTTTCTCCCGAGTCCGTCGTTCCGTCCTGATGAATCCTCAGTTCTCAGATGATGAATCTACTTTCCTGAAACAAATAAACAGTTAAATGAATTTGGGTCCTGATAAATCCCGATCTCGGATTCTTTCTCTCAGATGATAGATAAATCAGTTGAATGAATTTGGGCCTGTTTACAGACAGGCCCGCTGGATAAGCTTGTAATCGGCCCACTAGATAAAAAATTTTTGGATCTGATTATAGACAAAGAACTTGGGCCTAAGGTCATCTCCAACAGCTTCCCCAAACTGTTGGAAATTGTACTTTTGGAGAATTTTTAGCCATTTTTTTGCCCCAATAGCTTCCCTATCAAATTCTCTATAATGGAGAATTCTCCAAAAGATTGAAGTGTTTTCCCTATATTTAGAGAATTCTCCAAATTTATTTGGAGAATGCATTAATTAAAAGTTTATACATGGAAACTTGTGATTGACCATATGAAATTTTATAAAAAAAATTATATATAAGTAGAACTTAATAAATCTAATATTCTCTAAAATGAAGAAGCTGTTGGAGTTGAAGTAAAATTTATTTGGAGAATATAACTTTTGGCTCTTCATTTTGGAGAAAATTATAGAGGAGTTGTTGGAGATGGCCTAAATTTGGTTCAAGTGAGGACCACTTTTTTGGTAAGACCTTTTGCTTAGGCATGGCAATTTCACCTGCACGGCTGCACCCGATGGGTACCCGAAAAAAACCCAATCAAAACCGGGTGAAAACGGGTTTCGGGTGATAGAGCGGGTGCATTTTTGGGTATGGCCTCACCCGACCCGACCCAGCCCGATCACCCGACCCCGTCACCCGACCTGATCACTCGATTTTTTGTCCCACATCGAAAAATTAGTAGAAGGAGAGGAGAAGGGGAGCTTATAAAAAGGGAAGGAGAGGAGAAGAAGGGGTTAAATGTTTGAAGCCTAACCATAGAGATGGGCTTTAAGGCTTTATAATTAAATCTATTTTTTGGGCTAAATCTATTATGTAGGTCCTATATAAATAGGTTTAAATTTTAGTTTAAAATTTAAAATTTTATTAGATAGATGGATTAAACGGGTTGACTCGTAATCCGACCCGTAAACACGGGTTACGGGTTAAGTTTATTTTGTTTACGAGTCGTTGGATTGACTCGTTGAACAACTGAAATTAAGTTTCAACATTTTTTATAATACCCGGAAAAAAAAAACCCGACCCGACCTGAAAACCGACGGATTTTGGATGGGTCGGTTTCGGGTGACACTCGTCGAGTGAAAATACCGGGTCGGGTGGGCGGTTTACAACCGCGGGTCGGGTGGTGGAAGTAGTCCACCCGCACCTGACCCGACCCATTGTCATGCCTACTTTTGCTTAAAATGAGGACTAATCTCAACCATTAGATTTACATCATCACTATATATTGGATGGTCAAGACTTTTTTATTTTTTTATTTATTTTTATTTTTTATTTTGTGCTTTGTTTAAAAAAGCTTTTAACATGTTAAATATGATAGTTCAATTTTTATATACTACGAGTTCATTTTTATACACTAAAAGTTCAATTTTTTTATGTTAGGAGTTCAATTTTTTGTATTGTATGTGTTCAATTTTAATATTCTATGAATTTATTTTTCAATCGATGATAAGTTCAATATTTATGTGCTTTGAGTTCATTTTTCAAATAATTCGATTTTCACATAACTAAAAAAATATTTAAAAAATAAATGATTTTTTTGAATTTTTTTTTAACCTTTTTATAATTACTTTCTTATTTAAAAAAAGCGTTAAAAATTTTAAATATGACAATTCAATTTTTATACACTACGAGTTCATTTTTATACACTAGAAGTTCAATTTTTCTAAATTGTATGAGTTCAATTTTTTTATTTTACGAGTTCATTTTTTTATCTATTATAAGTTCAATGTTTATGTGTTGTGAGTTCATTTTTCATATAATTCGATTTTCACAACTAAAAAAATAATTGATTTTTTAAAAAATATTTATTTATTTTTTTGATTTTTTTCCTTTTTTAAAATTATGTTCTTTTTATAAATAAAATCTTTAAAAACAGTAAATATGACAGTTCAATTTTTATAACTAATAGTTCATTTTTATACTAGAAGTTCAATTTTTTATGTTAGAAGTTTAATTTTCTATATTGTATACTTTACAAGTTCATTTTTTTTATCAATGATAAGTACAATTTTTATGTGCTTTGAGTTCATTTTTTTTTATAAAATTCGATTTTCGCAAACCCAAAAAAAAATAAAAAAATTGAAAAAAAATAATAATTTTTGAAAAAAAATCTTGACCATTCAATACATAATAAAGAAGTAAATCCAATGGTTGAGATTAGTTCTCATTTTAAGAAAAGAGTCTTACCACAAGGGTGATCCTCACTTGAGTCATGCCCATTTTTAGTATACATTATAAATGGCTAATTAGTTAAAAAAATCCTTGGTATGAAGAGTGATGGTTGTATAATTCGTAATATTTTATGTTATACATTCGAGGAATTTGAACTAAACTATATACTAAATTAGAACAATAAATTTATAAGTGACATTTGTAAGATAAATATATATATTTTATTTATAAACTCACGTATTTCTACAAAAAAAAATTATTAAAAAAATTAGAATATATTTGCATATAAATCATTTAAAATTTATTTACGTACTAAGATAGGTAATTATATAATACAAACTCCCAAAATAAATCTATCAAAATTTTATTTTAAATCTTATTGAATAAAATAGAATCTTAAATATTTTTTAATAAAATATCTTTTTTATCTTATTAAAAGATCTTCATCTTCATATTAGAAATGATGTTAATTTTAAAAGGAATTAATAAAAATAACTTCTGGCACTAAAAAAATTCTATAAAATTTACCTATTTTAACAAAGCCTTTATTAAAATTAAAATAATAAAGGCTTGTTGTGTGTCGCTTGTTAGTGAAATGGTTAGTTGAGTTTGATGACTCAATGGCCATCTTTTTGGTCTTCAACTATGTTTCTCGCTCTATATACTTCTATTCATGTGGAAATTGATTCTCTATTAATTGTTCAAAGAATTAACAATTTCAACTCCACCTCACATATTTAAGTTGCTTGTTTAAAAATATTAGATCTCTTTTATCTACTTTTATGTGTTCTAAATTATCTTATGTTAATAGAACGGAGAACATTGTGGCTTATTATATAATTTGTTTAGTGTCTTTGTCATGATGAGATCATGTATATGGGTCTAATATACTATCATGTGTACTATATTAGTGGAACTTCATAATTTAATAAAAATAATTATGCTTTGACTGGAAAATCAATGAACTATATTATTTTAGATTAAAAATAAGTTATTGATTTGATCAATATTGTGTTTATTTGCGTAAAATTTTAATTTAGTTCGTAAAAATAAACTTTTAAGTTAAATTTCTTGATTAATGAAACAATATTATCTCTATTTTGTATATGAGTTTATGTTCATTTACTAATTAAATCAACTATTAATTAGTTATATAACCAATTTTATAATAATTTGATCAAAATTTCAACTTTTTTCAAAAAAAAAAGTAATTTAGTGTATTTATAAGAGTTTATTCAAATGAATAAGATTGACGTACAAAAAAAACACTAAAAATTAAATCGCATATACTAATGAAGTTATGAACTAATATATTATATTTTTTCTTTATTTCAGATAAAAATAAATTTAAAAATTGTTTAAAAAATAATTGTAAAAGATGTCATCGGGTAAAAAGATGTTAAGTGGTTAAAACTTGATCATAAATAAGTATAAAAATATTTAATACTAATGGTTTAGAAATGAAGACATAAGATTATCATATAAAAGAATTTAATGTTTTTTTATTTAAAATGCATGGTAATGTGACATCGTCTATTATTCAACATGTATGTGAATTGAATGAGATGTCGACATGTGATCAATTCTTTGGTGTATAAAGTCTTATCTATTCAAAGATTTTTAGGCTTAATTTAATCGCATTTAGTAAATAAGATGAAAATAGTCTATACTTGAACTATTAAAGTGTATACAAAGATACAAGCATAAATGTCCTCTTCCATTGAAAAAATATTTTTCTTTACCATACATTGTCTTCTCATTTATTTTTATTATGTGTCAATTTGTAGTGTTTTAAAACTTATTATTATCAAAATTTTGCATGTCACCTTAGTTTAACTTATTAACGTACACTTGCTTATATCGAGAAGAATTTTGAGGAGGTTGAAGAAAGCTCGCAAAAAATGGCCACTCAATCCGGAGGGAACCTCCGATTTACATGAGTTTTACATTATCTTTAATAGATTATCCGACCCCCTTTTAAACAATCCTAGCTCCGCCATTGAGTATGAAACGATAACAAAATTAACGAGACCAACATCAAACCTCCACAGAATTAACTTATTATTATCAAAATTTTGCATGTCACCTTAGTTTAACTTATTAACGTACACTTGCTTATATCGAGAAGAATTTTGAGGAGGTTGAAGAAAGCTCGCAAAAAATGGCCACTCAATTCGGAGGGAACCTCCGATTTACATGAGTTTTACATTATCTTTAATAGATTATCCGACCCCCTTTTAAACAATCCTAGCTCCTCCATTGAGTATGAAACATAACAAAATTAACGAGACCAACATCAAACCTCCACAGAATTACGCAGAAAACTAAACATATGGAATCTCACTTTTTAGAAACTACAGAGAGACAAAAATTAAATGCAAGGGGAGGTTGCTTAGTTTTACCTCTTTTCGAAAATTAATATTATATGTGTATGGATGTTTGAGAGGAGAGCTCAAATAAACCAGCCCTACAATAATGATCACAACCTTTATGAACAATAAAAATGGACAAATATTAAACCAAATGAATGTTGAGTTTCAAAATTACACATCAAATATGAAACCTTTGCATGTGATTCCCTACATATAAATTTTAGTCTTTGATGTCATTCTAGTCGCACACAATCCTAGCCATATTCTAACCCCCCCCCCCCCCCCCCCCCCCCCCCCTCCACACACTTGCAACCCTTCTAGACTGTCGATAGATGCTACAACAGTTGGCCAAAGAAAAAATAGATCAGAAGAACACATAAGTAATAAAAAAATTCCATTTTAGAGCTTCAACCAAACACTAAAAATCTGTCCTTCTATATACAACTAAGATATCACCAACCATGCACTAAGAATATAAATTTACAACATACAACTATCATACATTAATCGAAACCCATCATCTAACAACTGCTATACCGAATCATCTAAATAAATTAGACCCAAACTCTAATTTGGACATAGGAACAAGCCAATAGAAGAATCCAATTGCATAAATGGATGAGAGTTCAATAGGACCAACAAGGAATCGGAACTATATAGAGAAGGGTGGATGCTAATGGTTTAATAAAATCTCGAAAATTTCATAACCGAACACCTCAAATAAATGTGAATGCATAGATTCCAAGTTTCCACCTTTGCACAGCCAAACGTCTTTTTGCAGCCTTAGTTGTCCATAAAAGGCGTCACAGTGGTTTGTTACCGACTGTGCGCCGAGAGCGCATGAGCCAGGAGCGTTTCTTGACGCATGGCCATGAGCGGCGGTTGTGCTGGTCGTCCGCAAAGGCGCGCACGATTGAGCGGAGAGAGAGAGGTGGAAGCAGTGGCGAGGGGACAGATTTTTGGCAGAGGGGCACACTATTAAAGTGAAAACGAGAATTATAAAGAAATCTAAAATTTTAGAATTGGTCGAAATTGCGCATAATTAAATTTTTTTTAATAGTAATTATTTTTTTTATTTTAAATTTGAAGAACTAAAATTTAAATAAATTTATAATTTAAATTCAATATAATTTGGTAAAAAATAAAGTGATTCATAAAAGTTGATAAAATATATTATTTAATAATTATATTTTTCTGAAATATAATTTGGTGAATTATATAAGGAAATATGTTTTTCAAAGTTTTTATTTAAGTTGTAATTTTTTAAGGATGAAAATGTGTTGAATGAGAGTTTGGGTGAACTTTACAATCAACATTATTATAAGGAGACGAAACACGTGAATAACAAGAATCGTCGTTTCTTCCTTACTTCTTTTCTTTGTTTCGTTTTCAACTAGGGCTTAATTTCGTAAGCTAAAATTTTATAATATATAATAATTTATCACAATTTTAACAAACTTGATTAATTAATTTACAATGAAACCCTAAAATTAAAAGACTAAATGAAAGTTAGCTAGATTCCCTACTTAATTTTGTATATCTGCAAATTGAAACTTTGACGATATACAATAGGGGCACTGACTAAATGAAGGTTACATAATCCCCACTAATTGTCGCGTCCTCCCGGCTTAGTGGGAGTCATAGGCCCCAACCAAGCTATGCCCCTTGTTGGGAGGTAGGAGGATGTGCGAAGTGGTGGTGGTCATGCGATAGATAAAAAATAGAATATATATTGAGTTTGTAATAGTAGAGTCAAGAAGCCAATTTGCTCTTATTATGGCACTTTACTATTTATATTAGCTGACTAAAAGGTATTTAGTTGTTATACTTTTTAAGGTAGTATAAATAGGAAAAGCTTAATGTGCTTAATGTAACATAAACACAAAATATCAATCCAAAATGCATTTTGAATATGCTTTGAATTCTCATTCCTTTCTTTCATAGTTTTTTTTACTTGATTCTGAAAGTCGTCATAGTATCAGAGAGCTAGGTCAAAATTGAGATAGAGAGAAGCCTAATTAATTTCTTTTCTTGTTTGTGAGAGTGGGTTCTAAATCAATAGTGGAATCGAGAGGTTTGATTCGAGAATAAGCATTTTTCAAATCATCAAGTTGAATGGAGCAAAATAAGGTGGTCCACTATCACTGCTGAATTTAGATGTACCAGGAACATCCCTAACTTGTGTAGCCTTAGATGGAAGCTATTTCATTTTTTGTGATCGGATAAGATTTAGGGTAGCCCAAGTACTACTTGAGATTAGCCTAGAGCATCCGCAAACGGATGAAAACTGAAACGGTTCTAAATAATTAAATTTAGGACTTCGCCGTCCATGAGTGTCGAAGCGAAGACCTCTAGGTTCCCCTTGAGGTTTTAACCGCTAGACTGGGCTCCTCACCCTGATGGAAGCTATTTCATTGTCTAGAGTAGGAAAATTCATATGGCACTTGGGGCAAACCTCAAGCTAGGGTTCATAGACGAGTTGTTGGCATGTCCTAAAGATGGATCTCGAGATTTTTCACGTTGGAAGAGATGCAATCACATGGTCGCTTGCTGGATCCTCAATTCCATGGTGGTCGAGCTCTCAAATTTGTTCATCTACACCATTTCAACACGAGATTTGTGGAATGAAATCACCGAGAGATATAGTCAAGGCCCTATGATATATCAACTTAAGCAATAGTTGATGAAAATTACTCAGGAAAATTTGTTTGTTACCTCATATTACACAAAACTCAAGCTTTGATGGGCCGAGATACAATGTTTGAATAGAATTATAAATTGCAAGTGTGGAATGTTGAGTAAATGCAAGTGTATGGTGATGAGTTGATTCTTGGAACTAGAAAACTAAAATCATTTAATTCCCTTTTTACTTAACTTGAATGGTGACTTCAAGTCAGTTAAGAGTCAAATCCTATCCTTAGATCCTCTTCCAAGCCTGAATAAGGCATATTATTTGGTGATGCAAGTAAAGAGGCAAAAACATATTATACAAGTTGTTGTAGAACTTGTGGCTTTCATGGTAGCACCACCAAATGCAAATCGGTCTGGGATTTTCTAAATCTTGTTTATTTTGCATTCTTATACAATTTTTATTAAAGTTTTTTCATCATCAAAAAGAGGAATTTTTTTGGAAAACTAATTGTTCCCTTAGGTTTTAATGATGATAAACTCCATGAATTTTATGTTTTACATTTGGAGGTGTTTTAGGTGTTTAACCAAGGAACAAATTACATAGAAGAATCGCCAAGCACAAAGGAATAGGAAGAAACAAGAGCAAAGCTAATTCAAATTCGTTGGTTCCAAGGAAACAACGCAAGGACACAAAATGCTATTTATGGAAGGCGACAACAAGGTATGCATGCCTAGAGTTCCGAATTGATAAGAGGCGGTTGTTATCTTGTCTTGGAAGTTGGAACTTGCAAGCTTTGTGATTAGGATAGTTTTATTTTTAGATAGAAATATTATTAAAGATAAAACTATATAAATATCCTTCCATATTATATTTATGGATATAATGATAATATCCAAAGTATATAAAGAAGGGTATGCCTAGGATTACTTTAACGCTTTTCATAGAGATAACTTTGTGAGCTTAGTGAGAACAAAGAGAGGAGGAACACGAGAAGTCTTGGTGAGTTGTGTATGAGTCATGATCGTGTGGTCGAGTTTGATAGATCGAGTTCATAGAGTTCATTCGATGCTTAGGAGCAAGGGCTAGTTATTAGGAGTTATGTACACCTAGAGACTGTTGTTTGTGTTTGTATGTTCGTTTCTACATAATAAGATTAGCAAATTTGATCGGGAAATCTTGTCTTTCGTATACTTGTTTTTTCGCGATGCCTAATTCACCGATCATGAGGGATCAATGCTTGTATTCTAAAACACCCGATCCAACAACTATTTATAGGGCTAGGCCTACCTTGATGTTGGATCAAATGTGTTAGAATACAAACACTAGTCCTAAGGGATAAATGAACTGGAAACTTTGGTTTCTAGGTGTACACAACTCCTAGTGACTTTATTTGATTGATCGAACTTACAAATGCGAACTTTGGTTTCTATGTATACACAACTTCTAATGATGAACCTCTATTCCTTATGATCGAACGACTGTATCTAACTTAATCTAGTGAACTCGACCACATGAACTTGATTCACACATAACTCCTCAAGATACCCTCGTGTTCTTATTATGCTTTGATCGCACTAAGCTCTCAATGATTTCTATGGAAGTATGAAAGCGAAAGAAATAACATAGACACAAATTGTATTTATATACTCATGGCTAGAAAAGATTCTTTGGGATTGAAACTCCCATTGTGAATTTGGTTGAGATGCTTCCACATCTCCTTGGTTGTATCCAAGTTTGAGGCTTTGCACTCGTCTTTAGGGCTAAGACAATTGTTCATGTAGGTTTTGTCCAAGTAGTTTGCTTCCATGACTTTGAAGTTATCTGATCTCATCAGCATTGGATTAGCCTTCTTGTTGTCCATAACCTAGAGATCGCCATATTTAATAAATATCCAAAATTGTAAGTTTTTGCCTTTGATCCAATCGGACATTTAGTTTTTCCACTGATCATATTGCCTTGGAAGAAGGAATGTTGGTTTATTGTTCCCTTATCCAACTTCATAGTTTAAAGAACTCATCTTTGTACTTGCAAGAAAACACACAATCTTGAGCGACAAGGCTCTGATACCAATTGTTGGATCAAGTGTGTTAGAATATCTTAGGATTAGTGAACAAGGCAGCAAAAATTAACGAACACAAGTAAACAAAAGATAAAGTTTCCAATCAAATTCACTAACTTTATTAGATTGATTGAACTTACAAATGCAAACTTTGATTTCTAGGTGCACGCAACTCTTAGTGACAAACCTTTGTTCCTCAACCTGGAACAACTCTATCTAACTCAATATAGTGAACTCAACCGCACAAACACAACTCTCAAGATACCCTCATCTTCTTCTTCTCCTTTGATCGGACTAAGCTCTCAAGGATTTCTATGAAAGTACGAAAGCATAAGAAATAACTTGAACACAAAATGTATTTATATACTCATGCCTAGAAGAGGTTCTTTGAATTCAGAACTTCCATTGTGAATTTCGTTGCGATGCTTCCACATCTCCTTGGCATTAGCCAATTTTGAGGCTTTGCGCTTGTCTTTAGGCCTAAGACCATTGTTGATGTAGGTTTTGTCCAAGTAGTTTGCTCTAATGACTTTGAAGTTATCTGGTCCCATCAGCGTTGAATTAGCCTTCTTGTTGTCCATAACCTAGAGATCTCCACATTCAATAGAAATCCAAGATTGGAAGTTCTTGCCTTTGATCCAATCGGACATCCAGCTTTTCCACTGATCATATTGTCTTGGAAGAAGAAATGGTGGTTTGTTGTTCCCTGATCCAACTTCATAGTTTGAAGAACTCATCTTTGTACATGCAAGAAAGCACACAATCTTGAGCGACCAGGCTTTGATACCAATTGTTGGACCGAGTGTGTTAGAATACCTCAGGATCAACGTACAAGGCAATGGAAATTAATGAGCGCAAGTAAATAAAAGACAAAGTTTCCAATCAAATTAACTAACTTTATTAGATTGATCAAACTTACAAATGCAAACTTTGATTTTTAGGTGCACGAACTCTTAGTGACGAACCTTTGTTCCTCAACACCGAACAACTCTATCTAACTCAATCTAGTGAACTCAATCACACAAACTTAATTCACGCACAACTTCCAAGATACCCTCGTGTTCTTCTTCTCCTATGATCGCACTAAGCTCTCAAATATTTCTACGAAAGTATGAAAGTGTAAGAATAACCTAGATACATATCATATTTATATAGTCATGGCTAGAGGAAATTCTATCCATAAATATAAGATATGAAATAGTTACATAGACTTCATTCTATCTTAGAAAACTATTCATAAATAAAATATATCTAAAAATCTTCATGCTTGGCCCACCAATCCACTTTTCTTATGCTCCAAGAAAACCAATCAAACCTCCTTTGACAACTTGAAAGCCAAACGTGTCTCCCTCGTTTCCACCTTCAATAAATAGCATTACATGCCTTTGTGTTTTCCTCTAGGATCAACGAATACAAAATAGCTTCTACTTTGTTTCTTTTGTTCCTTAAGGCTTGTGAATTATTCTTTGCACTCTTCTCCTTAAGTTAAGCACCTAAAATACCTCCAAATGCAAATCATAAAATCCACAATATTTTTCATCATCAAAACCCAAGGGAACAATCGATTTCCCAATACTTGATTTGGCCACAATTGTGGCCAAATCACCATGAATTTCGGTTTGCATACAAATAAGACAAGAGCGAAGGTGAAAGGAATGAAGAGAAAAAAAGATGAGGCATGCGTGAGATTCTGGTTTTGGGAAATTACGGATCAACTCTATTTAGTTTTGGTTTTGGAAAAAAATGTCATATCATTGTGCTTTAGATGTTTGAAAAATTAGAGTTTTTGCCCCATCTTTCCTAGTTGTGTTAATTAGCATCCTTCTACCTTACATCTTTTTATTCTTTCCAAAAATATTCTCTTCTAACACATATCCGTAATAAATATTAAGAGATTTAAATTATTTTTTATAAATTTATCTTCACATCTCCTTTTTCATCTTATAAAAGTTATTATTTCATTAAGATAAATTCCATAAAAATAATCGCCTTGAATTTATCAAAGACAAGAATATCATTATTTATTTATTATATTAAAAATATTACTTTTGTGTTAATTAGTTAACTACTCTTTTGAATTTATTTACTTCTAAAATATCTTTTTTCCCTAATGAATACTTATTTAAATATTTGGGTAAGATCGACATAATAATGTAATCATAACTTAGGTTATATATGAATTTTCTTAACTTTTAGAAAATAATACCAATACTTTTATTATTTGGCCAACATAAGTTCCCACCTTTATATTTAAACCAAAAAATTCATTTGAATTGTAAAATTAACTTTAAAAATATTTATTCATCTATTTTAATAAATTTTATTCATAAATATTTTAAACATACTTCTAGACTTATAATAAACAAGAAAACAACCTCAACCATATTTATTTAAACCTTTAAAACTTTGGGTTATTAAACTAGTAATCACTTAAAGAGAGTTTCGTCTCCGAAACTAGAAGAGGTAAGATAGGGAAAACTATCAAAGTACTCTCCTTTACAAGAGAGGGTTATAATAGGGTGACTGGGCGAGTAACAAAATCATTTTAAATCTCATCACATATGATTTGTAGTCCGATTATAATTGTATCTTAATTATCTAGTTCTTATTTCTTTTATTATTTTTCGATTGTGTCTTTCGTTCACAATTTTATGGAAGTAACTAGCATTACTATATAAAAGTTTAATGTGCTTAACACTACACCATTCCGTTGATTTAGCGTCTAGGATTTAGTGACCACAAAATATGGTCTCTATTTAGCGACCACATGGTCTCCAAATCCAAGCCCAAAAAAACTTAGTGACCATGTGGTCGTGAAATTAGCGACGACGGGCGCAATGGTTGCTAAAACGAAGTTGAAGAACAAGTGATATTGGAAGCACACTTTCGCCAATGATCCTAACTCCCATGTAAGGATTAACTAATTTATATAATGAAGTAATTCATTTCAATTTTAATGTATAATAAATTAATTACTTTTAATTTCTTCATATGTAGGCTGACAGTCCAACCATTTTCGATCCCAACATTGCAATAATAGCTCGTGGACCCGCTAGAGCTGTCAAGACATATCCTGGTTATTTTATGAATTGTTAGCAATTCCATACAAAGATACACGCATCAACTCGAGCAACTAACAATAGTCGAGTTTGTGTTCTTAGAAAAAGTTGCGACACTGACGAGGAGGACTACTATGACATGTTAGATGAAATAATTGAGCTCAATTACATATGACCAATCGTCAAGCACCCTATTGTCTTCAACTGCTCGTGGTTTGACACTAGAAGTTGTGGAGGAACCCACACTCACCCTCAATTGAAGCTTGTTGATGTTAATAGACATAAAATGTTGAGAACGAAGGACTGTTACATTTCAGCACATCAAGTCACTTAAGTGTATTTCCTTGAATACTCAATGATGGTGCTCAAAATAACGATGTGTGAACAATGGGCACGAAACATGAGGTAAAAAGAGTAAGCGAGGCCCTCGAAGTCCCCCTCCCCGAGGCCTTTTCCATACCCACCAAAAAAAGTGAAGTCCTTGTTTCCGCGAGGCCTCAAGTCGCGGGAGCGAGGTCCAAACCTCACAAAACTCACCAATTAAGGTGGCCAGGCAACTCGCCACAAGAAATAACGAGGATAAACCTCGCATACTCAAAAGCTGACATTCCTGCCCCGCTTGGCTAGTAAAAACCACCTAACTCTCGACCAATAAGCAGCCACCTACGTCTCGACCAATCGAATGGTCGAAACTCAAGCGTCCTACATCGGAAGTTGGCAAGAACCATGATCCTCAAGCATCTATATATAAAAGGGAACCTCGAAGGTTACAGGGGGTTGAAAAACATCTTGAACTCAAGAACTATCTTGTTTGTTGAAGATTGATGTGTTGGAATCATCGTAAAGACCACGCTACAACCAAGAGAAGGTCCAACAAAAAGACTTCAGGTCGCCCAAAGAGACCTCGTCTCAACAAGATCTCGTTGACTGCTTCGCAAACTACAATCTCTATGTAATCGCTTAAAGTTTCTAACCTCGCTGAGTAGATAGCAACCCCCAATTTGTAATAGAAAAAGAGCTCTCTAGTAGTTTGTAAGTGGTAATCTCGTTGTAACAAAGGGGTCTCAAATCTCGTTAGGTCGAGACCTCAAATCTTGTAAAAGGAGATCTAGGGCATAATCTCGTTGTTGTAACCTCGTTCGAAAATCATAAATAAAAGCAAGGGTTTGTCTCATCAAATATATATTATAATCTCGTTTCTTGTCTTAGTGTTGGTTTATTTCGGGTTTCATCACTCAAAGGTTAGGCATACATACGTTGATTGGATAGTGGTATGTAAAGTGAAGTCACATGTGTGGCCTGATAAAGTTACCGATGTAGACCCTAATGAGAGTAGTTCACGTCAGGTTGCCATTGATGAGGCATTTCAATAGGATTCGTCACTTCCACGAGTTATCAACAATCTAGATGATGTTGATCAACTTGGTTTGCTAAATGACCCAGGTTGTACTTTTCATGTCGTTGTTGTTAATGCAGGGATGTCTAGCGAAATAACGTTAGAAGGGGAGTTTGAGACTGAATCAGATATTGGTGAGGAAGAGTTGTATTAAATTTGATAACTCGTGTATAATTTTCAAATTAATTGGATGAACTTATTGATTTTCGTGTAACCTTTTAAAATTATATGAATGAAATACTTATTGATTTGTTGTGGAATTGATGACTTAGGTTGATGAATTGATTTGTTGTTGATCGGGTGAATTTGATGAAGAATTCGGTAAAATTTGATGAATTAGGTTGTCCAATTGATTTGATGAATTTGATTGAATTAGGATGATTTTAGGGGAAAATTATTGTTGTCGGCTTTTTGTTGTTGAATTAGGATGATTTTAGATGATTTTGTTGTTAAATTTGATGAATTAATTGTTGTCATTGTGGAGGAAAGGTATGACAACAAGGCCTTTTACAAATTTGGTCAATTAAGTTTCGTATTTATTAAATATAGTATAACACATTTTAAAGATTTTTTTAGGCTGGAGTCGTCTAGTTACATGTCACGATGGTTGTCGTCCGCGACCAGCAACTAGTTGGACCAACAGGCTTTAGAGTTCCGCCTAGTGAGTCCAAAAACCCGAGCTCATTGGTTTGAGGCTTGGAGGGTAAGGTTTGGTATTTGAAAGTTTATAAATAAGGATTTGCATATTAATATTGTTGTTTATTTTTTCTGTTTCAAACACACTTCCACTACGATGACACTCAGCCTGGCATGGACATCGATGCTCCACAAGTTGTGGGAGAATCGGGCTACTTGATGGTACGATGACTTGGTTGGGAAGTGTCATGCCGAGAGTTAGAAACCAAAGTGGCTAGAGATGGCAGCATGAGACCTTTGGGTGGTGGCCTGGAACATGCCCGAGTTCAAGGTGAAGTCATAGCGACAAAGGGCGAGTTAGCATGCAAATCCTGTTGTCCACACTAGCGGTTCGAGGTCCCACCGCGAGGACAGAACTTTGATGGTATGAAAATTGATTGTTTTTTTAAGTACTTAAATTTATATTTCTATAGTTGTTAATAATTTATTTATTTCATAGGAACAATAATCTGGTATGCAAATTGCACCTCTCGAGCTGCAAATGAGGCACATACACAAGGCCTGAACCGACATTTTGTACAACAATCAACTAATATCATTTTAAGTGTTTTGTTTTACTTTAGCAATATAAATTCGTATTTATTATTTCCATAGTTAATTTAGGTTAGGTTTCTAACATATTTTAGGCGCGGTCCCGAGCGATCCTCATCTAGAGGTCCTCCTCGTCCAGCACCCCCATCGTCCTTTCAAGATTAGTGTGAGGCATATCTGGAGGTTGTTGAAAGGGTTAGACAAGGAGGCACTATTTTCGAGCACGTTTGCACCGTGTCGGATTACTATGACGATCAGTTGAGAACGTCGTGCAAGTAGCCTCCTCAGATAGCATCAATGGAGCAGGAGAAAGTCTTCTTGCATCCTCACGTTGAGCAACTCACGCATAACCAAAATGAGCAAGCCACCAACTTAGCCCCTTAGCAAGCCCAGATTGATCTCCTCTAGAAATTTATGGAAGATATGAGGTAGAACCAAGGACCGCCATCCACGTCTCGTCCACTCGAATCCGACGATGCGAACATGACAAATTAGTTTAGTTTCGTAAATATTTCTATATGTATTATTGTAAATATTTAAATTAATTAAATTTTAATAATATTTAATATTTTTAATTCTTTTAAATAATAATAATATAAAATAAATAGTATTAATATTAAAAAAATATAGCCAAATTTAGCAACAATGCGATCGCTAAATCATGGTCTAGATTTAGCAATGAAATGTCGGTGTCCGATATCGTGACCACGTGGTCGCTAATTTGTGTGGTTGCTAAATTCAACGATCACATGGTCGGTAAAGTCATTAGTGACCACGTGTAGAGACCAAATTATGGTTGCAAAATGCATATAGATAACAGGTTTTATGGTCGCTAAATCGTCCCTTTTTATAGTGTAATTTTCGCTCATTGGTTCCAATAGGTTTTTTAAAAAAGAAGTTCTTCCTTTTATATTTACTATTCGGATTTGTTTTTCTACCATCCCGGAGATGCGAAGATGGAGAGTTGTGGATATTTGTTTGCATTTTGATCAACCCTTGTTCAAATTTCCTGATTTGTTCAAATATGTTCTTAAATACGGCGTTATTCAATTGTTTTGTGTGTTGTTTTAATAACTAGTATATTTTATCATACCTTTTACTTTCCTTTTATATATTTTTTCAATTTTTATTTTCTAATTTTAATTCTTTTCATTTAATAATTCATTTATAATATCATTAATAATTTAAAGTTCAAATAATTAAACCACAAATAAAGAAAAATTAATTACAAAAATATCTAAAAGGCATAATTTCCATTTTGGGAGAATAGGTGATACTTTAAAAAAAACTAGAGGATTGACCCCGTCCGATGGACGGGATCAATATATTATTCTAGAATAACTTTATAATAATTTTCTCCATGGACAACTTGTTTGCAGATTACTTGACAACAATATTGTCCTCAAGCTGAATGATGTAAATGTTGTCCTTATAAATCCTATACATTTCTTTGTTTGGAACAAGGGTGAAGTTCTTTATGATATATATGTTTCTCTACTCTAGTTTAGCCACAAAGCAATGAGCAGCATTGCTCCATAAGTACACTACATAACAATCTCCTATAATCATAAATAGATAAAGGTATGTTAGATGATGAAATTACAACTTTGAATTAATGTTTGATGGGAAATTTATTGTCGTAAACAAGGAAGTTGGTACTAAGATATATGCCATATGCATTTGTGACATCCCATATTTTGCATAAAATAATTTCAATCTCATTCTCAACACCATATTTTGCACATGAAGTTTGATAGGAAGTTGATGAAAGGATAAGCGAAGAGAATATGGAATGACATATAGTATTAATTATTATTATTATTATTATTATTATTACACACAACTATATGCATAGTGGAGGGATTTGAAAGAATACTATATATACTTTGTACATAATTATTGTCAACTAAATTAATGGTTTAAAAAATATCATTTATTGGATTTGAGGGAGAAATTTTATAGTTGTTAAGATTGTGTCTTTTTGACCAGTTTGTACATATTAGACCCCTATATGTCTACCCTCCACGATAGCTTAACTACGTTTGCGAAGTATTTTATAAAATCCATGTTTTTAAATTTAAAAGGTTGAGTTTCACTAGTCATGTGGTTGAGGAGTCCAAGTGAGATAAGACAGTGATCTAAGGAAGATAAAACATGATTCTTAATCCAAATGTTTGGGAACCATTGGGGATGGTAAAAACCATATCCGATTTTTATAGATATTGTCGGCATTTGATTTAACCTAAGTTCTTTCCATGTTTTCATAGATATTGTGTCGAGATCTGATTTATTTTCATCCACCTGAATTCATTTGGTTGGGTCGGATGTCAATTAAGTTGTAATTGTCTTTGAAATGTATTGTTAAAACTCGAAATAAACAAACATTAAGTTTGAGGATTTAATTTAATAGAAACCATGAATATAAAGTTGTAGCTCTTTATTTTGCGTGTGAGAAACATTCACACATGCTTTAAAAGAGATTTGTACAATTCGAGATCATTTGCCTTTAGAAAGTGTGGGATCTTGCAACTCTTGGTGTTTGTCTAAATGCTAGACTTAGAAACTTTTAGGATTCTGCCTCGTAAATAACTGAGTTCTCCAAAAAGTTACAATACGTCAAATTTCTATTAATAAGAAAATATCTTGAGCCAGAGATGTTTTTCCGATCCTTGCAACCTTTGCCTTCTTGCTATTTATAGACGTTGGGGGAGATTAGACGTTGAGATTCCTCGGTGTGGAAGAACCATATTGATCTTCGAGGTGTCATTTTTTTTGTAAGGTAAATTCGGATAAAAGTGAAATATGAAACCCCAAGAGGTTGGTACAAGCTAAGCTAGACAGCCAAGGGCATACATGGACAAGCACGTAGGCCTTCCATACTATGCCCAATCAAACAAAAGCGTAGTGGACAAGCACGCTGGCCCTCCAAGCTACGTCAAAACATATCAATGGAACACAACTTCTCGGTTCTAACTGAGCTATGTATACCTTTGCGGACCTAACCGAGCTGCATGTGGTTCTCCCTTGAGCTTCTTCTGTCCATTTAATTCGTGCCTTGAGGCCAAGCATCATGAGTAGGTTGCCCGACGTCCTCCTAGTCTTCCCTCTAGCAGTCATGTGCATGGTCTTAACCGGGGATTCCTCCTCAAGGCCCATGAGCGTGTCCCTTTCCTCTATTTTCTTGTCCTTTTTCTTCTTTTGATTGAACTCTACCACCTCATAGGTCGGTGCCTTTGTAGGACCCCCATCTTTTCCATCCTCGGTGGGATTATTTGAGCCTTCGTCATCATTCTCTACACTAGCATTCACGTCCTCCGAAGAAGGCGTTTGAGGCTAGGATCCACGTCTTCCTTGCTCGAGTTCAAGTGTCACGTTATCACTCTCACTTTGAGACATGGACTCCTCAGTCTTGGTTTCCCCATCTTTCACAATGACATGCAAATTTAAGGCTTAGAGCTTTCCATTCTCACCAAGTGTTTCTCTCGGACTTCCGCTCTCACCTTGCTCTTCATTCCTTCTTTTTACCATTGATGCACCACTCTTCATGTGTTCTTGGTTCTCTTCAACTCTCTTGTCGGTGTTCTTGTCCTTTGGCGGCTCAATGTTGGAAGTCAAGTTTGCTTATGGGGGCATGGAGTGATGACGGAATAGATCCTTGGGAAGTCCTTAAACCGGGCACACTGGAATTGTGTAAATAAATGAAGGAGATGTTTAGAGCTGCAAAACGAAAGAGTGCACAAGAACTTCGTCAGCTCGAAGTGAAAATAAGACACCAAGAGGAAGTGACGCGACGACGAAAGAAATACATTAACAACTTGCATTTAGACATAGTTTAGGACATGTTTACTTTCATGTTTTGAGTCTTTTTAGCTTAGTTTTGAGCTAGTTTCAAGTTTGTTTCGTTTGTTTTCTTCATTCGGTATCTACTCTTGTATTGTGTGGATTTCCGGTTATTTTCCATGGAGATTCAAGTATTTTCAAGGATCATAGCTAAGAGGAGTGTTTCATGGTGCCTAAGTGATGAGGGACGGTGCTTACAAGTGGTTTCTCGGGTGCCAAGATGAAGCAAGAACGGAAAAAGGAAGAAAAGACAACCCAGCCAAGTACGTGGCCGGGATCTCAACTACCCGACCGGGTTCAAGACCGGATTTAAGATCGGGTTCTCCAAAATACCATCCTTGAGTCGCAGAAACTTACACGAGTGGGTTCTAGCCTGGGTAGTTCCCCGTGTCGGTGATGCGACCGCCGCCATGGATGCTAGCCAGGAGGACAACGCTTTCACACTTCGCTCATAAGGCCCAATCACTCGCGCTAGGACTCGAGCAATCTAGGCCGCGACACAGTCACTTGTGGCGCGCCTCTCCGCAGGCCACGGCGCATCCCTCGCCGCGCCGACGCACACTGCCTTGTGCGTCCTCGGCGTCGAGGAACCTCAACTCGGGCCAACAGTGACAACCTCCAACCCCTTATCACCATCGGACCCGAGCCTTGCCCCGTGCCATTGATCGCGTCTTGAGGTTCGCGAGACCCCCGCGCCAGCGTCGTAGTTCCGCGCCAGACGTGTGCCAGCGTCCGTGTCATGACCTCGCCAGCGTCGCGCCAGCCTTGTCGCGACACTCCTTGCTCGGCCACGGACGACATATCTTTTTATAGTAGTTTTTGCATTGTTTCTAATTCCGAACATTACCATTCTTAGTTTTATGGTTTTAGTAAGTGAATTATGGGCCTTGTGCCGATGATTTACGGACTTGCGCCGATGGGCCTTGATCTACGCATCAACCCTAGGCGCGCCGTCCCTTTTTATGGTTTTATTAGCTTGTTCTTGTGCCGCCTCCCTATATAAGGGGGATTAGGCTATTATTTTCAGCAGCGCACACTTAAGGATTAATTTAGTTGAGGGTTTTCTCCTAGTTTCTCCTTAGTGCTATTGCGTCGCCACCATTATCATCCAAATTCTCGAGATTCTCGTGTTCTTGCAATTGTTCGTGCCAAACTCAGTCAGTCCAACGCTGATTCGAGCCTCTCAAAGTCTTTCTCTATGCAGATTCGAGACACACTACTCAAACACCGAGTCGATCTGTCGCATCCCATACGAGGGACGCATCAACTGGAATCAGAGCCAAGGTTTGAGTAAGACTCGTTCAACCCTCGTTCGTTTATTCTCACATGTACTTTCCGCTGCATCTAACCCTAGATTCCATCCTCCACTTCACAAATCCGCCATCTAGGGTCCCAAATTTTTTTTCTTGCTTTCGTACATTGTAAAAAAAAAATTAACATCAACCGTGACCCTTACTCAACCGATCTATTGATTTTGGTGAAGTTGTTGCTTTGTCTTGCTAGTTGCATGAACTTAGGACTTGTTTTTCCAATTTCTCTCGTGCATCTGTTGAGATTGCTTGTGTGTTGCTTTTATTCATTTCTTGTTCCGATTCTAGAGGAGAAAGCCTAAAATTCGTAGTTGTCTTGCTATAAAAAAATAATAATTTCGACTATAAAAGCCAAAATAAGGTAACGTAGTCGAACGATTTTAAAAAAAAATCTCGTGGAGATCACAAGCCAAAATAAGGCAAGATCCTCCACATCGTTTCAAAAATTCGGCAACCTTAATTGTCACAATCTAGTTCTTGTTTCATTTTGGTTTCGACATTTACCTAGTCTTGCTTTGCTTGCTTTGTGATTTTCGGATCCATATCTTTGATCGAGTTTGAGTGACCTTAGCCTTGCCAATCCTTGTTCGTGTGGTTTGAACTAAAGGGTCGGCTTGACTTAAGCGAACCATAAACTCGTTGTTTTTTGCTAGTGAACTTCTTACTACTTCGACGACTGGTGTTACAATAGGTACTCTTTCAGAATCGGGTGAAGGCAACAACGAGAACAACAATAACCCGCAATTGCAAACTCCGAATCAAAACCAGCCCTTCTCGCCAGAGGCTTTGGCGCGCCTTCAAGAGTTGGAAAGGCTCTTAGCCGAGAGTCAGGCTCAATCAAAGCACACGGTGCCGGGAGCCCACGCTCTCGCCTCGGAGATCCATGCCAACCTGGGCGTGTCCGCGGATGACATCGCTCGTGCCAACGCCAAGGGAAAGAAGCATGCCCAGCCATCATCCCAATTCGGCACCATGCATCGCAGTCGATCAAAGAAAGTCTCCAACATGATAGGCATGATGGTGGTCCACGGACCGCAGATCGCTATCAAATGGCGCGAGATTACCGGGACACACAAGTGTACGACGTATATTCCGATGAGGAGTACAACTCCGAGGAGTATAAACGCCAACACATGAGTGGGGATCCCAAGAAAAAGCAAAAGAAGAAAGCGCCGACATATGTTTACGAAACCCCAAAGCGGAAGCACGGGGTCAAGTATTACGATGCCGACGCATACAGAGTTGAGGACGACCTCGAGCATCAAAGTGCTCGGAGTCCGTACTCGGAGTTTGAAAATGATTATGAGGAATTTTTTGATTATTCTAACGTGTTGTCGTTTGAGCATCCAAATGTGCAGGATCCAGAAGAATTGGACAATTGGCCCTCCGATAGGATCCCACCGCCGCGCCTCGCGAAGAACTGCTCCGAGTATGATCGGGTCTATGGATCGGGACGCAAGCATGGATCCAAGGCTCGACGCGACAGGGATCGCGATGCAAGGCGTCCTCGGAGTCCCGATGATGGCGATGATCCTGACGATGACGATGACGATCCGCCACGAGGCCCGCCTCGGCACCGGCGCGACAGGCGAGCGCATTCGCCTCGGCGTCCCAGCCCTCGGCGCGATCGTGATCGACGTGATGCTAGAGATCCACGCCACAACCGACGAGATATAAAGGTAAAATTCGAACCCTTTTCCGGTTCTTATGATCCTGATGCTTTTATCGAGTAGTTGCAGGGCACGGAGCACACGCTCCGACACTTAGGCTATGAGGATGACGAGAAAGTAGAAGTTGTGACTTTGCACTTCCATGGTGCCGCTAGGACTTGGTGGAACCGATTCGAGTCCGAAAGGATTCGACGAGGTAAACCCCTAATCCGAGAGTGGCATCAACTCGTCTACATTTTAAAGAAAAGATACATCCCGGCGGATTACAAGGACAAGATGCACATCGAGATTATGCGCATCAAGCAAGGATCGATGACGCCGGAGGAGTATTTTGCCAAGCTCGAAGACATGTTCTTCAAAGCGGGCATGAGTGTGTCGCCCTCGGTGATGAAGACGAGGTTCATCTCCGGCTTGCGACAATTAATTCAAGATCGATTGGAGATTCTACCAATTAAGGACATCAACAACTTGGTTCACACCGCAATGCAAATCCATAAGCAAGAAATGTGAACCAAGTCGGGTTGGTCCAATTCGAGGTATGTTTCTAACTCTAGTCAATCCGGTTTTTCTACTAATCGGGTTGCTCCTTCTTTGCCAAGTGCTTCGACAGGTTCCAAGGTCAAGACTGAAGCCATGCCTTCAAAAGCGCCAGCCGCTCCGCGCAACGCCAAGCCAAGTGTCGATCGAGCACGAGACATGGCGTGCTACAAGTGTGGAGGCCGGGGGCACATTCAACGAAACTGTCCGAATGCTAAAAAAGTTTTGTTTACCACACAAGGGGAGCCTTATGACAGCCAAGAAGAAGAGGAAATCGAGCCACCAATGGCTGAGGACGCCGTGTTGGAATGGACCCCTCGGAGGCTCTCGGCGTGTCCAAGCTAAAATTGGTAACAAGGCGCGCCTTTAGCATGCAAGAAGCGCCAAAGACGGATCAAAGAGAGCAACTTTTCCACACACGATGATTGGTCAACAATGTGTCTTTGAGCGTAATAATCGATTCCGGAAGCTGCGCCAATTTCCTCTCTAAAAAAGTTGTTGATCACTTCAAGTTGTCGACCACACCACATCCACAACCATTCAAGATACAATGGATATCCATTGATGGAGGCGATTGGTTCGACAAACAGGTAATCTTCAACTTTTCAATTGGTCAATACTCAGATTCTATCCTTTGTGACGTAACGCCAATGGACGCCACACACCTCTTGTTGGGGCGCCCATGGCAATACGATCATCGCGTGCTTCACGACGGGTATTTGAACACTTACATGTTCAATTACCACGGGAAGAGCCTGACCCTCTTACCTATGTCGCCTAGTGAAGCTTTACAGGATGAAGCCCAGAGGCAACGACAAAGATCTAGCGACAGCGGCACCGGCGCCCCGAACACGACGCCAGCGGCGTCCGAGGCAAAAAATGCAGATTCTACAGGCGTTTCTGGTGCCGACAATCTTCAAAATAGTAATCGAGGTACTCCAGATGGAAAACGCCGACACAAACCAGAACCGGGCCAACAGTTTGCATCGAGAGGACTCGGCAACGCGCCGAACGCCGCTGATTTCAACAAACAAGGCCTTCAGCAATTTTCTAGTGATTCCATGGGTGTTTCTAGAACCAAACCACTTCAAATTGAATTTCCATTAGATTTGAAGAAAAAACGCCTCAGGAGAAATTAATTTGAGCAAGGGACCGCCGAGTGAGCCTCCTAGCGTCGCGCAGCACACCGTCGCTGCACAGAAACTAGGACTCCTGGAGCTACGGGACGAATTTCACGGCATTTCCAGGGGAGTTCTTCCACAAAATCCAGGGGCTACCACATATCCAAAATTCGCCCCAGAAGCTGATCGTTCGAGCACCGACGCCGAGCCGCCTTTGCTAGGCACATACCAGGATCGCCTTCTCTTAGCCAGGTGTCGGGACATCGAGAAATCTATCCAGGGGAGTCATTCTTGTTTCATTCTTTTTCCCCTACTTTCTATTACTAAATCTGTGGATTCTTCACTTTCTTCTTGCATTGTGTCTATTTTGAAGGAATTCGAAAACATTATGCCGGATGAGCTACCGAAGGGCTTGCCGCCAATCCGAGGGATCGAGCACAGGATTGACCTAATGCCAGGCACATCCCTTCCCAATCGAGCAGCCTATAGGACTTCGCCTAAGGAAACCGAGGAGCTACAACGACAAGTTCAAGAGCTTTTGGACAAGGGATTTATCCGGGAGTCCTTGAGCCCTTGCGCCGTGCCGGTGATCCTTGTGCCAAAAAAGGATTGTTCGTGGCGTATGTGTGTCGACTGCCGAGCCATTAATCAAATTACGGTGAAGTACAGACATCCAATTCCGAGGCTCGATGACATGCTAGATGAGCTCCACGGCGCCGCCTTGTTTTCAAAGATAGATCTCCAGAGCGGATACCACCAAATCCGGATGCACGAAGGCGACGAGTGGAAGACCGCATTTAAAACCAAGCATGGTTTGTACGAATGGCTTGTCATGCCTTTTGGCTTGACAAACGCCCCTAGTACTTTTATGCGGTTAATGAATTTTGTGTTTAGAAAATTTTTAGGACGGTTTGTCGTTGTGTATTTTGACGACATTTTGGTTTTTTTCTAGAGACTTGGACTCTCACGCGAGGCACCTTAGGCTGGTGTTAGAATGCCTTCGCGAACATTCATTGTATGTAAACCTAGACAAGTGTTCGTTTTGCACGGACACGACGAATTTTCTTGGGTTCGTCGTGTCCAAGGATGGGCTAAAAGTGGATGACGACAAGATCCGCGCCATCCGAGAGTGGCCCACCCCTACGACCCCGACGATGGTTCGCTCCTTCTTAGGGCTCACAGGGTTCTATCGGTGTTTCGTCAAAGACTTTAGTTCCATCGTCGGGCCACTCCACAACCTCACCAAGAAGGCAACCACAATCAAGTGGATGCCGCACCATGAGGCCGCCTTTCAGGCCTTAAAATTAGCTTTGTGTAGCGCTCCGATCTTGCAATTGCCAGACTTTACTAAGCGCTTTGAGGTCGAGTGCGACGCCTCCGACTATGGGATAGGCGGAGTACTCCTCCAAGAGAGACGCCCCATTGCATACTTTAGTGAAAAACTTACGGGGGCAACTCTAAATTACCCGACGTATGACAAGGAGTTGTACGCACTAATTTGGGTTCTTAAGACATGGCAACATTATTTGTGGCCTAGTGAGTTTGTGATTCACACGGACCACGCGGCCTTAGCATATCTCCAGGCGCCATGCACGATGGGTGGAGTTTATGGAAACTTTTCCATACATCATCGCCCACAAGAAAGGAAAAGAAAATATCGTGGCAGATGCACTGTCACGCAGGTATGTTCTATTGACTCAATTACAAGCCAATTTGCTCGGGTTCTCCTTGATTAAGGAGTTATACTTGCATGATCCATATTTTAAATCGATCATGGAGAACCTCGAGCGAAGTCGAATCCATGAGTCCTATTTTTTGGACAATGGATACCTCTACCGAGCCTGGAAGCTTTGCATTTCGGCCTCGTCTGTGAGGCATCTATTGCTCAAAGAAGCTCATGACGGCTGAGGCCACTTTGGCATAGCCAAAACCCTAGCAGCACTTCGTGAGCACTTCTTTTGGCCACTCATGGCTTCCAATGTCCACAAGTATAGTCGGGGTTGTGTGCCATGCCAAACTGCTAAATCGAGGTTTCAACCTCATGGCCTATACACGCCCTTTCCCATTCCGGAAACCCCGTGAGAAGATCTCTCCATGGATTTTATCATGGGCCTTCCAATGACAAGGCGTGGAAAAGATTCGATCTTCGTAATTGTGGACCGTTTCTCCAAAATGGCTCACTTCATGCCATGCAAAGGAAACAACAATGCGACCGAAATCGCAATTGCTGTTTTCAACCATTTCTGGCGAACACTTTGGGGAAAGCTAGGTACACAATTGCTGTTTTCAACCTCTTATCACCCCCAAACCGATGGTCAAACTAAGGTGACCAATCGGACCCTGGGCACCCTTCTTCGGACGATGCTCAAGCATAACCCACGCCGATGGGAGGATCTAATTCCTTTTGTTGAGTTTGCTTACAACAGGTCCAAACACTCGGCTACCAAGATGACGTCGTTCGAGATAGTCTACGGCCTCAACCCCCACTCTCCCATGGATCTTGTCCCTCGGCCCTTGAAGAACGGCGAGCACATCGACGCGTCAAACTGCGCTGACGCCATCCGCAAGCTACACGAGCGGACACGGACTCAATTGGAGCGTCGAGCCACTTAGTACGAGGCGTAGCACAACAAGGGTCGGAAACGCATGGTTTTCAACCCCGACGATCTCGTTTGGCTACATCTTTGAAAGGACCGTTTTCCGGAATCTAGGAAGACAAAGCTTCACCAACGAGGAGACGGCCCTTTACAAGTCTTGGAGCGAATCGGGGACAACGCCTACAAGATCGACCTCCCGGGCAAGTATGCGGTGCATTCCACTTTCAACGTCGCCGAACTCTCCCCCTATGTTGAGCCTGCTTATGAGGAAATGGGGACGTTTCCCAACCAAGTGGGGGAGGGTGATGCGACCCCCGCCATGGATGCTAGCCAGGAGGATGACGCTTTCACACTTCGCTCGGAAGGCCCCATCACTCGCGCCAGGACTCGAGCAATCCAGGCCGCGACACAATCACTTGTGGCGTGCCTCTCCGCAGGCCACGGTGCGCCCCTCGCCGCGCCGACGCACACTGCCTTCTGCGTCCTCGGCGTCGAGGAACCTCAACTCCTGCCAACAGTGACAACCTCCAACCCCTTGCCACCATCGGACCCGAGCCTTGCACCGTGCCATGGATCGCGTCTTGAGGTTCACGAGACCCCCGCGCCAGCGTCCTCGCCAGCGTCGTAGTTCCGCGACAGACATGTGCCAGCGTCCGTGTCATGACCTCGCCAGCGCCGCGCCAGCCTTGTCGCGACACTCCTTTCTCGGCCACGAACGACATATCTTTTTATAGTAGTTTTTTGCATTGTTTCTAATTCTGAACATTACCATTCTTAGTTTTATGGTTTTAGTAAGTGAATTATGGGCCTTGTGCCGATGATTTACGGACTTGCGTCGATGGGCCTTGATCTACGCATCAACCCTAGGCCCGCCGTCCCTTTTTAGGGTTTTATTAGCTTGTTCTTGTGCCGCCTCCCTATATAAGGGGGATTAGGCTATTATTTTCAACAGCGCACACTTAAGGATTAATTTAGTTGAGGGTTTTCTCCTAGTTTCTCCTTAGTGCTATTGCGCCGCCACCATTATCATCCAAATTCTCGAGATTCTCGTGTTCTTGCAATTGTTCTTGCCAAACTCGGTCAGTCCAACGCTGATTCAAGCCTCTCAAAGTCTTCCGCTACGCAGATTCGAGACTTACTACTCAAACACTGAGTCGATCCGTCGCATCCCATACGAAGGACGCGTCAGTCGGGATTTGGGCCAAGTTTTGCTTTGTTTCGTTTCTTAAAACACTTTAACCTAGTTTATGAGGATGATGAGGTTGGATTCTCTTTAGCCTCTCTTGGGAGAAACCTTAGTTGGATATTGCTTGTAAATTTCTCTAGACTTGTTTTGGATTGGAGTTTTGAATCAATTTGAAGACAATTTGGTACGTTGTTTATGAAATTTGATTTGCTTTCCTCCCTTCTCATGTCTAGCTAATTCTGTTTTTCTGAAGTTGGGTGAACCCAATGATGAAGTAGGTAGATCTAAATCGTGATGTTTGGTTGAATGGAAACTTGATTGAAGTTTGATTTAATCCTAGGTTGCTTTATGCCCTATTTGCTTTGCATATAAGATTCTTGTTATAATTTGAGACCGACATGAGATAATTGTAATGAGATATTGATTAGACAAATACCAAAAAATGGTTTTGAATAAGATCCCTAGGTATTGATGAGGTATTTTCAATGGTTGTTATACCTATCAAAAAATCCTAACTTAACCAAACTTAGTAGAATGGTAAGTAAGGGTCGATCCCACAGAGACTCGTGTAATTATGATTTACTTGCATGCCAAGTAATAGAACTAAAGGGGGGTTTTATGAATGATTATCTAGTCTAAGATGCAAACTAAAAAGTAAATGTGAATGCAAAGTGGATTTATAAATATATGAGAGAGATATGTTCAACTAGTTAAATCCATCATAGGTATGCTTATTGATCATTGATTCTCTTGATTCTCAATTCTCTTGAATAATCTACCGTGGATTATTACCCAAAACTTTATATTTAGTTGAAAGAACTAACATTCTGAACAACCCTAATCATCTAAAAACCTAGAACAACGTCTAGATTCAATTAAATGACAGTTTTAAGTTAAAAGTATCGATATAAATAAGTACTTTACGCAAACAGCTAATCAAGTTATCTGTGGTTTATTCCCTTCTATAATTGAATAGATCGAACAGGTCCAAACAATTATAGTTGCTACTTTATGTAATGAATCCCGAACAAGACTTAATGAGATTAGTTGTAAATTAACCTAGAAATTCTATTAGGTGGCCAATCTAACAAAACCCTAGAATAGTTCTGATTCAATTAAGCACATGGAATAAAACATATTCAAATTGTTGAGAATCAATCAAACCTCACAATATTATGCAATCTATGATTTCAATAACTAGTCAAACACAAAGAATTTAGCAATGCATAATTAAATGAAAAGCGAACATACAAAAGGTTCAAAGGTTCGCCTCTAGAGAGAAAAACCCTAGCCTTCAAAATTATGTTCCAAGTTATGAAAAGATAAATCTAACAAGAGTTTAAATATCTCTTAAACTTATCCAAAGAAAATATCCTCAAAAGCCTACAATTAATCATAAACTCGGACACAAATTAAGAACAAAGCCCAAAGTCTTCGGCCCATGTCTCCGCGTAAAATCCAAATTGCCCGGGTTGCTATCAGATTGTGCGGCTGCGCTTTTAGCCTGCTAAACCGCGCAATTGCCTTGGTTCAGCATTCAGGTGGGATTTCACAGGCTGTTTTGACCCACTTCAAGTTGGAATTTGGACTCGGAGTAAAAATATGAATTGTATCTCTTTGAATTAGCTTTCCAGTGATACCAAATTTAGCTTCATCTGACAACTATAAATCTCAAACCAAGCATTGCAAGAGAGAGATGGCAAAACAAGACTCCAATGCATGACCCGAATTTATGCGTTTTTATCCATCAAGCTCTTGGGTCTTGGTTCTTCCAATCTTCAATTGTATCACTATAAGCTTCGTCAAACTCCACCATAGTCCACTAAACTTTGTCCCGTCCACGCTTGCTTACTAAAGATCTGCAAAATCGAACAAAACAAGCGCAAAACCCGAATTTCCTAGAAAACCTAAAAACCTACGAAATAGACTAAACTAAACTAAAACCATGCAAAATAAACATATATATGCATTCTAAACACTACCTAAATGCAAGCTATCAGGTATTAAACTAGAGAGTTATTTATGCGACATCAACTTAATTTCTCTTGTGTGAATTTCAACAATCGTAGTAGTTCTAGGGTTGAATAATTCTAGCGGAACGCGACAACGAATGCTAGGTTGTTTTCCCCTAGTCTCTAAAGAGCATAAAGGGTCTAATACTGATTAACCTTACACGACAACGATTGTTAGTTGAGTCTAGACACATTCAGATATCCTCTAAAAAGAAGTTTGAGTTGGTTTTAGATAGTGAGTTCCTTCAAACGACATTCAAGTTGAAATCCAAATAAAGATCACTTAAAATCTACTGAAACATCATTGTGGGAATCCTAACCTTGGAAGCTCTTCTCCACTGATATTTCCTTGTTATTTTCGATTACTTGTTAACATTTCAATTTAATCATAAACTCTTTCTCTTATTTATTTAGTTTGATCTACTAGTTCGAATATCAATTGGTACTACAAAGTTCCCTGTGTTCGACACCTTGATACTACAATCGAACCATGTACTTGCGATGTAGGAAAATAGCCTATCAAAGCTCGTCTTACAAAACGCCTCATCATAAAGGATGGTGAAGATGGGGAGCTAAGTGATCAAGAGTCTTGCACTTAGGCATCCAAAGGAGCTCATTTGAAAGATCCTCAAGTTTAAGTGTTTTTTGGGCTTGTTTTGGGACAAAGTGTTTGGGCCTATTTTTATCTATTTCTTTTAGTTCATTTTAAGACATATAAATAGCCATCGTTAGTTTTAGATTAGTTTTAGTTTTGGGAAAATCCGGATTAGAGTTGAAGAGAGTGTTTCTCTTGGAGGGTCGAGTTCCCTTGGAGGGATCAGAAATGACATAGGCCAAAACAAACCAAAGCTACAAGTAGAAACCGATCCCTCCAAGGGAACTCGGCCCTCTAAGAGAAACACTCTCTTCAACTCTAATTCGGTTTTTCCCAAAACTAAAACTAATCTAAAACTAACGATGGCTATTTATATGTCTTAAAATGAACTAAAAGAAATAGATAAAAATAGGCCCAAACACTTTGGCCCAAAACAAGCCCAAAAAACACTTAAACTTGAGGATCTTTCAAATGAGCTCCTTTGGATGCCTAAGTGCAAGACTCTTGATCACTTAGCTCCCCATCTTCACCATCCTCTATGACGAGGCGTTTTGCAAGACGAGCTTCAAGTTGCTTAATGTTTATTTTTCGTCGTCGCCTCACTTCCTCTTCATGTCATATTTTCACTTCGAGCTGACGAAGTTCTTGTGCACTCTTTCGTTTTGCAGCTCCAACCATCTCCCTGATTTCTTTACACAATTCTGGAATGCTCGGTTTAAGGACTTCCCAAGGATCTATTCCGTCATCATTCTTGAGTCATCAAAAAAGTGCACTTTTTTGATGTGATCAAGCCCACCTGAACCCACCTTCTCGGCCTGCCTCGAGTCAGCGTTCTGACCAGTGGGCCAGCCTCCAGTTTGTCGCGGTCGGTGATCTAACTGGTGGCGCTCAATCACATGTCATGGGTTGCAGCCCATGCACCCCAACCTGCAGGAAGATTCACACCTTTTTAATCTTGCAGGATGTTGGAGTTGGGTTTTGAACCCAAGACCTCCTTTTATCAAGGTGAGAGCCTTCACCTTGACAACTAACTCCACTGCATAAGCCTATTTTTTGATTCCTTGAAGCGAATAATAAATTGATTGAAGCCTATTTAGCAACTTCACCTTGTATAAGCCTATTAAAGCGATTTGGGTCAGTTTTTGAACCACCTTATTTTTTTGTTTAAGCATAAGATTTTATTCATGTCACCCATCATAATGGATGGAAGAAATTGACTCTTGATCGCCTTAGTAAGGAAACCCTAGAAAGTATCCTTCTAATCTTTTACAAAGGGGGTATAGACAAGGATTAAAGGTCATGGTATAATTAGTTCTTAGATTTTCGCATTTAATTAAGAATAATGAACCTATATTCATGTACAAGGAGTTCAATAGTTTCATTAGAAAGTTGGTAATCCTTCCCCATAAAGCAAATACATCTTTTCTAAAAAGTTATATGAAGTTGTTGTTTGAAAGAGAAGTTTCGATTTTGATGGTTTCAAACTTGAAGAAAGTCTACAGCATGGATTCTTCTATGAAATCGTAGACATGTGAGAAGTTGTAGACATGTGAAACAAGATAGAATGGAAGAGTAGGTGCTCAAGCTTATTCAAAGTTTTGGCGGTCCCTCTCAAACTATGTAGTTTAATTTGCTTGTATAGATGATTAGGTAAATGAGTTGTTCACGAGATTGTCTCATGAAGAAAATAAATGAGAAACTCGCAAGCTAAGCTTGAGCTTGGTGAACATTTAAATAAACCACACACAAACAAGATTTTGAGCTCGAACCAAACTTGCGTTCGAGATTGAGCTCACCTATTTTTAACTAAGCCGAGTTAGAGCATTTTAAAGTGCGGTTCGGCTCAGTTCAATTGTAGCCCTACCTTCACCGCCATCTCCATTGCCCCTCACCAGCACCACCACCTCCCTAAGACCACCTCTACCACCATGGCCAACTTCACCTCCATCTCCAGCTCCCACAACCACAACCATTGCCACCTCCATCTCGACAACCACCACCAACACCTCCACCAGCACCTCCATCACCACCACAACCCGGCCCATCAACACCGTCACCACCAGGGACAGAACCATGATTTCATTTTTGAGTAGGCTGAATTTACCTTATAAAATTAACTATAGAATATGTAGGCAGGTTGTCCTGATCATTTTAGAGGCCCAATTTTATAATAAATTTCTTTTAAGTAGTTCATAAGTAAAGTAAAATTTAATATATGAAATTAATTGGAGAAAAGATAAATTTTTATTATTATAACTATAAAAACATTTTTACTAACCAAGATTTAACTATAAATAAGCTAACATACTTTTTTTTGCTAAGAAATAGAAAGACAAAGGGTATTTTCTCAAAAATAAGGCCTATATTGTACGAAGAGATTTGCTCAAAAATGAGAGAGAAAAGGAGACTGATTTTTAAAAAATGTTTAAAAAGAAAAGAAGATAAAAAGGTGGGGTCACCGTAGAACGTGCTATATAAGAGTTACAAGAAAAAAAGATACAAATTGCAAGCAACCCAGCTTAAACTTAGGGTCTTTGCAAAATTTCTATGCATGCACTTTAACCATCTGGGCTGTAAATTTCAACAAACATATTTAAACTCTTTTATATGTATTAATTTTTTTTGGGTGGGCTACAACAAACCCAAACCCACCCCTAAATCTGTGCCCGGGTCTCCATAATCGCGCCCAAATTAGGCAAGGCCCAGATCCAATGTAGAGCAACGGAGATTTAATGAACTCCTCGGATTGAACGGAAAAGGCACGATCGATCATGGAGAAACGAGATCTTCGGAGGCAAACGGCTATCACATTAATGGGAGGAAAGCGTATAATTAAGCAACGGTCAAGAGAGGGAAAGTGGCTATAAAAGCTTAGGTTGATGAGGAAGAGGGGGCATCCGAACACGGAGAGAAACATTCTTGTGATCCCTGCTCACTATCAATCACGTCCATCATAATCCATAATCACATGAGTTCTCCGGTCCATTTGTTTAAATCGTACTCATGTATCATCGTTATCTTAGTGTGCTCAAGCTATCACTTGCTCTCTTGCATCATTATTCATAGTCATATCTTTACTTTTGATTTATCTCGTAGTCATAAGTTAACGCGCTCTGACTTCTTAATTGGTTGAGATCCCCTCATTTTAGTAGATAAGGCGTTACTTGTTATTCTGCCCAAAACAATCGCCACCATCAACACCCCAAACACCTCCACCATTACTACCTCCACTCATAGCACCAATACCCCCACCACCACCTCCACCTATAAGTTGTCATTATTATTATTATTTGGTGTAAATTGAAATATTTTTTAGGATATATTATATTAAGATATAGTCACTGTTCAAAAAATCTCTTCTAGGCCCCGCCTAGGCGTTGGAAGGTCCTAGCCCGCCTAGCCGTCCAGACCGCCTATGCAACTGTCTAGGACCGCCTAGGCAACCGTTCAAGTCGTCTAGGCGCTAGGCGGTGCCTCTCCGTCCAGGGTCCGCCTAGCTTTTTTAGAACATTGGATATAGTTTCACGGCATCATGCTAAATTGCTAATGATTTGAAACATGTTTAAAAAAGCCAAAAAAAAAATTTAATTTGAGTTTAAAAAAAATTGAAACAGGAAACTCATATGTTATGTCACAAGTTTGTAATTATCTCGGGTCAGTTTTAGAGTTGAAAAAAAATACAACTAGTTCATCGATCTTTATTTTAAATAGAACATAATAGTTAACTTAGTTGAATCCCCGTGATTCTCACGGAATAATTTTTCTAAAGATAATAAAATATTATGATATTAATATAAAATTTAAAAAACTTGTATACAATATCGTAATAAAACTATGTAATTTATAAAAAAAAATCTTTCAGATTGTGCCCCATATTTTATCAGCATATAGATAAAAAAATTATATACTTGAAGCTTGATTATTGTTAAAAGATAAAAAAAATATTATGCATAAAATTAATATAAGAAATATTAGATCAAATTATTATCAACATATAGATAAAAAAATTATATACTTTGATCCCAAATCTTGTTACAAGATAAAAAAAAAAGATATGCACACAAAATATCAATATATAGATCACGTTTTTATCTTATAAAAATTGAATATATAAAAAGAATAATACAAGTAATTATAATATTTATTATTTAAAAATGTAACATTATTTTATTCAAAAAAACCACGTGGCGTAATTTTTTTAACAAACATTATTTCTACTTTATAATGTACTAGCGTAAGTACCCGCGCCATGCGCAGATCTTGTTACAGTTTTACTTGAATTTTACATCGAAAATATATCATTTTACATAATGATTCATTGCATATTCATATTAATAGACTAAATATACAAACTAAAATATCCTTATACGTATACTAATAATAGTATACTAATATTAAATACAAAACAGAATTAAGTATGCCCTACAAATTGAATAAGATGATCAACCAACATTTACAAAAATTTGATAAGAGATTTGAACGTAAATTTCATTCAATTAAAGTATTAATTTTTATCAATTTTATAATTAACGCAAGATCCAATATTTTAAATGAGGTGGCTTAAGGAGGAGCGACATGAAAAATGAGATGACTTAATGTGGTGACCTTATTTCTTACCTGTTGACGGGTCTTTTCTCTAGACAACAAATAAATTTATAAGTCAAGACCCCGTTGAGTATAGGGGAGTCAGGATCGTTCCACGGGAAGCATTGTTGTTTGTTTATCAACTACTAAAAATAAAAACTAAGCAAAATCAACACAAAACACCCACGACCAACCACGTTAACGACTTTTTCAGGGTCGTTAATGAACCTGGATAACACTACTAACGACCTAAAACACAGGTTCGGTACCGAGGCAAATACTCGATAGCGAATATAACGATAGAAAACTCAAATAAGAATAAAAATCTAGGACAAGGGTTACCACAACATAGCTATGCATATAAACTCGTAAGAAGATAAAGATCACGCCTTCAAATAGATAAATTCATCAACTTTCGCTGATTAGCAAGCAAATCAATCTATTCTCATCAACTAATTCACTCAATCACTTGTTTTGGATCCAAAGCTCGAAACTTTCGTATTCGAACAATATCAACCTTCAAGTCAATAACTTTCTCTCTCAATCAAGTTAAGAACTCAAGTTACCTCGATTCTCATCTAGGCATAAACAAAACAAGCAATCTAAAATAGATAAAAAGGCATTCAACACTTCAACCTACTCATCAAACGTGCATAACTATGTCGGGTTTCAACCCCGACCCTAGAATAAAAAAACTACTCACTACTCATAACTATAAAGCAAATAACTTCAATGGAAGAAAACATTGAAAACAAGACTACTTCAAATTAATAAGAAAATTATCGTCTTACAGACTTCAGAAAAAACCGAAAACAACAAGAATACCGAATACAAAACACGAGAACGACCCTGGCTTCGCTCTCGTTCCACCTCGACTCGATAATCCTCCACTCGACTTCTCCTGTTCGGCTCTCCTAAAGCTGAATTCCAACTCCTACCCCCCTCTTCCAGGCTAGAAAGAAGGGTATTTATACTAATAAAGCTATCTAATAAAAAGGCTAGAACATAAAAACTTTCCTAAAAGATAGAAACTAACTCTAAAAAGATAAAAAGATAACCTAGAAAGATAACAAGACATAAAATATAAAATATAATAACCCTAAGACTCATTAAAAACCCTACCGACACAATATTATCAGGATAAATTTCCGCACAGGGTCGGTAGACATCACTAAGATCCCTCGAAAAATTCTATCTTTAAGCCTCGTTAACGACCATTTACAGCCTCGTTAACGTGCTTGGATTTTGTCTTCTTTAACTCTTCGATTCTGAAAAGCTTGAACTTCAACTTCTCATCTCCATACTCTTCCGTCTTTCACCCTAGTATATAAAAATGAACTCGTAGTATATAAAAATTGAACTGCCATATTTAATATTTTTAAAGCTTTTTTTAACAAAGAATATAATATAAAAAATACGAAAAAAATTCCGAAAAAAATAAAAAATAAATAAATTAATTAAAAAAACTTAAAAAAATCTTAACCGTCGTATATGTAGTGATGATGTAAATCTAATGGTTGAGATTAGTCCTCACTTTAAGCCAAAGGTCTCACCACAAGGGTGGGTCTCACTTAAACCAAAACCACTAAAATTATATAGCATCTACAAATTATCTTACTTTATACATCTTAAAAAAATATTTAAGGAATGGATAATCTTTAAATATAATCTTCAAAGTGTATTATATCAAGGAAACTAACGAACTGTCTTATGTAGTTATCGGATTTGTTAACAAAATCTACAAAAATAGTGGCATATATTGTTTGGAGTCTTATACATATTTTCTAGCTAAGACATAACTAACAAAATGGTAAGAAAATGAATTAATTATGGATAGATTAGTATACACGTTTTTTTTCTAATGTGCAAAACTTTTCTATGATTTTTTATTTCCAAATTATCTAGTTGTAAAAAAACCACCATACTTTTTTTATATTTTATGGAAATTAACATTTAATAAATATGTTAGAAACTTTCAAAATTACAATTTGGATTCTTTTTAAAATATTGAATGATATCAAATCTTCCAGATCTAATATTTGAATTCATAAGATTTGTTTCTAAAACTACCAATTTATTTGTTTAATTTATTTAAATTAATAAGGAGATGACACGTGTTAAAATCTGATGTGGTGCATTTTAGAAATGACATGTGACAAAAGGTGATGTGGCGCAATGTGGTAGCTCCAAACCTTATTACTTTTATATATATAGTAGATTTTATAAATTTGATTGAATAAAACCTTAATTTTATCTTTTTAGGTTTTTTCAATTTTTAAAATTGAGATTTTAAATTGGAGTTCGTCAAGCAACATTAATTTTATCTTTCGCATAAGTTATCCATTCCTTTTAATAATTATTCATTTTTTAAAATATATTATTCATTCATTTTTTAAATATATTATCTATTCATTCCATAAAACTATAATTTATAACCCATCAAATAATATAATAATTTTCATTTTGAAATAAATTTTAGATATAAAAATGAACAGATATCAAATCAAAAGTGAATCACGTTGACAATAACCAAATGAGTAACTAATGTTAAAAGTTTAAATTAATTATGGTAATAGCTGTTATGATTTGAAGATTTGATTGATTTGTTAAATGCATAATAATAATAGTATATGAAAATCCTTTCCTTACTCATATATATTATGATAATTGATGAGCAAAAAAGAAAATATGAAGAACACCATACATTCTATGGACGATTGATGAATCCTTTATCATCAATATTGGGATCGGCGAACTACTTCTCCCACATAGGTCATACATAGTCGTTGATTTCGCGAACCGTCACTACATTCAACTACCTTTAAGAGGTGAAGAAGCTTGATTTTGTCGTTGGTTTTAAGGATTTGTGAAGTAATTGGAGAAGAAGGCGATCAAGATCGGGGCAAAAAAAAGATGGAGGGAAGGATGAGAAAGAAGGAGAAAAGAAGTGGATGAAGAGGACGACGAAACATCAACGATGGTGACGATCTCCCTAGCAAGTACTTAACTGGCATGGCATGACATCCTTGTACATTGTCGGTGGCATAGGACCATCACCGTATTTCTTGAAATGATTAATCAGATTTCGTCGAACAACGTGGATCTTCTTGAGAATTCAATTGGAACCCTAGACAAAGTTGAATAAGAAAGAGGAAGAAGAGTAAATTTGTATTTGATTCTATCTACATATATTAGATTTATAATTCATAATTATAATTAAATATGAAATATAAGTGATGTGACGGAAATAACATGACGTGGCAAAATTTTTATATGATGTGTAAATTACATGGCTCAATAAAAAGATTGACATGTGGCAAAATCCAAGGTGGCACATTCTCAGTACGATATATGAAAAATGATGAGATGGCGCAATGTGATGGCTCCAAACCTTATTGCTTTTATATATATAGTAAATTAGGTAGATTCCATGGTAATTGGTAAATTGGCATAATTAACTCCTTTTATAAAGCTTTAAAAAAGTGATTGATAACTTTTTCTTTTACCCTTTTACAAACTCAATCAACTTGCTTACTTTTCATGAGACTTGGTGGAAAGGAGTTGCAATAACGGTAAACATAAAGTTTTATTCTTTTAAAATATCTTATGCAATAGGTGAAGATTAAACTAATAGTCAATCCTCAATGGGTTTGTTTACTAAAATACAAGTATCCAATCATAATGTAGATATGATCGACTCACAGTAGCTAGTCTTCTTATATATAGTGAGGTGATTTAGGTCCTTTATGAAAATTTCCACGTCTTGAACATTTGGATAGTTGTACCAAGACCGCACATCCTTATTGAACCTGAATTCTTCTCTACAATTATTTTTTAGCCCGAGAATATTCAAGCTAAGTATCTGTTTAGATGCATCAAACCTACTTTATACAACATATTTCATGTAATCTAATGTCATTATTTTTAAGTAACATTGGTATATATAGTATGCATTATATGCCAAACAATATATGGTATTCCTTTAAATTGGATACTGCTCGCATTTTTTTAAATTTTAATATCTAATAATGCATAAACTATTCAAACATATCCTTTGGCCGGTTGAGGCCTCAGGCCCTCAGCACTTGTGCTTGAGGTCTCCGGTTCGAACTCCTGAGGCGACGATTTGCCCCTTTTTTTAAAAAAAAAACTGGTTAGTAACCAGTTTTCACCAGTTTACGGGTGCTCTAGGATAGTCCAAGTAGTACTTGGGCTACCCTAATTCTTACCTAATAAAAAAAATATCCTAACTTATTAAAAAGCACACCGTATGTGTAACTGCTTTTTAGAGTATTCTTATAATACTAATACTCGATCAGTTGGTCTAGTAGTAAAGTGGTCCTAGACTCCTTAAGTGTTGTCAAGGAGATTCGAGTTCGAATTTCTTTGGCGACATGTATGGAGAAACTGATATTGGGAGGGTCTCCCCCAAAATGGGGTCACGAAATACCCGATCCGAATGTAGAGCGGTGTCCGACCGATCGAACCGGCGAGCCACAAAGACAAGACCAAAAAAAAGATTATTCTTATAATTTATAGTAATTCTTTTTGATTTGAAAAATAGTCTTGAAGTAGTTTCCAAATTTAAATTATTGATCAACGCCACACATTATAAAAATCCTAAATAAAATTTTCAAAATTAGCCAACTTTAAGGTACAGTACTACGGTTTTCAACATTCAAAAATGTTTAAAACTACCCATTAAATTATCACTCAAAGTCAAACTTTCTAGAAAAATTAATTAAATTATATAGGGAGATATTGAACAATTTAACACATAAAATATTTGTGAGGGCGATTTAAAACAAATAAAATCACGTGATTTGATGGTGGTTTTGAGTTATAATCTTTGGTTTAAATTACAATTCTAGCTGATCCCACTTTAAAAGTTGTAGATCTCATACGGCAAAACATACATATTGTTGGAGTAGGCAATCTATGTATATATATAAAACGCGTAAGAAATAAGGTCACCATGTTGCGCCATCTAGGATTTTCCTACGTGTCGTTCCCACGTTAAGTCACCTAGGATTTTGCCACATAGGATTTTTTATTTTAGGAATTTATATATGTTGATATTATTTGAGGATAATATAGAAATAGGATAAATTAATCTAGGAAAATTTTTATCCAAAATAAAAATGTTATCTATTATATATTAGGAATTAGGATTGATCTAAAAGATTTTATTTAAAATTAAAATTAATTATAGAACATTAGATATTATATATTAAGATAGAAATATTAATTTTTTTCCAAAATTTCTATCTATTTATATGAAAAAATAAATTCGAATTTTATTTTAAATTAAAGAAAATTATTTTATTTTTATTTTTTATCTATTTATGTAAAAGATTTATCCTAAATAAAATTTTAATAAAAAATAAAACTTTCAAGATAATCAACTGCCTAGATTGACTTTTGATAAAAAAAAAATTACGTATCTTTACATTAATTTTCGTTTTGAATTATTTATGTAAATAAAAATAATTTTTCTATCATTAAAATTTTCATTCTGTTTTTTATACTTTTTCGTCGTTTCTTATTAAGTATATTTTTAATTTTATTCAATTATTTTTAAAGAATTAAAAACAATTACAAGATTTAGATTATTTTTACCTTTTTATATTTTTTGTAAAATATCTTTAATATTAAATGATTCTAATTCAAATAAATTTTATTTATATTTTTGCAAAAATAAATTATCATTAGCATCAAAATTATAGTGGGTTCACCTTAATAATTTTGGCCCCGTTTGATATGACAGTATGACACCAATTGTTAAATTTTCTATAATTTTTTTTCTAATAAATAAGTTTTTATATTAAATTAAAATCATATTTATTAAATAAAGTAAATATTAAATTCATATAGTCGTGCATGGTACGACGGGTATAACTAGTTGGTAATTAATATGGCAAATGAGGGGAGAGAAATTTAAAGCCTTTTGACCGAGGGCACCCCCGTGGTCGGTGGTTACTACGTACGTACATGGTAACATATGGTATATCCCTCCAAGATAGGCAACAATCGCCTTCTGTATATGTCATGCTAATCTAAACTCAACTGATCCAATTATTAATTACATGCATAAAGTTGGTTCAATATTGGTTTTTATTTTTGATATTTTTTCAGAATTGCAACGAAAATGCAGAACATGTGAGAGCAATCACTTGCATACGTTGATCGTTGAAATCATTGCGGATCATATATATGAGTTAATTTATCAGCTCGATATGACGTTGATCTTTGAAAAATGCTACCCGTAAGTGTTTGCCCACAATTTTCTAACTACATGTTTTTGAAGAAACTCATGTAACGGAAGTCATTGACTTGCAACTCCATCATATGCCCCGGCCTGTGCATTAAATATTTGTTTCTAGTCGAAGGAGAGAGTGTATTTTTTGAGGTCATTGGATCGATACCCATTAGTAAGAGCTTGAGAATTGGCGGTTAGATTGTTCCCAATGCAACGGAAGTAGAATAACAAGCAAGTAAAAACAGAATGCAATTGACACAGTTCCTTTATAAAGGAACCACATAATAACCAACTAGTTGTGTGGGTAAACCTCTACCTCCGCTTGGAGGATTTTGAACAATCTTCTTATCTTATTGATTTTTCCCTAGTTACACATGCAAGACTTACACTTCTCTGTTCCTAGCAATTCTACCTAACTTTAGTAACACCTTCTCAGCCTATTTCCTAAGCGAAACAACTCAACTAAATATAAGACAGATCGGACCTTACACCTGGAGCTCAATGTCACAATTCCCTATCTCCTGGGAACTTGGATTCGCCGTCGTCAAGATCGAACACTCGTCGCCGAGGACTTCTCTTCTCTTGTCTCTTTTTCTTTCTTTGTGAGTGATTGTGAGTTCTGGGAGAAGTGCTTAATCCAAGCACTATTCATTTGGCTTTATACTCATCCTTGCTTGAGCTGCAATCCTGACTTTCATTGTCTCCAAAATGCCCTTTTGTCTTGTACGCCAAGTCTTTATCCTTCGCATGTGACTTGATTTGAATTGAGTCAACTTTGAGAATCGATCGGGCAGTTGGATCACTTGTTTCAGTTTGTTCCTCAGACTGAGCCTTTGTTTTGTCTGAGATAGGATCTCGTGATTTGCGTTGAGTGGTCTTGTTTGCACATGTGAGTTCCCATGTGATGGGAACTGTTCTCTTCAGAGTTCCTTTGATAGGAACTCGTTGTTATGTATTCCTGTGTTCCTTTAGCATTCTTGGAGTTCCTTCATTAGACTTGGTGTTCCTTTGAGATACTTGAATGTAACACGTTAGTTCCCATATGGCGTTTGTCATTATTAAAACTGGAGACTAGTATCATTGTTCCGATATTTGGAACCAGAGTTCCCAACACCATCTCAATAGAGGTTTAATTTTATTGATAGTAAAAATCTAAATAGTAATTGAACTAGAGAGATAAACATAACTTAAAGTTCATTCAACATGAATGCCAATAGGAAAATAAAATGCTATAGAAACAAGATGGTCAACCGATGTCTTGGAGAACACGACAAACCTAGACAAACTAGTTTCTAGAATTAAAGCATCGGCAATGAGATATGCTACTATACTAGGATAACAAGATTAAGATGAGACGAAGCAAGAGTCTTAGAAAGTATTTCAACCACCAATTGGGAATCCAGCCCACATGTCCTGAAAGCATATGCCAATTGAAACCCTTGTTTATTCGATATTGAGTCATCACTACTTAGCATGTACTAGAGTATTTCTCCATCTCCAAATCCCCATAATGTTACTGCAAAAAGAATGGCATTATCAACATCATAATGAAACTTATTGGCCATTTAAATTCTTATGCAACCAATTATGCTCGTCAATTACAAAAAAAATTAATGACTTTAGACGGCAACAAGACACTCCAAATTTTCTAAGCAAAGTTTTAGTCCCTAGATAAATAAATAAGGGACTCGTCATAGGCTTTGCAACTCGCATGTGTCACTTTTGAGGCAAGGTATCGACGAAACTATTAACCTATAACCTACTTACAAAGCAAGTAATATTGTAACCGTATAAATATTGTATTAATGAAAGGGAGAACCCCAAGGGAGTTTACCACAATTTTACATGGTATCACGAGCCTGACCTAACCTTAGCCTTCTCCTCCTTTTCTTTCATGCATCACCAGCCTTCTCTACACTGTCGCCACCCTCCTCACCCTTGTCTCCCTCCAAGCAGTCCTCTGAGGCACCTTTCTGCCCCCACTGTGCACTACGTCCCCTCGGCTCCATTAACCCCAAAAGCAAAAGCCTTTCTTTTCTTTTACGATGTCAAGCAGAGATTCTACACCCTAAGATCCTAAAACTACCGGTCTCAAGAACCCAAACACTCTTTTGGTGTTCGGTTCTCAAATGAGTACCAAGACATTGTGATCTCTATTCCATTAGGCATTGGCGGTCTCCAACGCCAAAAACTTGATTCTGTTCACTCTTGATAATTCCAACACGAGTATAATTCTCGGGTTGAATTGTTCAAAGTCGCAGCCTGAGCACATCATGTGCTTGATCACATTGATCTCTCTATACCACGATCCCTTGATGTCGATGATACCCTATGGGATCAAATCGGCACGATAATTCTTCAATTGATATATGCAACCATCTCCTCTGATCTCATGCTCATAATTCTTATGCCAAATTCGATTGTATTCTTTCAGTTTAACCCCCATGGTTTTTTTGTGAAGGATCTTCAAAAGAGAATAAATCGAATGAGAAGTAACAGCTCTAGCGAACTATATCTTGTCACCCCTTCCTCGGTTTCATCCCTTGTCACCCTTTTAGTTGTTTCATCCTCAGTCTACAAGCTCGAGTTAACGTTGGATATACAAGCGCCCTTGTCTTTCGTCTACTTCAGTGTTTTGGTCCTCCCCTTTGTGTCAATAAGAAGAAATTTTCTTCATTATGTCAATCATTTTAGTTAGTAAAACATGTTAGATTACCGTTTTATTCATCTCAAATTTCTACTATGTCGCCTTTTAATATTACCCATAGTGACTTATGGACGTCTCTTGTTGTTAGCTCATATATTTTCAAATACTACCTTGTCTTTTTGGATGATTATTCTAATTTTCCATGGGTTTTTCATCTCAAGTATAAATCAAAAGCTTTGATCACTTTCTAAGGTTTCATAAATACATTAAAATCCATTCCAATGTGATATCAAATCATTCTAATGTGATATGGGAGAAGAGTTTGATAACCATCAGTTTCATGCTTTCTTTCACTCCAACGACATCACCTTTTGCTTCTCTTGTCCTCACATCTCATCTCAAAATGGGAAAGTTGAAAGCATTATTCGGACAATAAACAACATGGTCCACACTATGCTACTACATGCTTCGGTCCCTCCTCAGTTATGGCGTTTTGCCTTAGCCGTGGCTACCTACCTTCTAAATATCCTTCACACAACAACTCTCCAAAGCAAGTCCTACACAAGTCCTATATAATACTTATCCTACCTACTTTCATCATCGAGTCTTCCAGTGTCTATGTTTCCCTTACCTCTCTGTTGTGTCTTCAAATAAACTTCAACTTCGATCCATTGCTTGTGTCTTCTTATGGTATCCCAAGGATCATAAAGCCTACATTTGCCTTGATATTGCTACCAATTAAACTCATTCTATCCCATCATGTCACTTTTGATGAGTCTACTTTCCCTTTCGCGACGTCTTAGACTTTGTTCCCTCCTCTTACAATTTCCTCCAAAACAATGATGCCTTGTCTCCTCTTCTATACCCACAAACGTCCACTGTTCTAAAAAACGGCCTGGGTGGCTGCCTTGGCGGCGCCTAGGCGCTAGACGGTGGTCCACCGTCCCGATTTTGCCCTGGGCGGTGGGCTGGGCGGCTAGGCGGGCTGGGCGGGCGCCTAGGCAGGTTGGGCGGGGTAGGCAAGCTGTGCGAGCTAGGCGGGTTGGGCGGGTTAGGCGGGCTGGGCGGCCTTCTAGGCGGTCTGGGCGGCCTTCTTGGTAGCTTGGGCGGACCCTAAGAAGGCTCTAGGCTTGAATTTATTTAGAGACATTATAATAGAATTATTTTTTATTTATATATTCTTACCAATCACAAATAATAATCTTATATAAAAAATCATACCAATCCACCTCATCCGCCTAGATTCCGCCTAGGCCCTCGCCTAACCGTCTAGGCGCTAGGCCCCATCCCACCGCCTAGCCCCCTTAGAGCACTGCAAATGTCCCTCTAGGCCTCATTTGTCACATCACGACCCATGACCCCATCATAACCCGTGATCTCCCACTTAAGCCCACGTCATGACGTGTAACCGTTGTAATATCCGTGATTTTTTTTCCGGATAAATTTGAATTTTTTCTAGACGTTCTAAAATAAATAAATTATAATATTATTATGAAATATTTATTCGAGTAAATGAATTTATTACAGATGGAATTTAATAAATTCGTAACCAACGGAAATTCTATTCATAAAACCTGATCGTTCCGGTGTGCGTTTCAAACCGACTTTCGGTCCGTTTGCGAACGCGTTGGATCATTTAAAGAAGGGGATTTAGTGAGATTTGGGTAGAGATTTCCCACTCACATGTTTGTCTATTTTATTAAAGACAATCTCCTTACATATCCCACTCACATGATCAAGATTTTGATCATGATTAGGATGATACTCCACTTACTAGTATAGTTGTCTTTTAAAGCCTTCTTGCTCATTGAAAGACACACCATTTTCTCTACACTCCCTTTCATCCTTCAAACACTCTCTTTTCTAAACATAAACACTCTCTTTTCTCTCCTTAAGAGCAAGCAAAATCAGCCATACTTTAATTCTTCAAGGGCTGATTTTTCACATGCAAACACACCTAAACTCCATCCTTGGCACACCCTAGCCACCACCACCACCGGCCCTCCCTTGGCTGCCACCAGGCTGTGCCACCAGCAGCCACCAGGCGTGCCACCAGCCCGGAGCCGCCGCCGTCCAGCCGTGCCGCCGCCCCTCTCTTCCACTCTAGTGGTGTGTTCTTGCTCCAAAAATCCCACAAATTAAGGGTATAAAAATCTAACTCTTTTTACACCATTTTAAGTTGTTTTTAGCATGATTAACATTGATATAAAATCTGATTTTTCCTCTCAAAAATCAGAATATAAAATGTTATAAAAAGGGCTTGATTTTCCTTTGATTCTTACATGCATGCATACCTTGTTAGAAAGAATGGTGTCTTCTACAAATCATGTGAATTTCTACTAAAATCCTACATATTTTAAGGGTGATTCTCACCTTATAAATTCTGATTTTTATTTTTATTTAAATGATTCAAAGAAGCCCCTCTTCTTGTTGGAAATCTATAAGTTATACTAGTATTTTCAATGGTAAAAACTTAAGACATTTGGATCTTGCCTAAAATCCACATGCATGTCACTTTGAGTACTTAGAAGAGACTTTTCTAATATTTGTAAATTTTAAGATCTAATAAACTTAAGCTAGAAAGATTTTTAATGGAAATTGTTCTTGCATGTTTTAATAAAGGAATTTTTATGAAGAAAATCAACATGCATGTTTCACTTGAGTAAGAAATGGACTTTTGATGATGTTTGAGGAATAACTTAGTCTTATGGATTTGTAATATGCTTTGATGATCTTAAAGTTCTTGCATGCTACTTTAAATAAATTTTATTATGAAAACCCACCTTGCATGTAATTTCCTAACAATTTTAACACTTAAATGGATTTTTTATTTATTTTATTAAAACCGGTTATATATATATAAAGTTGCTAAACTTTTAAATAATTTCTATAAACTTTTCATGTAGAAGTTATGGAGTTTCTAAAATAAATATTATTGTTGAATGTACTCTAAGTTTACTAAGATGGAATATTTACCATATCCTTTAAATAAAAAGAAGTATAACCCTTAACATAAGCTTTGTTAAAATCTTTCAAAAATATGATTGTGAGATTAAATAGTTTTTCTAGAAGTCATTTATACACATGCATGACCATGCTAGAATTTTCCTTTGAATAAATAATGATAAATATGAAAGTTTTAATAAATACAAACTTCATTAAAAGAAGTCTTCTTAAGAAAATGATGCATGCAAATCATTTTATAAACCATTTTAAATACATATAAACACTTGTGTGTAAGTTAAAAAGAGTTTTCCTTAGGCTAAGTAAAGCCTTATATTCATATTATTAACTAAGTAATTTTTATAAGTTGCAAAACCCTTAATAAGTGTCACCTAGAAAATAATAATAAAAAGAGTTATTATTATTTTACCCTTCTTCCTAACTAAATTATCTAACCAAATAATTTAGTTTAACTCACTTTCTCTTAGAAGAGGAAACTAAGAGAAAGGTTGTCTTTAAATTAAAATAAGGATTTTAATAAGTGTTAATTATCATTCTTGCGATTAAATAGGTCGAGGTTCTCAAACGGCACTAAACCGTCTTATTTCCGAGTTAGTACCATCTCCGAAGGATATTCAAGGCAAGTGGATATTCTCCCTTGTAACCTTTATATATATATATATATATATATATATATATATATATATCATTTCCGTTAAGGAAATTCTTCTATGTTGGGAACTACATGTTTGCTAAAATGAATAAATTTAGGTTTATTCATTTACTTAGAAATAAACGACATAATGTTATTATGATTCATACTATGCTATTACTGAACTTTACGATCGATGATTTATGGCCTTGTTTGTTTCAATCTCTTTTCGAGATTTGTTATGGATTAACCTAGGCGATATTATATTATGCACTAGCTAGATGCCTATATACTCGGTATGAAAGAGGCCCGGTATCCTCAGGATGAAAGAGGCATGCACACTCAGGATGAAAGAGGCCTGCACACTCAGGATGAAAGAGGCCTGGAATTCCTTCATTTCCTTTAAGTGGACTCGGCTCTTCCACAGCCTCCAGACCCTTAAAATTTATAAATAATATGAAATGTTTTGACACGTAATAAAGATAAGTGCTAGTGCACATTAAAATGAATTAAAACCGGGCCAGTTTAGCACCACGTGTAAGATCGACGCGACTCTCGGTCCGAAAAGGGTGCGAGAGTTTTTTTTCTAGAAAATTGATGTGGCCTAAAACATTCCCAACGTTAATTGTACTCTAAGAGAAACTACAATCTCGTGATTCCCTTCTTCTCGAATCCAAGTTTATCTCTTTTCGAGATCAACTAAATTCCGTTTTTATAAGCTCCACAAAGTGATTATAATTTTCTTTAAGTACTTCTTCCCTTAATCTCCTTGATGAGATAATAAAATTACCATACTACCCTTGAGAATTTCTGTTCTCACTTGCTTAGTCTCCTTAGACTAATTCCGTTTGTTTTCCGCATTTTTGCCTGGTATTTCTCGCCCTTCGCGACAAATGCCAGACGCTAGGAAACCTCCATCGAAGGCGTAAAAGACGAAGATTACTCAAGTGAAGGAAGGAAGGTCGGGAAATTTTCAAGGATGGCATTTTGTTTATTTTTGGGTTTCTCCACGTTAGTTTAAATAATGTTAATTTATATTCCGCTGCCTAACAACTCTTCAGTTTATGTTTTGTCAAACTAAGTTCGAACTTTATAATGGATACTTATAAGTCTCACATGTGAGCAACTCTTTATATGTAATGACTTTTAATTCCGCATGTTTTATTCAATTTAATACCTTATAAAGCCTAAGGTGACTTTGGTTGGTAAAACCCGATGTCACTGGCGGTAACACCTATCGTTGCAAAATAGGGGTGTTACAACCGTTCCCATCACGACCTATGACCCTTCAATTAACCCCCTAGATAGATCGGAATGACCTGTGACCCTATCACGACCCATGATCTCCCACCTAAGCCTTACATCATGACCCGTGACCACCCCCTCATGACTCGTGACTTGAAACCTGATCCTCAACTAGTACGTCACAACTTGTGACAATTCTCATGACTAAGGATGCACAAAAAACTTGTGGGGACGGGGATCCACGAGGACCCGCCTCGTTAGGGAACGGGGATTCCCCGACTTGGTGGGGAGCGGAGTAGGGACGAGGATCAATTCTGTATCCCCGATTTAAAACGGGGAGAGATGAGGAAGGTACTATCTACCCTGAATCTCTTCTATATATACCCGATATGTTTTATTTTTGTTTTTTAAATTTATAAATCGTAAACTGAAAATAGATTAATAAATATAATTGTAATTTTTAATTTAAAAGCTTATATATATATATATATATATAAAAATTATATAATGAACTTTAAATTTTATGTTATTAAATTTGATATTTGTACGCGGGATTCATACGCACAGAAATTTTTTAAAAGCGCAGAATCTCCGCTCAACGACGATGCGCGCGAAATAGCGTTGCGCGGAAGGGCAAAACCGTAAACTGAGGTAAATGAGTCGGGAAATGAATTTGGGCCGCACGAAATGGGCCTGTGAGGACGCGCGCAAGCCCGTTTCGCGGGTCTTTAGGGTTTCAGAACAAATTGAGTCGGGCTGCTTTGGGCCGCACGAAATGGGCCTAAGAGGCGCCGCGCAAGCCCATTTCGAGGCTCCTTAGGGTTAAAAACGCGAGCGCGCCGCCATCGTCTTCAACCTCGAGCTTCGAAACCCCGATTCGCGCAAAACCAGATCTCGGAAAAAAAAACCATCCCGTCAAACACCATGGCCACCGATCGGACCACCGACCCATCGCCACCGTTGCCATCGAGCGAAGTCGTCGCCACCCCGAGCCCGTCGGCTCCGCCCACCACGAGCCCGACGGACCCCACCGAACCCGTCGCCACCACGAGCCCGTCGGCTCCGCCCACCACGAGCCCGACGGACCCCACCGAACCCGTCTCCAACACGAGCCCGTCGGCTCCAGCCACCACGAGCCCGACGGAAGGAGGCGCGTCGGCTCCGGCCACCACGAGCCCGACGGAAGGAGGCGCGTCGGCTCCGGCCACCACGAGGCCGACGGATCCTAGCGCGTCGGCTCCGGCCAGCGAGCCCGTCGCCACCACGTCCGTCGCCATCGAGCCCACTGCGCCCGTCGCCACCACCGTCGACCGACCCGATCCGGTTCGTAGTCGGATCCGCACCCGAGCGACATTTACGGCTGAGGTACGTTTCAAATTGATTACGAAATTTTATATTATTTAAATTTTGTAAAATTTCGTATTGAATTGTAGGTATTAAATTTCGTTTATATAATTTAGTTAATCAATTTGAATATGTTGGTAATCAATTTAAATCAATTTGGCTTATTTATTAAGATATTCAATTTGATAATTTGTTTACTATTCAAATTCCTAGTTATAATTAGTTTTTGTTATTGTTATTAGTTGTTTAATTTAATTTATTTTTATCAATTTAGAGTTATATTTAGATTTCGAATTATTAGTTATGAACTTGTAATTAATATAAGTAGATAAGTAGATAAGTATGACCCTAAAAAAATTGATAAATAATTAAATTAAGTAGATAAGTATGACCCTAAAAGAATTGACCCTAAAAGAATTAAATTAAGTTAAGATAGAGAAAATTGTTGTGAAGGTTAGAAAATTGTAAATAATTGAGTAAATAAATTTCGCTTATTTAGTAAGATATTTAATGTCATAATTTGTTTATGATTCAAATTCCTATTTATATTTAGTTTTTGTTGTTGTTATTAGTTGTTTTATTTAATTTATTTGTCTTAATTTAGAGTTATATGTAGATTTTGAATTTTTAGTTATGAACTTATACTTAATATGAATTCATAGTCGTATGTTGAATTCTTGATTTAAAAAAAATAATTACAGTTATAATTAGAGTTTGAATTATGGTTTTATTCATTTTTCATTACAAACGTAATGAAAATTGAAATAAAATTTAGTAATGATAAATGAGTTTTTGGTTCGGAATTTGAATTCAGACAAAAACGACGAATTCATTAGTTGAATTCATATTCATAGGGTGAATTTCTAAATAAAAGAAAAAAAAATAGAAAACTTACTAATTTAATTTGAACTTGTCGCCTAAAGGACGTACACACTAGTTTGAGCGCCGCCCTCCTCGATAAGAGGAGGAAAAAGCAGGCGCGTGCGCCGAGATTGCACATGCGTTACTTGCCAGAGTGCCGCCTACCGAGCAGCAGCGGATAGCTACTGATCCGGAGTTGACACGTGGACCGGAGATAGATGTAGACCCCTCCGTCGATGTGGAGGTTGATTTTACGGAGGAGCTCCTGCAGGACGACTTGCCAGATGACGTTGCAGGGGACGACATGCCCTTCACGGAGCAGGACGTACAGTTTGATGCTCCCTTAGGTACAGCGGAGGATTTGTCGGTTGACGATTACCACATATCCGAGGCCACTATTTCTATTTCACCTCCCACCACGACCCATGTCCCGCCACCACCACCGGTCTTTTCCAGTCCTCCACGTACTTCTTCGACCGATTCTACTACATCCGTGGCGGGACCCTTAGCTCTTCCGCTCACATCCACATCCCCTCCTCCCGTTCCAGCAGCACCCATCCCTCCTCCCGTTCCATCATCTCACATACCTCCCCCCGCTGCGGAGGTACCCTCCCCCCCCCCCCCCCCGCACTAGCAGCAGGGGCCGCTGATGAGGACCCTCCTGCTGCGGAGGGCTTTCCGGGAGGTCCACTTGACGACAGCCTGTTGACGACATATTCCACACATGTGGCGGGCAGGATTTGGATCGACCGTACCGTACGTAAACTTCAGTCAGGTGAAGCTGCACCGTGGTTTCTTTGGCGTAGATACGATGTGTTATATCGTTGTCGTTCAAGAAGAAGCGACAATATCCCGGTGGTGCTCCATAGCCAGCTTCGCTCCAATTCATGATGATGTTTTTTATTGATGCGCCTTGTATCACAGACCATTCCGTCTTTGTCTCCCTCACCCCACGGACGTGGACGATGGAGAAGTTTATGATGGGTGGAGCAAAGGGGTAGGTTCGCGATGAACACGCTTTCCTTTTAGCCATTGGTTTCGGTATAGAGTTTAGGGCTGATAGAGCGTGGAGCAACAATGGAGAAGGTTTAGGTCTCATTTTATACTCGGAATTTGCTCGAAGGGAGAGATGTGCATGCATACGTCTTGTCACCAGAAAAGTTGTTGGTATACTGTTTTCAGAAGCATAAGTCTTGTTTTCAGAAGGGAGTGATGTGCATGCATAAGTCTTTTCACCCAGTTGGGGTGAAAGGGGTAACAGAAGGCGCGCAATGGGGCCTCGTGTCTGCGCGAAATGGGCCTTCGAGTAGGCACAAAGGCCCATTTCGCGCAGACACGAGGGCCCATTGCGCGCCTTCTGTTACCCCTTTCACCCAACTCAGATATTATACTATTAGAAATGGGCCTTCGTAAAAATGGGCCTTCGTGACACGAAGGCCCATTTTTAATGAAAGTACATATCTCATAACAATCCATCGAAATACATGAAATATGAAAGTTATTCTTAGTAAAGTACATATCCCATAACAATCCATCGAAATACATGAAATATGAAAGTTCATAAATCTCCTAAACAGGGCACACAATACAACGAAATACATGAAATACGAAAGTTCTTCTTAATAAAGTACATCCCATTAAAATCCATCTTGCCACAACACTGTCCTAAGCAAATGTCTCTGGATCCCGACCGATGTCCCTTCGGCAAGCCTTCCAATGGTCAATCCTCGGGGTAAGAGGCTCGAGCCAGTAGTCGGCGCTGGGGTCGTGAAATTGACACCATGCATGAGGAGGTGGGGGATAGGCGCGTTCCTCGTAAGCCATACCTGGAAAAAAATGTTATGTCACATATACGCAAGCAAGATGTACCTAAACAAAAAACTTTAGAAAAAATGATTACAAATTTCTCACCGGTATGAAGTGGTCCCGTTGACCAACGAGGGCAATAGCAACGACAGGTGGCGGTATCCCATGTCCTTGATTGTTACCAAAAATCCGCAAAGGTAAACACGTGTGGGAGCCTCGATCCCTCGATAACATCACAAGTGGCACTTGATAAAAGGTAGAAAACACAAGGCCGTGTAGCGGCATGTCTAGCCAGTAACTGTTCGCGCAAGGAGACTCCACATGGCCGATCTGCTCCAAGAAGTCATCAAATGATGTAAGGCCCCTAGTGAACAAGACTTGATACATATCTCTGTTACGCATCAATTCTGCCTGAAGCTCCCATCGAATACTGTAATACTCCTCCTCTAGCTTCCCTAATACGCAAGCAAGGGACTGAAAATCACAATGACCGTCTCCCATCACGTCTCTAGCATCCTCAATGAACGGAAATACAAAACTATCCACATTACCCATGCCAAAGTTAACCCCGCGCCATTTGACGCTCGTCGGGGGGCCACGGTGGCTTCCATCGGCGGGGGTAGCGGTGGTAGGAGGCGCGGTCGCAACCGGAGGCGTATCAACTCCAACTCCGATCCGTTTCTTATTCCTAGATCCTTTAGGTCTTCCGCGTGGTCGAGATGGCGCCGATGTATTTGCTTTGCTCCGACTGTCGTTGTCTTTCCGTCTTTGTTGCTCCCTCTCGTACTCTTCCATTACGTGCTCAAGGTGTGTTTTCTCCCTGGTGGTTGAATACTTGTTGGCTTCATCTGGCGTCTCGTATGGTTTCGGCTCAATAAGGTTTGTGTCTTCAGGATGCTCTGAATCTTTGAACGCTGATGTGATCTGCAAATACTGGTCTCTATGCATCTGACCGCTATTTCGCTTTGCCACCATTTCGTCCCACGTGGGGTCTTGAATGGTCAAGGGTACGCATGCAAGGGCAAGATCGTTGTCATCGCTAAGGTCATCCCATTCGATCTGTTTCCAAAAAGGATGTATCTCCTCCAGATTGATGGGTACTTTAGTTATGATAGTGTTTGCAACTCGATGCTTGCATGGAAGACCGTGACATTCCCTCCAAAAGTAGTCGTGGCACTCCATATCGAGTGTACCCTGCGTCAACTCAATTGCTATATCATAATACATGTCTAACAACTTACCTAGGCATTGCCTTGAAACGTGTCCGCGTATAGGACGAAACAACGCTTTGAACTTATTCGCCAGTAGTCTGTATTTTGTTGGTTTCTGTATTCTGGTTCTCTCAAAGGCTGTCCTCAAAGTGTTGGTTTGAGATTGCATCTGGATGTGAATCCTTAGTATCAAGGTGTTGAAGCCTCCTCGAGATGAATCCAATATCTTTTTCAGCACAGCGTGCATCCCTTCGACCCTGAAAAACACATGTCAAAGTTTGAGTATTGAACATATACACTTTCTAATATTCAAACTGAATTCAAATGCTAAAAATGAAATTACCTATTGGTGGTTCTCGTCTGAAAGTGGAGTGTATGATCCGTCCAAGCACGAACTATGTTCTTCTTGAATGGATTAAGCCACACCTTCTCCACGTATGCAATAAGCGTCGGTCGCCATCTTCTCTTCAATTCTACGTACCGTTCTTCAAATGTCGCCTCTGTGGTGGACGAAAAGAGCGTCCAACAAGCGTTTGCAAACCCGCGTGACAACTCATGTGGTTTTTCAGCGTTCGCAAACACCTTTAGGCCGTACGCAATAATTTTGTGTCTGATGTGCACCCAACACAACAAATGTTGGACTCCGTCCCCGAAAACTTGACTTATCGCCTTGATTAGAGCCTACTCGTGATATGTCATGATTGTATTGACCTGGACTCCAAGCTCGTCGTACACGCCTTTCAATTGAGTTAACACCCACCTATAACTAGCGACATCTTCGTTTGAAATAAATGCAAACCCGATGCTGAATGTATTTCCGGTGCAAGTGAAGCCAACCATCTCCAATAAAGGCATGTCATACCTAGCACAACAAGTTGTTTTAAGCATTTATACTGGAAATATACTAATCAAGTCGATTACATATTAAAATAACATACCTATTGGTCTTGTATGTGGAGTCCATAATAACGACATAGGGAAACTTCTTCAGCATGCGCAGACTTGTGGGGTGCACAAAAAACAAGGCATTCATAACATTAGAACCCCTTACTCGTCTTGGACGGACAATGTATTCTCGGTCTTTCAAGAACTTCAGAGACCATTGTGTCACCGTCAATTCTCCGCAATCCTCAAGAAGTAACTTATCCCTCATATTGTAGATTTGTCTAATTGAGGTCATATTTCCCGGGTACCTTGACCTCAACTCTTCAAGTATCATCTTCGGGGTGGCTAGATATAGGAACTTCTCTTTCACAAACTCCTTCTGCTCAGCTGTCAATCAGCCCGCATATGGATGAGCTAACAAACTAGTGGGGAGGCGATGATTGTGTTGTCCACACTTTACCGTTAAGATCCATCCATTTTTTCCCTTGAGTCGGACCCCATTCAATTCAAACGGACATCCACACTTCCTAGTCGGTGTATTGGTAAGTGGCTTATAAATGCTCCTATTTTCCAGTCCAGGCAACACCCTCTTTCCACATCTATATCTACCGGCTAGGTCACAAGTGAGTATGACCCTATTTGGATTTGAGGTTTTTATGACTAGTACAAAATTCTTCGAAATTGCAATTTGTCTAGCCCAATCAAGCATTTCTCTTCGATCACTCCACAACCCATCGTAGTGGAAAGCAATAGAAAAATCTATTCCGACAACCTATGATTTCAAAATGTAAAAACAAAATATTATAAATTACACTATCCTAGCTTTCAATATACTACATTCGTAAATGACATAATATTATGGGTTCTTTGAAAAATACCTCTTCTGGCTCGCTTGATGCATCGGAGTCGGTTCCGTATTCTTCTCCCGATACACCTTCCTCATCCTCAGCTATGAAACTATCGATTGACGATGAATCTTCCTCCTCGGGATGATAATCGCTCGATGACGTATCTTCTTCTCCTGACGACATTTTTAAGCAATGATGTGGAATGAAGGTATACTCCAACTATAATGTGGAATCGAAATGGGTATTTATAGGGGACAATTCGACCGTTTTTTTTTACCGTTGAGATCCGCGCAACGAAGCCTCGCGCCAGTCCAACGGTACTTTTTTTTACCGTTGGATTGCGCGCAACACCGATGCGCGCATGCACGAAACGGTGTTGCGCGCGCAACACCGTTTCGCGCGCATCGTCGTTGCGCGGCCCTTTCCCGTTCCTCCACGCTCCCGAAACCCTTTTTGATATTCCGGAATTGCCCTTTTCGCGCAACGCCATTTCGCGCGAAATGGCGTTGCGCGGATATCTGTGTGCGCTTACCAATTTTCTCGTGTGCGCAAATCATCAGCCTATTTGTAAAGTTTTTAAAGTTTAGAATATTAAATTACTAGTTCAAAATAGTTTTTATAATAAATGGGCCTTGTTAACAACCCGATAACTGACGGGGATTCCCCGCCCCGTTCCCCACAGGGATTAGATGGGACGGGGCGGGGAATGCATTCCCCGCCTAGCCCCACCCCATGTGCATCCCTACTTATGACTCGTGATACCAACCTAGACCACTCACCACAACTAGTGAGCCCCATCTCACGCCCATTGTTGACCATCTCCCATGTTCCGATTCATCCTATGACCACCCAAGCCCGAGCTGGCATTACAAAACCCTATCACCCTTTTGACCTACATACTCAACCCGAACCTTCCAAAAACTTATCCTAATTACCCACCTCTCATAAACAAGCCCTACTAGACCTAAATTGGTCCTTTGTCATGCACGATGATATTATCCTTTTCGTTTCTCTAAGTCTTTGCACACTCATATTATCTCATTACTTAGCAAATAGTTTGCCATGGTTGATTTGGGACAATTATCATATTTTTTGGGTAGCTCTACACTTGAATCAAAATCTGGTTTGTTCCTTACTCAGGATAAGTATGCTCATGATATTTTAGCCCGGGCCTCCATGAAAAATTATAATCTTGTTGTCACACCTATTGATTTCGGAACAAAACTCAGTGCCGATGCCGAACCTCCAATAGCAGACCCGACTCTATATCGCAGTCTTGCTAGAGCACTTCAGTACCTTACTTTCACTCGTCTTGACATTTCCTATGTTGTTCAATATGTGTGTTTGTTCATGCACGATCCTAGAGGTCATATGGCTTCTTTTAAATGCATCATTCCATATGTGAGTGGTACTGTTGATTTGGGAATCAATATTAATGTATCCCCGACACCAACTCTAGTGGGTTACACAGATGTTGATTGGGATGGTTGTCTTGATACACAACAACGATCTACCTTTGGCTATTATGTCTTCATTAATGACACACTTGTCCTATGGTTTGCCAAACGTCAATCAATGGTCTCTCGGTCTAGTGTTGAAGTTGGATATCGTGGTGTGGCAAATGTGGTTGTAGAATGTTCTTGGCTACGAAACCTACTTCTTGAACTTCATTTCCTTTCTCTAGTGCTTCAATCACGTACACTGATAGTGTATGATAATGTGTCTACCATATATTGGGCAAACAATCTGATTCAACACCAATACACCAAGCATATAGAGTTGGACATCCATTTTATTCGAGAGAAGGCCACTTTGAAACTTGTTAGGGTCTTACATTTTAGATGTGTCTCCATGTAATACTTTATCATCTCATTTAACAATAGGAACTCTTCTAATTCTAGGAATTTTTCTAGAAGACTCTTTTTTAAAATATCATTCAAAAGAGTTTCGAATTGCTTGGTATTCCACCAATTAATAACCCAAGATTTCGGACTTTTATTAAATACTAGAAAGCTCCACCAAAGTAAACAAAGATTTTAGCCACAAAAAATAGGATTGATCTAATGGGTAGGTGGTATAGATATCAACTTATTGGGTAGTTTTTGTAAGAACTCACATATTTAAGGGGTAGTTTTGTAAAGAGCCTAAGTTATATCATCATCTGGTTTGTACTCGTGTAACCGGTGTAGCAGGGTAATAATTATAAACTAGAGACTCACTCGTTCGCCTGTTATATATATAAATAGCGATCATTCATACATGGGTATGGGCAATATTGCCTGTAGCATTCGCCAAACACGCCTTTACTACTTCTCTCTCATAAATTCATAATCCCTCTTTGATGGCATCATCCTCATCAGAATCAAGCTCCGATCCCAACCTTGAGATCATAGTCGAAAGAAACCCTCCAGACTCCCGCTTATCCGAGCTCGGCATCAAGTCTTGGCCAAAGTAATTAATATCTTCTTCTTTGAATTCGAATTGTATATGTATATATATATATAATTAAGCACCGGCATTTTTGGATTACTTAAGCAAAATTATAGTATGAATGAATGGAATTATTATATACGGGCGCAGGTGGGGTTGTCCGCCGGGGAAGCTGACGCTGAAATTCGACGCCCGGCAGACGTGCTACTTCGTGAAGGGGAAAGTGAAGGTGTACCCCAAGAACTCGTCGGAGGTGGTGGAGTTCGGCGCCGGAGACTTGGTCTTCATCCCCAAGGGCCTCAGTTGCACTTGGGATGTGTCCGTCGCCGTCGACGAGTTTTACAAGTTCGATCCTTCTTAATTTAATTACTACTTTATTAATCTATTTAATTAATTAGCGTTAGAGAGATCCAGTCCAGGGACCAGGATTATTAGCTAGCTAGATCGATCGAGTTGTAATTTACAGCGCACTTACTTTTTTACTGATCGAGTAAATCACTGCCCTCCCTGGTTTCTTATTTAAATTATTTGTTCATTTATTTTCGCATTATCATTTGTAGCTAGGGCTTCATTTCATTTCCATGTAAAGCTATTCTTCTGTTCACACCTTCTTCTTTTCTTCTGTTTTATTAACATCTCTTTTTAGACAACGGATATTAAAGTAGTTTCCCATTAATAAAGTTGTTGTAATGCTTACTGATCGTATTCATTACCTACGATTAAATTATACACGTACAAAAGTATTTGCATAATATAGAAATTATACAACAAAAAAAGAAGAAATAAAACCAATATGGAGTATTACTTAAAAAGTCACTTCTTATTTGCATTAGTACGTACTTAATAATTTCTATGCATATTTAATTTACTCAAGAATCCATGTACATATATGCATGTTATAAAGCGTTATGTTTATGTTAGTTCAACCCTAATTGTTCATGATTTTGGATAATTGTCGGCTACTATTACTTGGTCAAACTTTTTTATTTTTTCCTTTAATAAAAGGGAAATGCAATGAATATCTAAATAGCATAGGGATGATAACTGAATTAAACAATTTTTAAATTCATTTTTTCTCACCCTCTTGATGGGGATGTTCAAGCTCATGGTCAAAGATAGGATAAGGAAGAAAAAGTGGGTCAGAGTCAGAAAGAGACACACAGGAAGAACAACATGCTCACCAGGCACCACCACATCCTCTACAAAAAACCTTATTTTAAATCACTAATATCGTAATAATAATAATAATAATAATAATTACGTATACTTTTTATCCAATAATTAAATTTATCATTCATTTCCCAGTATTTTCTTATGAAAAAAAGTCACGTGCGAATGGTCGCCTGTGTGCGAAATAAGAATAAATCTCAATCGTTCATTCCAAAAAATCAACTTCCTTGATTAAACATTCATTTAAAAAAATAAAAAACGGCACGGACGAATTTTTCCCGTATTATTCGCGTATTTTTCAATAAAATACAACACGGATGAATTTTTCCCGAATTATTCACGAATTTTTCGAAAAATACGTCTTTATGAGACGCGCCCAGTTTGTTCATCAGAAATAGCGATTTGTTCATCAATATTCACCAATTGTTCATCAATACTAACTAATTGTGCATTGAGTTTTTGATAACATTGTTCATTGATTTCGAACTTTTTTTATTTTTAATTTTATTTTTTAACCTTATTTATGTGTAGGAATACAATATTTATGTAGTTTTTTATGCATATATAATTAGTTTTGATAAACCCATATTTGTTCATTGATATATTCGTATTTATTCATTGATATACCCCTATTTGTTCATTGATATACCCATGGTATACCATTATTTGTTCATTAGTATACTTCTTTTTTTGTTCATTGGTATACCCTATTTGTTCATTGATATACCCTATTTGTTCATGGATATACCCTTATTTGTTCATTGATATGACCAAATATGCATATAGCAATGAACAAATTGATGTTATTAATGAACAAATATGCATATAGCAATGAACAAATTGAGGTTATTAGTGAACAAATATGCATCTAGTAATGAACAATTATATGAAAAAGGCAATGAACAAATATGCATAAACCAGTGAACAAATTGATGTTACTAATGAACAAATATGCACAAATCGATGAACAAATATGTCAAAACCAATGAATAAATATTTTCGTTTTTATGACAAAATCACAATGTTGATGAACATATTGCATATAATTTTGATACACATTTGTTCATTTTTTATGTACAAACAATAGATTTTTGATGCACAAGCAATAGTTTATTTATGCACAAAATCACAGTTTTAATGAACAAAATCACAGTTTTGATGAACAAATCCACATTACTAATGAACAAATCCACAATACTATAAACAATCTGGGCGCGTGTCCTATTTCCGTTTTTTTCAAATATACGCGAATAATTCGCCTGTGCCGTTTTTTCCCCTTTTCAAGTGAAATGATCAGCGCCTTTGATTTTTCTTGGTCCAACGACTCCTGTTCTTTCTTATTTCACACCTGGACGCCCATTCGCACCTGAACCAGACTCTTTTCTTATTATAAAATGCATTATTATTGATTGTACACGACATTGATCTATTTTATTTTATCTGTAGCTTGACTAACTTCTAATACAAATACACATTAAATTACAATTCCCAGTTCTCAATTTGTATAAGAAAAGTAAATTAAAAAAAAAGGCAAGCTTTGACTGGTCAACTGTGAGTTTTTTTGGTTGAAAATGTAAGCCCCACGCCTTCCCTTTTGTCCCTTTTTCGGCACGTGAGACCCACCACTGCACACAAGAATACCGTGTGTGGTGTGGTCTATTTCCATTTTATTACTACTATATATTTTGAAAAATTACGCCCCTAAGGTTTTGAATTTTTTGTTAGTGCCTTGAAAAAAAATATTTTGATTGATATCCCTGAACTTTTAAAATAGTTCAATGTATATCTTTCTTGTGACTTTCTTACACATAGTTGTTATTTTTTGTAAGAAAAGAAAAGAAAAAAGATTTTGGTATTTGATTAAGTTAAAACACTATTTCAATAAAGTATAACTTGTACAAAAAAATTATTAATTGTTATTTTGAGTTATATAAATAATTCACAATTTGTACATTTTAAGAATAAAAATGGATAAACTGGTATATTCAACATCAAAAAATATAAATTAATTACATACACATATAATGAATTTTAATAGATAGAGATATTACTTTTACGTGGAATATACCTCTTCATTTATTTTATATTGTTATAATGTATAAATGGTGAGTTATTTACATAAATTAAATAATAATTTAAAAAATTCAGCAAAATAATTTACAAGAATATTTAAATATTGTTTTAACTTAATCAAATGAAAAAAATTCTTTTATTATAAAAATAACAACCATATATAAAAAACCACAAAAAAGGACATGAGTCAAACAATTTTAAGAGTTAAGGAATATCAATCCATACAATTTTTTAGGACACTATTTAAAAAACTCAAAACCTCTGAATAAATTTCTCTATATTTTTTTACCATAATATTACACACTGAATACTTATAATTTTCACTTTCTAAAAAGCCCAAGACTCAAACGCAAAAGCAAACTTTAATTTTACTATTTAGCTTCTCCTCATTGGTGTTAGATTCAAACTATTTAAAAATTTTAATATTACAATTTTTTTATTCAAACTATACAATATTCTAATCTCTTATGTCGATTTTTATATTTCAAATATATAAACAAGTCTCTTTTTTTTGATAAGGAAAGGAATTTGGGTGACCACTAATAGGCTAGTGACCGCCCAAGAGCATCCTGACGGATGAGGGTGTGCAAACCCGAGTGAACTGCAAGTGGAATAGAGGAAACGCGTCGGAACGAGCCAACGATGTAGTCCGCCACCGAATTGCACTCACGGTTAACGTGAGCGATACCCCAATCCTGGAAACGAGCCAACAAGTAGTGGATATCCGAACGAAGCAACTCAATCTCCCACGGGCAGCGCCAGTCTCCCATAACGGCCTTGACCAGCTGCAAATTATCGCCTTCCAACTCGATCCGGGGAATGCCACGACGAATAGCCTCGAGAAGTCCCTAGCGTAAGGCGATGGTCTCAAAAGTCAGCACGGACTGTCGGCCAATCAGTCCTCCGCCAAAATGGATGGGGGAGCCGCTAGAATCTTCGAGGATGAACCCATAAGCAGCCACACCATCTGCACTCACTACACCATCAAAATTCAATTTAATAAAATCCCTTTTGGGTTTTTCCCATTTTTTGGGCTTTCTCTTAGGCCCACCACTAGCCATTCCGAGGCAAGGGTTATCTGAGGCCGAGACTTTTGCGTTCTTCCAATTTTTAATTTGGCTGTGAATAAAGTCGCAAATGTTTGCGGCGTTATTCAGGTTATTGTTGTTATTGTTGTCGAAAACTCTTTTATTTCTAGAGTACCATAGGCACCACCAAGCGTTAGCAAGGAGTTCAATTTCCTCCTTTGTTAGTCGCGTCCTTATATCATCCAGGACAAGATGCGGTTTTCTATCCCCATGGGAAATTTGGTTGAGGATTTGGCTGAGCTTAGGATTTACGGATTTAATGGTTTCCTCGGTTAACGGGCACGAAATTAACACATGGTTAGTGTCTTCCTCAGGGCTATTACATGCCACGCAACCCTGCAGAACCGGATTATGGTTGGCAACGAGCCTCATTTTAGTTGGCAATCCATTTCTAGCTACTTTCCAAACAAAAAATTTCATTTTGGGGGGGATGTTGAGTTTATTAATCCAAGCTAAGTTGATTTTCGGTTCGCCTTTGGATTGGTGAATCCATTGCATGGTTGAGTGGGTTGAGTACCAGCCATTTTTGCTAGGTTGCCAGTATAGCCTGTCCGGGATTTTGTTAATCGGGTTTATGATTTTGGATATGATTTGAAGGTCGTTTGGATTAATAACCTTACATGATTTCTCAATGTTCCACGAGTTATCCTCTGTGAGGTACTCATCCACAGTTTCGTCCCAGTTAATAACGTTTATCACGTCTAACCTTGGGTTGATAGGGCCCTTGCCGGTCCAATTGTCTTTCCATATTTTGACGGTTTTTTCCATCCCCAGTCTGCCAGATAAGTCCCTTAACGAAGAGGTCTTTAAGGCCTATTAGCTTGGACCACTGCCAGGATGTGTTATGTTTTTTCTTGTAGTTTAGGATGTTATCCGTTTTAAGATATTTTTCCGTTATAATTTTTACTCATAGATTGTCTGGTTCAGCTAATATTTTCCAAATCAGTTTCATTTGGAGTGCTTGGTTCATCTCTTCTGCCTTAGCGATTCCCACCCCACCATGCGCGGGTGGGCGACAGATGGAGTTCTAGTTAATGAGTGGTTTGTAATTCTGATCCTTGTTCCAAATGAAATTTTTATTGATGAAGAACAAGACTTGGTTAACCCGGGTAAGTGTTCAATTCTTATCTTATGATCATTAGTCGCTGTTTTACTATACGATTGAAATTAGATATAAGTATTGTTTTAAGTAACACTAATCTACAAGTTCTTACTTGTTTACTTGCTTCAATTAGAAGTTAGATATTGTTAGATTTAGCCACGTTAGTTTCATTTCACAATTGGCTTTAATCCAACTTGTTAGAGTTAGCATTTCAATTACTGTACACATTTCAATTCACAATTGATTTAATCCAACTTGTTAGAGTAGCCACGTTAATCACTCAAACGATTTGCACGTATAACTGTATCATGTTAGACCTCCATTGATAGTGTTTCTGCCTTCATTTTTTTTACAGTGGGTAATTTTCCTGGTGAGGTGAGAAGAAGAACCTTCTTGTCAAATGAAAAAAGACAACTACTTTACAATGCATTGCTTGAAAGGAGTATCGATGGTAAACTCAAACAAGCAACAACAACAGTAGTTGCCACTTTGTTTTCAGTGCACATAAGAACTGTCCAAAGGATATGGCAACGAGCAAAAGCTGCTTCCAATGGTACTCTCGTTGATGTTTCTCACCGAAGAACAAAAAATTATGGTCGTAAGCGCATTGAGATTAGCCCAAACGACATCAGTGCGGTACCGTTAGATCGGAAGACAACCATGAGATCAATTGCTCAATCCTTAAACATTAGTGCAAGCACCATATGTAGATGCTTACATGAAGGTATTATACGACGACACTCTAATGCCATAAAGCCGTTGTTAAGGGATGAGAACAAGAAACAAAAGTCGAAAACTTACTACCTATTGCCGAAGGAACAAGACCCAGTGCGAACATGCCAAAGTAAGAACTTCATCGGAAAAGTTATGTTTTTAGTTGCTGTTGCAAGGCCGAGATTTAACGAAGACGGGTGTAACATCCCCGACCAAAGTGCATACGTCATTCGACGTTCATATAAGATTAAGAGCATATGCATAGCATATTGGCATGATATATAGTGAGTTTTTAAAAGTAATATTTATTTTCTATTTAAGTATTATATTTTAAAAAAAATTTAAGTAAAAAATAATTATTAATTATTTCAGGGTAAAGTTTATAGTAAAGGAGATTTGAGGGTGAAAAACAAAATTATGCTAAAAGATATGCCGACTTACGTTGAATATAAATACATGTGTGAAGTTGATATTTGAAATCAAAGATACAATAGCAACGTACAGAGAAAGAAAAGAAAGAGAGGAGAGAAGAAAAAAAAAGAGAGAAGAAAAAAGAAGTTGTTCTTGGTAATTTATTCGGTTATTTTTGTTGGATCTGGTACAAGAATTTTTCTATCGGGTTTTAATCTCGACGTACAAGCGTGGTTTGGTAAGTTTTTAATTAGTTATTGGTTTATCTGGTTTTTTCCTAATTTTTCCAGATCTAGATCTATAGTTGCTTTTGTTTGAGAAATCAGTTGATCTATAGTTTTCAAAGGGTGTTTTCGATATCAGATTTATATTCGGTAAAAGATTTCAGAGTATTTTAGGGTTTTGCCTTGTAATGATATTAGGGAGCCCTTTGATCGAGTTTTTCAGAAAGGTTTGAACTAGAAAAATGTTCTTATATATATATAGTTTATCGATGTCAAGTTTTAAAGGATTTGAAATTATGCACAAGAAGTTATAATGCATTTTGGCATTTCATTGGATTTGGGGTTAGAGTTTATAAGAGTAAATAGCCTAATTTGCATTGGGTTACATATAGGAGCACCGATCATAGATCGTGGTCAAGAAAAAGGGGGAGAAAAATAGTATTTATCCTAAACAGGTGAGTATTGACCGGAGATTCAACCCTATGTGCTATATATGAAATATGAATATATGAATATATACGCTATATGATATATATGCTATATGGATATATGTGAGTATAGACCGGAGTTTCAACCCTATGTGCTATATGTGCAATATGGATATATGTTCTATATGAGCTATATGGATATATGTGCTTTATGGATATGTGTGTTATATGAGTTATATGGATATGTATGATAGCTCTGAAATTTCCAGAGTTGTTTGCACAGAAAGTTTGTTAACAGATGGCATATGATATATGAACACATGATGCATTTGATTGCATAGCATATTGCAATGAGATTAAAAGGACATGTGACTGTCTCGCCCTGAATTTGTATTACAGGACCTACGGGTCATACAGGATCTTCGGATCATACAGGACCTACGGGTCATAATTCTTACAGGGACCATAAGAGTCCATATAAAGTAAAGTCGGGTCAGATTCAGGCTTGAACAGTTCACAGAATAATGAATCAGATACATCCGCACTTGCATTTGCATAGTTAATTCATATATGACATATATAATATGTATGAGTATCTATATATTGACTAATTGCTTGGTTTTGTGTGAAATAATTGATGATGGTTTATATTCACTGCGTATGCGACTCACGTAAATCGCAAAACAATTTTTTCAGGTTCATCTAGTTCTTACTGACATGTGTCCGTTTAGAGGTCACATTAATACAGGTCGATCGGCTGAAGCTCAGTGCAACCTTCTCCTCCTCATGTTGCATCATAGACATATGTGTTGTAATAGAAGTTAGAGTAATAGATGTATTAGCATAAGAAGTAACTACATATATGTTTGTCTGTGTGCAACCCTTTATGGTTGTTGCTTTCTGCTTCCTTGGATAGTTGCTATATGTGAATTATCTGTTTATATAAGAAATAAGTTATTACTAAGCATACGTCATAGGGTATAAGGGTGTCACAACGGGACGCCAATTTTTTCTGGCAAGATAGGGATTTTTCCGCTAGTTACTCAACAACCAGCCTTGAGAAGCAATAGAGAAGCGGGGACATTGGAAACAAAACCAATAATATCGGTGACGAAGGAAGTTATACGAACGTTTTTAATTGAGAAGGTTATTCCAACGATTTGAGATTTGTGGCCAAGAGAGGACTTGGGCGAAACCGTTTTTATTCAGCAAGACAATGCAAGGACTCACATTCATCCAAATGACGACGCGTTTAGAGTGGCTGCTTCACAAAGTGGATTTGATATTAGACTAATGTCTCAACCACCTAATTCTCCATATTTAAACATCCTCGACCTTGGATATTTTAGTGCAATTCAGTCCTTGCAACAAAAACATCAAACAAAGAGTGTGGATGAACTCATCGAAGTCGTCCAAACGTCATTTGAAGAACACCCGGCAACGATGCTTAATCATGTGTTCTTGACCTTGCAAACATGCATGAGGGAAATCATGGCTGTTGAAGGTTGCAATCAATATAAAATCCCTCATATAAGTAAGCCCATGTTAGAAAGAAATGGTTGTCTTCCAAAACAGATTCCTTGTGAATATGATTTGGTTGAAAAAACTATGCAGGTTGTTGAAGATGTTCACTGGTGATTTTTCTTGGTTTTTAGGGTGAGTATGTATTTTGGTTATTATGAGGAAAATAGATTCAAGCTTCCTTCCTTTTCTATTATCATTCTGAAATTTGTAGTTTCTGTGTGTATGTGTGCTGGTTGTTGAAGTCTCTTTTTCACTTGGATTCTCTTTTTGATGCTCTTAATCCAGAGGAGGTTGTTGATGTTTGTTTCAAGCGTCATCTTTTATGAAAACAAAGATTCTCAAATAGGTGTTATTGCAAGAAATCAGCTTAATTTGCTATGTTGAAATTCAGATCACAAGTGTAAGATTCTCAAACCAACTTGCCATTCCCAACAATATAGACAGCAAAATAAGCAAAACCAGTATGTTTTGAAATTCAAAAGCAGATCTCTTACAAAGAGACTACATCAAATTTAATTAATAGCCTGCATCACCAACATTTTTTGCTTTTATCCATCTTCTTTGAGGCAATATCTCAAACAGGTGAGGCTCAAACCCCAATTCACTTGATTATTTTGGGTAAAAACGACAACTTGGCATATAAATATTCAAGAGTTTCACAATGGACATTCTTTCCAATTCAATTGGATGCTTATTCAAATCAATTTCGAATTTGGCTTCATTAGTTGGAAAACTCCTTTGCTTCGTAGTCCATATCCTCGTCCCGATCCTCATCTTTTGGAGGCAAATTCAAATCAAACTCATACTTCTTTGTAGATTGTAAATCCTTTTTTTTTCACTGCCATCAACATACAGAATACAATTATTAATCATATGTGCAAAATTTAATTGAAATAAAAGACATATTCTTAGAGAGTACCCCATATTACCTTGAAGAATTGAACCGGCTTGTTTTAGAGGCCATGGAAATAGGTACTGTAGTGTAGTAGAGAAACCCAAGAGTTGAACGTTACTCCGTAAAATGAATTGTCTGATGGGATTGTTTTTTTTTTAACTGTATTTAAAGGGATACGTAGTAAAAAAAATAGTTTTCCCATGTCATTGAAACTAGAATTCTTAAGTTAATAATGTTGTTGGAATAATAAGTACATTAAATATGATAATTACCTATTTTGGAAAATTTTAACTTAAATGAGGGAAGACATGACTTACATTGTGAAACTCCTTTTAGAGCTGGAAACGACTTATATTGCGAAACGGAGGTAGTAAGAACTAGATTATCCCATTCAATAATTAACCTAGAAATCTCAAAGTTCTCCCTAAAAATGCACTATTCTATGGCACAATTCCATTTACAAGGAGGGCATCCAATCAATTAAGATAAGCTCACAATAATGCCTACTATTATAACTCAACAATTCTACATTTCAGCATATGAACCGGTTAATTACGGTGACTCATGAATTCTCTAATTTAATCTACACAAGACATTAAAACTCTCAAAATTGATTACGGTGACTCATCTACATTTCGGCATATGAATAGATAATTATGGTGACTCCTAAAACGCATGCATTTAAAGGCAAAGACAATAAACAATGATTGTTGACCTTACACTTTAATTGCATAATATTTATTTATGGCTTTTGGGATTCACCTCATGAGAGTATATATATGCTCAAGTCTTGATCTCCATATACCCCATGTTCTATGCTACCATTTGTCTCATAAACACACCAATTAGCAAAACTACGCTACTCAATGGTAACTAAACTTGCCTCAGAAGATCTTAAAAGCACAAATCAAAACTTCGCCGAACCAGGCCCTCCAACGGGTGAATGTTGAGGAATAACACAAGTAGGTGCTCTAGGGAGTGTCATCGAATCAGATTGCGGTTCTTTAGTTGGATCAACTACTGCCTCGCGACAGTGTCCTGTTCTGATTTGTTATTGGGGCACTACTGATGCTGGCTCATCTATATTCTATTAAGACAACATCATCGCAGTTGTACAACGTCGTCGACTCCGATTGCGGGTATACGAATGGATCGAGTCTGTCACAACACGATGTTGTTCTCCTTCGACTATTGTTGTAGTGGTGGTGGTAGACTTGTTCGACATCGACAACTGACATAAGAGAAAGAAGAAAGACAAGTGCCTCACCAGAAGCAGAGGAATAGAGAAGAAAGGAAGCAAAACTTAGGATTTCAATATTGCCCAATCTACGTTTCATAAACAAGCCCATGTATTGAAAATTTACCAAGCCCATGATATTTAAAGAAGCCCATTTAACCTAAAAATACAAGTAACACTATTTTCATGCAACAACAATAAAGTTGAACAACAATAAAGAAAGGCAATAAAGTTGTGATTTTGAAATCTACGTTTCAGTGGTTGTGATTTTAAATACTTTTTGAAATAAATAAGTTTCATTCTTACCTTTTCATAATATTTCAAAATCGCAATCACTGAATATAAATTGTGGCCTGTGCAACGCATGGGTTTAGCAACCTAGTATTCATTGAAGAAGCCCTCTTAATACCCTCTAAAAGAGACAAAGCCTCGGCCTTTAAGACGGACATAGATTGGAGTCGTTTACGATCCCAACTTATAATAGTTCTTTCATGGTCATGTATTATGAAACAGGCATAAGTCAAATTATACAAACACTTACAAGTATCAAAATTAAATTTTACCAATTAATGGTAGGTTTAATCGAAGCATTATGATTTTTATGTTTAGGAGAATACAAGTTAGATTTAGTCTGTGTTGTATTGATTGTGTTCCATTGCAAATGTTGAGTTAAAGCACCCTCACAAGGAAGTAAGTTAGAAATCATACGTGAAGGATTAAACAATTTTGAGTTCTGATGTCCCCAAATATACCACCAAATAAAGCACAAAATATTAAGATTTCGATTTAAATTTAGAGTTGCAATTAAATTATCTTTAAAAAACCACTAGAGGTTACTAATTGAAAATAGATATGCAATCTTGTTTCTAATTTAGAAATCGTCATTTGAGAAATTGGCAATGAAAAAACAAATGATTTAGATGTTCATCTTCAATCTCATAAAGAAAACAACAATTAGGAACACAGTTAAAATACTGATTAAGATGATTTGTTTTGGGGAGGTGATAGCTTGCATTTAGATAGTGTTTATGATGCATATTTATGTTTATTTTGCATGATTTTAGCTTAGTTTAGCTTAGTTCTTAGGTTCTTAGGTTTTTCGAGGAAATTCAAATTTTGTGCTTGTTTTGTTCGGTTTTGCAAATCATTAGGTAAACAAGCATGGATGGGACATATCCTAGGTGATTATGGTGGAGTTTGAGGGTTAAGTTGGAGCTTAGAGTGGTGCAAGTGAAGATTTCAAGAGCCAAGACCCGAGAGGAATTAAGTAAAGGTGAATCTGGCTTAGAGTCCATAATGCAGGCCTAGGAGGAGAGATGCGGCTGCGCACACTAAAATAAGACCGTGCCATGGGATTTCGCCGCGGGAAAGTTGGGCCGACATTTGGGCTTCGAGATGGATTTTTTTATGCAATTTCGGACGAGCTTTTGTATAACTTTGGGATATTTTGTCTTTGGATGTCTTGGGGTATTTAAGCTTGTATTTTGACTTTTGTTTCATAATTTTAATCACAATTTGGAGGCTAGGATTTTATTCTAGAGAGTTTCTCAAGAGGAGAAAAACATGAAGAAGTATCTGAGTTGAAAAACATGATGAAACAGTTTATGCAGCTAGGTGGGAGACAATGGGTGAAAGCTTGTGGAATATGCTCTGATAATATGCACCCTACTGATGCATGCCCCACACTTCAATAGCCAAGAGCTGATGACAATATGGTGCGCGACTATAGACCACCAAGGACAAGGTATGCTCCCTACTCCACCTACAATCTTGGATGGAGGTCGGCTATAGATGCACATGTCATTAGGTGATATGATGGAGTGGTTTGGGTGTTCTAGTTAGTCTTAGTATTTGTTTGGATGTTTTCTCTTTTTGTTGACCTATGTGGGTTTGTCCGTCTGGTTGTGTTTTATTTTAGTTGTCGGGACCTCATGCATGACATTGTTGTAATTATGTTTTATTAAATAATAGTTGGATTATTTATATTAGTTTTCTCATCGTGCCCAAGTTGCAAGGTTTAAATGTTTTTAGTTGTTAGGCTAGTCCATGTAGGATATGTAAGGGTCAAATATCGGGTAATGCCCCAACGTTAAGATGGGGTGTTGCACGCCTCTCCCTATTCTTGCAACCCCTTGGGAAGATCTTTCCATGGATTTTATCACGGGGTTGCCTAGGTTGAGGTGCGATATTGATAGTGTGTTTGTAGTTGTGGACTGGTTATCCAAGATGACCCATTTCATCGCTTGTAAGAGTACAAACAATGCTGTCGAGGTGGTCGGTTTGTTCTTTAACAGTGGGGTGAGACTTTATGGTATTCCGAGCAATATTGTTAGTGATTGAGATACCAAGTTTGTGGGGCATTTTTGGAGGAATTTATTGTAATATCCCTTATTTTTATAAGGGTAAAAATATAATTTTACTTTACATTTTTCTTTTAAGGATTGAGATATTTTGTGTACTTGAGTATTGCTTGTGTGATTGTTTTTTTAAACTTTGATTAATTTTTCGATAACTTGTATTTATCTTACGTTCTTTGTATAATTTTTATATAGGTTTGTCATCGTCAAAAAAGGGAAATTGATTGTTCCCTTAGAGCATCTCCAACAAAATCTTCATTTTCTTGAAAATTGTGAATTTTGGAGAATTTAGTGTGAGTTTTAGGTCCAACAATTTCTCCATCTATTTGTGCCAAACTCTTTACTACCAGAACGCTCCCAATAAAACTTTCTAAACCCCCAAACTTCAAACCCTAACAATCATACCACCGCCGCACCTCTAAATTCCTCCGTCTAATAAACTTCTCCACCACCACACCCCTTGCATTCGCTGCTCATATTTGACTACTCTATTCCACCCTCCATCTCCAGCCGTTGTCGGAATCGTTTGGTTTCACTGGCCTGAGACTCTACTTCTCCGACCGGTCTCACCGCCGACCATGGCTGTTTTATGGAAAAATAAAACAGTTCTTTCCTTTCTCTTTCTCTTCTAGAGAAGGATGATTAGCAAGGCCTAGAAGGCCATACATTGCCGAGAAGGCTTTAATTCATTGCCGAGAAGGCTTTAATGTTGAAACTTTCTAATGATTCTAACCATTTAAAGGAAGCTCATCTGGTTTTTGAACCATTGATGAAGAGGTCTTGTATCTTGGCTTTCATGCTTGGATTGCAATATCCCAAATCGGCGTTCGACTCAATTTGGGTTCGCCTAAATCTATAATCTCTACCCTTCCATTGACGATTTAATTTGCTGTCCTTTTCCACAGTTCCACCATCTGAAATCGTCCACCACCACGATCTATTTTGTTGAACTGTTTGCCTGTTTGGGGCTTTGGGCAATTGTTTTTTGGGGAACACGAAAAAAAAATTATTTAAGAAATTGTCTTTTAAGGGCTCCCATTTGTGGTTTGCATACTACAAAGCATGAAAGGGGAAAATTAGAAGGAAAAAAAAGAAAAAGAAATATGATATTGAACATTTGTAACTTGCCACACAAACTTAAAACTTGTGGCCCAAGGTGAAAAATATAAAATTAAAATATTTTTTTGGTTTAGCTTTGTCCCTTGTCTTACTTGCATGGTAAGTATTTTTTACTTGTGTGCCAAGTTCGTTTTACTTGCAAGTCAAGTTTGTTTAATTGGGGAGCAAACTTATGTCTACTTTGAAAGTAACGTTCTACTTGTGAGTTTTTTTTTCCTTTTTTTCTTGCAGGTTAGTTCGAGACTTATTTATGTGCTAATTTTTTGAGATTGGAACTGAGTTTGACATTGGGCCGAGTTGTATTGGGCCAGGTCGCTTGGTGCTCTAAGGCTTCTGAAGATCTTTCATCTTGGTGGAGGGGACGTCAATTGTCTATTTCGCACGCCCAAAAGGGGTCGACCTGTTGCATGCGGCGCTATTTTTATAGTGTTTTACTCACCCCGATTTCAAACTCATCTTAGTTCTTACTTTCAGAGATTTGTACTTTCCATAGCTATTCCTGCATGCTTTTGACTCACTTAGTTGTTCCCGGCTACCGTTTCCTACGACCTCTCAGATTACCAAGCATGTTTGATATTCCGAATTTTACCCTTTCAAAAAAAATAAAAATTTCTCCATCTATTTTTCTAAAATGGAGAGAGTCTCCATAATATAGCTAGACATCTCTACATTTAGGGAATTCTCCAAAAATATTTAGAGAATGCATTAAATGTATATGTAATTAGTCTTCTTCCAATTGGTTAAATTAGATTTTATAGTATTGTATAAATAAAAATAATATTAATATAAATATGATTTTTCAAAATGGAGAATTTGTTGGAGTTATGGTATAAAAAATTTAGAGGATATGGGATTTTGTTCTCTATTTTGGAAAAAAATAATAGAGAATTTGTTGGAGATGCTCTTAGGTTTTGATGATAAAAAACCTTATGGATTTTATGATTTGTATTTGGTGGAGGTATTTGAGGTGCTTAACTTAAGGAGAAGAATGCAAAGAAGAATTGCCAAGCCTTAAGTGATAGAAGAAACAAAGATAAAACTATTTTTGTGTTCATTGGTCCCAAGGGAACAATGAAAAGCCACATAATTGCTAAAACAAGAAGGCGACAATGAGGGAGATGCGCCTAGGGCTTCTGAGTTACTAAAGATGATTTGGTTGTTTTGACTTGACGCATAAGGAAGACGAATTGGCAGCCATGCATGAAGAATTTTAGACGGATTTTATGCATGGATAGTTTTTTTAAGATAGAATAAAATCTATGTAATTATATCATATCTTATATTTATGGATATAATTTCTTCTAGCCATGAGCATATAAATATGATACGTGTCTAGAATAATTGGTACGTTTTTCACGTTGAAGAGAACGCTAGGAGCTAAGTGTGATTAGGGTTAAGGAAGAAAGGAGCATGGAGGAACCGAGACAAGTTATGTACAAGTCAAGGTTGTGCGGTCAAGTTTGCTAAGCCAAATTAGGAAGAGTCGTTCGATGTTGAAGAATGAAAGTTCGTTACCAGAAGTTGTGTACCCCTAGAAATCGAAGTTCGCATTTATAAGTGAGACCATTCTAATAAAATTAGCTAATTTAATTAAAAATACTTATCTTTTAATTACTTGTTTTTGTTATTTTCGTTACCTATTTTATCCGTGTCTATATTCTAATACATTCGATCCAACAACAATTTATCTTCAATCATATAACTATAAGCCGTTGGAGTCATCATATAACTTGTCAAAGTTCATTATAATTTGTACTTTTTGACAAAAAGAATGATAATTTGTATTTATAATGATATTTTTGCATTTTAAAAAGCGTCGTGGATCGTGAAATTCAGCCTCGTACTAGGCGGTGGCTGGCTCAGTTTCTCTCTCAAAACCGGGGGAGCAGCGAGTGAAAAAGTTCGCGGAGAGAGCGGCAAAAACCCCAATCAAAAAGTCCCCCTAATCCTCATTTCAGAATCCGCCGTTATTCCTCTTCCCGATCATAGTCTTCCCTCCTCCGTCGCTCCAAATTCCATATCTAAACATTTCTAACCTTTTCAATCGCATCGTCTTCTTCCTCCGCATGTCTCTACTCGGTAAAATTCGGCACTTGAAACTGCGATCAGCCTAAACCCTAGTTTTTCTGCTGCCTAGTGCCCAATTTCCGGTTCGCGGCTACTTGCCGCGCTGGAAGCAAGTAGCGGATTTTATCCCTTCGCTTGCTGAAGCCGAATACTTGTATTATTGTGTGCTTGGCGGGCTATTCTTTGATAAGGCCTATTTTCAAGTCTGCATTTCGAAACACACCGGTAATTCTCGACACGACGGCATTTTCTCCTTCGGTTCCTGTGAACTTTAACCCTCATTTGGGGGTTTTAGAGGTTTTGATCAACGGCGTACAATGTAGGTCTCGAGTGAGAGCGAAAGATCATAAATTTTGGCTTTGGCTGTTCATGTGCTAGAAAGTTTTGAATTAGGGTTTTTTGGATGTATGCCTACAAGTGACCATGCTAAAGTGTTCATTTTGAATACTATATTTTCGATTACGACTTCTGTTTTGATTACTTCGTATCCATGTTAGGGGCTTAAATTGGTTTCAATCGGGGAGGATAAGTTTAACAGCCTATTGGTTCTAGTTGCTATCCAAATAACACTTTGATTCAGTTTCAGACTTTGAGATATTTTTATTTTTATCATCAATTTCGCGGATACAAGTTGATCATATATAGATAAGCCGATAACTATACTCTAAACTACTAGACCTTAGTTCTATTTGCCTGTAGTTAATCACACATATAGGACTGAAAAAAAGTTGATATAAGCATCATTAAATGGGCCAACTTCAATCTCAAATTTTAAGCTTTAATGTTGGCCTCAATAATACTCGTCTCGAAAGCTGGCGTGCTAAAGTGGCTTTACAGCCTCTCTGTATGTATGGAATATATCATGAAGAATAGAATAAGAAAAAAATCTAGTCACCTGCATTCAGATATTAATTGGTTTTTGTTGTGTTAGATTGAGATGGAGGACAAACATGAGCAAGTGAAGGAAAATGATGAGGACGTGGAAGAAGAAGACAATGTTTCAAGTGAATCTTCGATAGCTGCTTTGGAAGACGAGGATGGGCTGTTGGCTTCTGGAAATGAAGATGGTGCACGTCGTGAGGCATGTTATCATCAACGTCTCTAATTTGCCTGGACTATGTTTTCACCAATAGTTTATAGAGTTTGGAAAGATACTGTTTTACCTTTGTTTTTTAGGAACCTTTGACTGAAGAGGAGGTTGAAGAGTTGGTTTCTGAACTTCTCGAGATAGAGAGCAAGGTATCCCTTCTTATTTTTCTCTCATAATATTTTTGGTTTGCTCCCTTCTTATATTTCTTGCTCATATTAAAGCATAGTGGTGTTGATTTCCTCATTTTTTTCCCATTCCTATTTTTTAGGCTGCTGAGGCACAAGAAGCACTTGAAAGGGAATCTTTGGAGAAGGTTGAGCGTGAAGTTAGAGAAGAATTAGCACAAACTCTACATGGAGAAGATGTTAGTATACACAGTATATTTCTCCTGCATACAGAGTCATAAGTCCCAGGTGTCATTGCATTACATGATGGAAGTTTTGTTCTTGTAGTTGGAGAGAACCGTTGCAGATGAGATGGCAACTTTGAAAGAAGAATGGGAAGCAGTTCTTGATGAACTTGAAGATGAGAGTGCTGACTTACTGGTTTGTACCTTCGTGAAAATTTGGGATTGCCTTTAGATTTCTTTCGAATTTGAAGGCTAGAGTTTATGAAGTTGGTTCCTAAAAAATGGGCAATTAATACTTCTCATTTCCAGTTTCAGTATTTAGTGTGATGATGTGTTCGGTTATAGGTGCTTATCGTGGATACTGAATCACTGATATTAGGCCAAGCGTATGAAATTACCTTTTTAATATATTTGTTTTGATTTCCCCCTTGTTTAATTTACCTTCTCTTCCAGAATCCTTATATTTTTAATGTCCAATTGGCCATCCTCAAATACTCAGATAATATACTAATTTTCAATATCTGTAAATGCAAGGCTCTATACTTGTTTTCTCTATGTTGAGTTGATTTTACTTCTTCTGAATTATAGAAAAGGCTAAAATTGAAGTTTTTTAACATACAGTACTAAGTTAGCTTAAGATTAAAACGACACTTACACTCAAAAAATAAAAAGATTAAACAGACATGTTCTAGGGAAAATTGATGTCTTTCTGTTTGATGGGTGGTTAGATATTGAGAGTGTGGGCAACTTCGTTTGCTTTTGATCTTTGCTTGTCCTCTTAAAGATCTCTATGAACAGGAACAACTTGATGGGGCTGATGTTGATCTTCCTAGCATCTACAAGTGGATTGAAAGTCAGATTCCTAATGGTTGCTGCACAGAAGCATGGAAGAAAAGAACACACTGGGCAGGGTCTCAAATTACTGATGATGCTGTAGAATCAATCACAAATGCTGAAAAGCACCTCCAGACCCTTAGGCCTGTAAGAAGGTACATTTTTTTTCCCTTTGTTGGAATTACTGATAGAAAGATCTGGTTGGACATGGTTGCTGATATATATTGATTGATCACAGGCGACATGGTAAAGTACTTGAAGAGGGTGCTAGTGGGTATCTGGAAAAGAAGTTAGCTGCTGGTGATAGTAGTGAGATTGTGACTGATAAAGCAGAGGTTAGCTGGGACTCGTTCATCAAAATGGTTTCTACTCAGACATCAGGGGAAACTGTTTCATTTGGCAGCAAACACTGGGCTTCTGTATACTTGGCTAGTACCCCCCAACAGGCTGCAGTGATGGGAATCAAATTTCCTGGAATAGATGAGGTGATACTTTTAGTTTAGACTGCTCAATCCATTCCTATTTAGGTTTCTATTGTCCATATGAAGCAAGTAGTAATTCTCCAGCTTGTTCTTTTGTATTTTTTTTCTTATTTTTTTGTATACGCTTTTGTCTTGGAATGCTAGTCATGGTAAAATCAGTAAATTTTATATTCATGGATATTTTATTATGCACTTCAACATGCATAGAGTAAATTTAAAAACATAACAGTTTGGCCTTGGAATGCTAGTTATAGTAAAATCATTAATTTAAATTCGTGCTCTTTTATTATGTGCTTCAACATGCATAGTAAATTGAAAAAAACATAGGCATGCTTCTACCAGTTGGGACTTGCTAGTCAGATCAGTTGTATTTCTTTCCCCTCTTTCCACTCCTCCCTTTTCAAGAAGTTATGTGACTTTGTTCTATCGTTGCTAATTGTAACTTGCTAATTTTGTAATATTTATATCTATTGGTTCATGGAAGCTTGTTTCTGTTCTGCTTTGCTTGCTCTATGTAATTATATTCAGATGAGTAACTGCTTCTGGCGTATCTTTTATTATTTGGTTTGTGTCAGGTGGAAGAGATTGCTGAGATTGATGGCAATAGTGCTGACCCATTTGTAGCTGATGCTATAGCAAATGAGAAGGAATTAGATCTTTCTGAAGTGCAAAGAAACAACTACAGAAAGGTTTTCTACTTTTCTGTTGCCATTTTTTGCAAATATTTTTATTAGTTCAGGTCCTTCAGTTGTGCTCACATGTGAGATTAAATTTTTGTTGCAAAGAAATTGATGGCAATAGCGCTGGTCCATTTTTAGCTGATACCATTGCAAATGAGAAGAAATTAGATCTTTCTAAAGTGCAAAGAAACAGTTATAGAAATGCTCTCAACTTTTCTATTGCCATTTTTAGCAAATATCTTTATCAGGTCAGGAGCTGCAGTAGTTCATGTGTGAAAACATTTTTTTTTGTTCCATGGAAGCTCTGGTATGAAAGTATTAGAGTTTATGTGGATAGACATCTAGCTTTTGATTGGTTGGTTACATGGAACAGTGCACACATATTCTTGGTGTACTTTGCTCCAAGCAAATTCTTAGTCTGTTTTATATACTTAGAGTAAATAATATATAATCCATTACATGGAAGAGATGCCTGAAATTTATAATGTAAAGTAATTATGTGTCTGTTACTGTAAACTTCTTTCCGAATGCATCACAGGTCAAGGAGGAGGAGGATGCAAATATTGATCGAAAGCTCCAAATTCACCTGAAACAGAGAAGGAACCGGAAGAGAAGCAAACAGGTCTTCTCTTGTATTCATGTTGCTTCATGTTGATCTTAATTTCTCTGGTTTTAGTCTAACTGGTAGTTTCTTTGGTCTGTATTTCAATGTTGTGATGTGGACTCTGTCTATCTTGGTTTACTTTTTTTTAGCAGCCTAGTTATGTTTTTGTACATGTTTTGTAACATTTTATGGGTGTATGACAACAATAAACCTCATGGCATGTGATGTGGACATTTTATGGGTGTATGACATTTTATGGGTGTATTTCGATGCTGTGATGTGGACTCTGTCTATCTTGGTTTACTTTTTTAGCAGCCTAGTTATGTTTTTGTACATGTTTTGTAACATTTTATGGGTGTATGACAACAATAAACCTCGTGGCATGTGAGATGGGTTTGAATTTTGGCAAGGCATATGCATATCTGCTATGATTTCAATTGTTTCTGTATAATGTTTGATCAGCCTAATGCCTCATTGTTCTATTCTGTGTAATCAGGACAGGAGTGCAAATGATGTATCTAGTGATAAGTATGTAGATGACACTCTGAAAAGTTCAGATAATGTGGATAACAAGCATTTTGGAAATGAATCCAGTAATGAAAAAGATGACTTACTTGGTGATGGTGCGGCTTCAATTGATGTTGCTCAGGACATGCTCACTTCTGAGTCTGACACTGTTAAACCTATTTATTCTCAAGCAGTGAAACATAAGCGGGAGGCTTTTGAGGACTCTACTGAAGCTAATAAGAGGAGGAGGATTATTAATTCTGGTGATGGTGATGCTGTCTCTTTGAATGTGGATGATTGTGTTCCTATATCCTGTCATCAGGCTGATGAAGGGAAGCAACCCATTTTGCAAGAAAATGGAGGCGACTCTGCGGGTGCTGGTTCTCAATTAGAGATGGAGAATTTAAACTGTACCATCTGTGATGAATTAGTGACTGAGGTACTCCGACATCCCCTTCTAGAGGTAGTTGTCTGTGGGAAGTGTAAATCTGTTGTTGAAGCAAAGATGAGTAACAAGGTATGACATATGCTCTCTTGTTCTTCTTTGTTCATGTAGCCATATTATAATATTCATGGTGCTGGCTGCATTGGCAAAGCGAAGAATAAGGACAATAAATTACTAATTTATATTATTGCATTGTGTTTTGCTGAGCATAGTGTCTTTGAGTGCAGGACCGCGGCTCCAGTGTGTGTTACTGTGCGTGGTGTGGACGCAGCAGCGACTTGATCAATTGTAAATCGTGCAAAATGTTATTCTGCATCCCATGTATAAATAAAAACTTAGGAAAAGAATACGTATTAGAGATTAAGTCATCCGGATGGAAATGTTGCAAATGTTCTCCCAGTATTTTGCGGAAATTGATCCTGGAATTTAAGAAAGCTACTGGATCTACAGATCTGACAATAGCTAGTTCTGGCAGTGGTTCAGATGATTCGGATGATTCTGATGACTCAGATGCACAGCCTGATGTTTCAACAAGGTAGAGAGTCTTTCAAGGGAATTAAAATATTGTTGGCTGAGTCTTTCAGGCGCACCCTCCCTGCGTTAAGCCAGGGGTGCCCCCATCTTGGCCCCCCAGATTCCCCTGTAGAGGAACTGCACTGGGTCAATGTTGTGGTTGTTGATGTTGTTGCCTGATTAATGCCATTTTTCTCCAGCATGATTTGAATTTTTTTTTTTTACATATTGCAGTGGCTTATGATTTCATTTCTGTTAGAGAGTATTAGCTTATTACCTAAAAAGCCTTGAAGTGTGTACTACCTCCATTTCTCAATATTTGTTATTTTAGAAAGTTTCACGTTTATTAAGAAAGTAAAAAGTGGAAGGAGATTAAATTTTATTTAGTTATTGATGACGTGTCTCAATTTTTTCAAAGCAAGATTAGAAGTGATTGATTGGTGATGACTTAGAATGAAAGGGGGTTCCTTTGGAAATTTAAATTAATAAATAGGTGGAGAGTACTAGAGTAGTAAATATTGTGAAACAAATTTGGCAATGTGAAATGAAAATATAAAGAGACAGTAATTCTTAATTAAGTTGTAACATTATTAGCGTATGTTGCATATTCGTCATCTGATCAGTTTGTAGGAAAGCATTCTGCCTCGTCTCATTTAACTATTAATTAATACAAAACAACGTCTTTCAATTTCATCATCTTGATCATACTTTCTGTGTAATGGTTGAGCCAGGAGTTATCTTGAAATGGTTTGGCATTTTAATAAATGTGAAGAATGGGTTTCAAAGCAATTTGGTATTCTCTTTGCATCCTGTACTGTTTAGGATGACTTGGTTCTGCATTATGATTTTTGCTCAAATGACCTTTATTCTTTAAGTTTTATAAGTTCTAGTCTTATAATATCTCAAAAGTTCTATGTTCATATCAAGTTAATATTTATCGAGTTTTTGAATATGACATTTTTATATATGCAATTTGTATCTTCTTAAAATGATATGTGACATTCCCTTTCTAAAGATAACCTTACTAACATGCTGATTTTGGCCCTTCCCATATAGCTAAATATTGATATCGCTTTTATTGCTGTAGCTCTAGTATAAGACATAAGAAAATTCGGAGGATCATTGATGACACAGAACTTGGAGAGGAGACAAAGAAGAAAATTGCAATTGAGAAGGTACTCTGCAGTCATAAGTATCATTGATACACTAACAAGTAACAAGTAAGTAAGCAGTTACAGCTTCTGATTGCTCTATTGGCTATATTCTTGTAGGAGCGTCAGGAACGCCTCAAGTCGTTACAGGCACAGTTCTCTAGCAAAACAATGAATATGAATGCTATGGCCAGTACTGGGGTCTTACCCGAAGGTGCTAGCTCTGAAGTACTCGGGGATGCCTCTACAGGTTTTATTGTGAATGTAGTAAGGGAGAAAGGTGAAGATGCTGTGAGAATTCCCCCAAGCCTATCGGCAAAATTGAAAGTTCATCAGGTACTCTTGTTTTTATTCTATAACTATATGGAGTGGACAAATAGAAACTTTGTTAGGCTGAATGTATTGTTTGTTGAGATCACTTTGTTTCATTAGGTTATGAGAATTTGGCCCTTAACTACCTACTTGACATTTGCTTGTGGTAGATTTATACTAGATCTATCTTGCAGTTTGTAGTGATCTCTTTCATGTTTCAGAAATATTGATTTATATGAGATATCACATTGCAGATTGCAGGGATACGTTTTATGTGGGAAAATATCATACAGTCCATCAGGAAAGTCAGGGTTGGAGATAAGGGACTTGGATGTATTTTGGCTCATACTATGGGTCTTGGTAAAACCTTTCAGGTATGTTCAATTTTCTCTTTTATTGAATCCGTGTAAATTTGACCAAAGAAGAACTTCTGGATTTTTGTGTTTGCCTTGATTGTATTGGGCTTATGGTGTATGTTGGTCTTATGTGTTGACTACCTAGACTTGTATTGGCAGGTGATAGCTTTCCTGTATACTGCAATGAGGATTATTGATCTAGGCCTGAGATGTGCACTTATTGTCACACCTGTGAATGTGCTCCATAATTGGCGGCAGGAGTTTGCCAAATGGGCACCTTCGGAATATAAGCCCCTTCGTGTGTATATGTTGGACGATGCTCCGAGGTCAATACTGTCCTTTCAGCTTCCTGTTTTTCTATATTAGCGTATCATCTACCTGTTCAAAAATTAACGAATTTACCTGAGACATGATTTTTATTTGCCACTTGAGATTTGTGCTCAACATGAGGGTTTTGCCTTTCTGTTATTAAGTATGGATTTGGTGGGATCTTGGGATGTAGTTGGACAAAAAGGGAGTGAGGTATTCCAAACAGATATCTTAGTTCAGTTTGTAATTTCTGCATGGAGAATGATATTAAATTATCTGATGGTCATCATAAATACCTGCCAAGTGTCAAATCCCATCCAGCCAAGAGTTTGAATGGCAGAATTGTGGGAAAATGGGCCAGAATGGCCCTTTAGAAGTGATAGATTGAATTGCCATGAAACAACTTCTGTAGAGTTTGATTAGATTCTTTTGAGTCTGAAATGAACGAGTAAATACGAAGTAGCCAATTGGCAAGAAATATAATTACAAGTAAATATGATGATCCCTTCCATTACACTTTGCAAGTTCTATATTCTTGTTTAAGCAGTTAAGTTCCATGTGGTTGCCAATATAATTATATTTGACAGGGAAAAGGCAGAATTGCTAAGGAAGTGGAAAAAGAAGGGTGGAGTGTTTCTAATTGGGTATAGTGCATTTAGAATGCTGTTCTTTGGAAAGAAGGCGAAGGACCATCAGACAGCTAAACAAATCTCCTCTGCTCTCAGGGTATTTATATCTAACTTCTCAAGTCCTAAGTCTTTTTTTATATAAAAATTGTGTAGGGCGGTGGTTATGAATGTGTCCCGTTTGTCTCTCTGATTTGTTCAGTCCAGAAATGCATGACAAGTGCTAGAATTGTATGAGCTGTTATTAGCAGTCTTGTTAATTAAGCTTGATGCTTCTACTATTCTTCTTCTTTGATTCTATTTCTTTCCTTCACGGACAAACAAATATTTTCCCGGTGTGCTTTTTGTATTCTCTTGCCTTGATAATGTTTTCTGTATCTGCACTTGGTGTGTTGTGTTTTCAATTTGCTTTATATGGCTTGCTCAGCTTCTGCTAGCAGTTGAGTGATGACTTAGTGTTGCCATAGTTTTCTCAATTGATTAAGGAGTTGAAGTACAGTGTTTCATTGTATCATTGTCGGACCTATTCAAATTATGTCTTTTCTTCATCCCTGAAGTTGCAGTCATTTTTTTTAATCTTTCCAGGAAGGCCCTGATATACTGGTTTGTGATGAGGCTCATATGATCAAGAACAATGAGGCTGAGATTACACAAGCCTTGAAGCAAGTGCAGTGCCAGAGAAGGATTGCTTTGACTGGATCTCCTCTTCAGAACAATCTTATGGAATATTATTGTGTTAGTATTTGTTTCTATATTGTGTATTTGTTTCACCTGAGTACTTCATCGTTACTTTTGAGTTAGTTGTTCATATTTCCTGCAATGGTCTTTGATGGAAATGTATTCGGCAGATGGTTGATTTTGTGAGAGAAGGATTTCTTGGAAGCAGTCATGAATTTAGGAATCGGCAAGTGTTTTTGTTACCCTTCTATCTCTTATGGTTACGAGTCTTTGCTGTAATGTTTTTTCTCACTTCTTACTTGTGCAGTTTCCAGAATCCGATAGAGAACGGTCAACACACAAACTCTACAGCTGATGACGTTAGAATTATGAATCAAAGATCACATATTCTGTATGAGCAATTGAAAGGATTTGTCCAGAGAATGGACATGAGCGTGGTGAAGAAGGACCTGCCCCCTAAAACTGTGTTTGTCATAGCTGTGAAACTTTCTCCACTCCAAAGGAAACTATACAAGAAGTTTCTTGATGTTCATGGTTTCACCAGTAACAAGGATTCTATAGAAGGAATGAGAAGGAGAAATATGTTTGCTGGGTATCAGGCTTTGGCTCAGGTACTACCTATTACAGCTGAACACAGATATATGAATTTTGTATATGCAGCAAATGTTGCTTGGAAAGCAACTGCAACAATCTGACTCGGGAGAGATTTGATTAACCATGCATTCTGTCTAACGACAGTCTTCTGTTCTTGTGTCACACCTCAATTGTTTATATCTACATGTGAAGTTTTTGCATCGTCTCTATGTTCAATCCAGGCTGTTTATGAAATGTTGCATATTTGAATATTTTGCTATCAGATGGCTGATCTCTTGCGAATAACTTTGTTAATATTCTAACTGTAAGGTTTATCTATGAAATTGATTTGGTTCATTGGTTGAAGCGGATTAATTTTTCTGATCAATATAAATTCCTTGGACTGTGGATGTAGTTCGATGTTTGTTAATAACACTGATGTGTGCTTAACAGCACATCTTATATGAGTTACTATTACATCTTAAATTCCTTCGATCATTTCCTATGAGTTTCTATTAAATCAGCAATTTAGTTCCCATTTTTGAGTTACTTTTGGTAGGTATGGAACCATCCATGGATCTTGAAATTGATGAAAGAGAGAGGAAATGTGAAACGTGAAGTTGTGGAAAGTTTTCTTCCGGAAGATGGGTCCAGCGATGAGAATATGGATTACAATGTAGGCACTGGAGGTACATCATTTCAGTTCTGTTTGTGTATAAATTTTTAGTTGTTTGTTTCTTCTTATGCATGATAATTTTTTTTAACATGTTTGTATTTGTTTTTGTATGCTTTTTTCTATACAGAGAAGTCAAAGGCCATGGATGTGTCTCTTCAGAAAAATGCTACCAGTTACATGCTTGAGGTGTGGATATTTTTTTTTAAAGTATTGTTACTATCATATTTTATGGCACCCTTAATTTAATTACTCCCTTTAATCCCTTGTCTATCTGCATATCCTAGTTTATCCCCTTACTTTCTTTGATCTTGTTCCTGCGGCAATACAACAATATTCTGTACTATGCAGGGTTGGTGGAATGACCTTATTAATTTAGATAACTATCGAGAAGCTGACTATGGTGGCAAGATGGTCTTGCTGCTAGATATTCTTACTATGGCATCTGATATGGGTGACAAAACATTGGTCTTTAGCCAGAGCATATCCACTTTAGACCTTATTGAGTTCTATCTGACGAAGCTGCCTCGAAAAGAGAGAATGGAGAAATTCTGGAAACGTGGAAAGGACTGGTACAGGTGGGATTGAGCTACCAATATGCCTAATTTGTTTATTTTTATTCTGTTAATTATGTGAGTTGTGAAAATTTAAGATCATGTGATGTCAAAGGCAAGTTTATTATGCGGGGAATGTAAATCTATAATCTATGATTCTCTCCACACCTGAAGAATCTGGCAAATAGGAATCCTAACATGAGATATACTTGTATATAGCAACTGATGAGTGTTATCGCATGGATTAAGCATTCTCTTCATTATATGCAAATCAGAATTGATGGGAAAACCGATGGCTATGAAAGACAGAGGTTGGTTGAAATGTTCAATAGCCCCAAGAACAAAAGAGTCAAGTGCACTCTAATATCAACCAAAGCTGGATCTTTGGGGATTAACCTATATGCTGCTAATCGCGTCATTATAGTTGATGGCTCCTGGAACCCAACATATGATCTTCAGGCTATATATCGGGCTTGGAGGTTTGTTTCTTTTCTTACATAAAATGTCGTGTTTTTTTTCCGTCCAGATGCATAATTCGTTCCATTGTCAGGTATGGTCAAACAAAGCCTGTGTATGCTTACCGTCTAATGGCACATGGGACTATGGAGGAAAAGATTTACAAACGACAGGTACTGTTTTATATAATAATTTGTTTGGCTGTTGAAAATTTACTTACTTTTTTTTATTTATGCCTACTTATTTGCAAAAAGTATAGTTTGGTATAACAATTACTTTTTACTAATAATGCCCACTCTGTTAACACCACACAAAATTCCAATGCTTGAAAGCTATTTTTTACCCTAAATCTGCATAAAAACTAAAAGTGTATAAAATGGTATGCCGGTATGCCCCATTGTCAAAAATAAAATTGGTATCTAGTTGTTTCTGAAGAGCTTGTATTTGAACAGGTGACAAAAGAGGGCCTAGCTGCAAGGGTTGTTGATAGGCAACAGGTCTCCAGGACTATTTCCAAAGAAGAGATGTTGCATCTCTTTGCTTTTGGGGATGATGAGAATATTGATACATTGACCAAACACAACGGTCATGTGACTGACACAATCAGTGAGAAAGCTGGGAGTTCGCTGAAGCAAAAAACAACAGCTAGTTGCTCAGACAAGATAATGGATAAGTTACTCAGCCGGCATAGTCCAAGGTAGAATATTTGTTTTCTAAACAGACTGGACACACATATTAAGATAGTTTTAAATTGTCCGAATTGAATGTTTTGGGAATAAAAATAGTCTAAATTTGGTTTCGTTCTTCATTAAGTTGAAAGATTTTCTCCAAGATATGTAAAGAGGCAAATGTTTTTGAACAAGTTTAATATATTAAAAAGGACAATTATTCCAAAATGGAGTCTTGGTCTCCCAAACCCTGATTGAGGCAGGTCCACAATGGGTAGCTGTTGTATTCCAAAATGGAGTAGATAAGCTAATATTTACTTTCATACAAAGACGTCCCATTTTTTAACCATCAAACTTTTTTGTTGGATATGATTCCTCCTTCCAGGTGGATTGCAAATTACCATGAGCATGAAACCCTTCTGCAAGAAAACGAGGAAGAGAAGCTCACAAAAGAGGAACAAGACATGGCCTGGGAGGTATTCAGAAGAAGCATGGAGTGGGAAGAAGTGCAACGAGTTCCTATCAAATCTTCATTTGAGGGTCAACAACAACAACAACAAAGCAACACCATTCCTCATCCACAGTCAAAACCTAGCTCAGTGGACCCCCCACCGGCGCGAGAGAACAGACCTCCTTCCATTCCACTGGTGCAAGAGAAAAAGAGTGACCCCGTTCCCATTCCATTCTCGAGATTGAGGTTTCGGACTTTGCAGAGGCAATGCACAGCTACTGCTCACCTGCTGACGCTTCGGTGTCAGGGAACAAAACACGGTTGCACTACTGTCTGTGGGGAGTGTGGCCAGGAGATTAGGTGGGAAGATGTAGAAAGCATTACTGGCAAGTTGTCAAGGTAAGATAACTAACGTGACATGTAACGTAACGTCTAATAGCTTTATGCACCCATTTTGTGATTTTAGGGTGGGTCTTTTTTTGTATATACTTCTGGTATAGGTTTGCAGTTGAACCCTTGTATGTAGCTACTGCATAGCCATATGGTAGTTGGAAGGTGTCAGCATTTTGTTTTACCAGAAGTATTATTCACCGGGGGACGCTCATGCTGATAGCAGCAATTAGGTAGTAATTGCTTTTGAGGAAAGCTTGCTAGCTTGTTTCTTACATGCAATGCAATTTAATATTTATTCAAATACTTGGTCTTCGTGTATTTTGGAACAAATTACAATATGAAGTTCTGTTTTTATTCTTAAATGGCCTACTTGTTTGTCATATTGGTATCTTCTCCGACTATGACCAATGCATGAGCCTTACTTTATGTTATTTTTTTTTTTCCAATTTTTTAACCTTTTGTGGTTGTGGTGGTAGACTGGTAGTAATGTTAAGCATTGAAGTTGATGAGTGAGCGAGCACTCTATAGAACATATCTGATTGTGAACTGAGGATAGAAGCATGCAAAGATTAGTCACAGTTTAACCGAACCCTGGTTTAAAAGTACTACTGTATTACTCAAATCAACCCGATGTCAGCCTATCTCTAGAATCCCTAAATCATATCTCATCGTCAAAACCAAAGATACTTCTAATCTTTTTACCCCCCACCCAAGAAATACTAATTTATATGTTGGTATGGATTTAAATGAAAGAAGCCCCAATTTTCGTTTAATTTATAACAGATAGTGATTTATGGGGGACCAAGCCCATTAGTATATTATTAACTTAGAGACGTGCAGGTGGATCCTCATAAATCATGATAAAACAATCTCTTAGCAAGTTAGCATACATCAGGAAATGATCCAGAACCAGCTATAAAACGAAAATTCAACAGAAAATTTCACGTTGCCAGGCGCCAGCTACTACCAATCCGGATGGAAATAAAATTAAAAAAATTCCGTTGCCGGGAATCGAACCCGGGTCTCCTGGGTGAAAGCCAGATATCCTAACCGCTGGACGACAACGGATTTGTTGTCTAATGTTGCCCCTTAATTTTAAATCTATTAAAGGGGCGACAAATCTTATTCCCGTCAATCGGTTTTTAAAGACAACTTCGGGAAAAAATAAATCATCACGAGTTAAATCTAGTATTTTTTTTATCTTTACTAGCTAGCTAGGTTTAAATGAGGATCAAATTAATTACTTGAAAAAATTATTCATCCGGGCATAAGTTTTTCTAGTTGGCTCATATAGACGAGTTAGCTTGCAAGGACGTTGTTTCCTGGCATATGCAGGTACAGAGCTAATATTGTTGTTGTTGTTGTTGGGTATAACACTGATATAATAACAAGTATCGTATTAGTATCAAATTAAGTAGACAATAGGAGAATTGGGGAAATAGAAGAAGAGATTGAGATTAGAGACAGAATTAGACGAGGCAGAGAATAACGAGAAATTGAAAACAGAGAGACGAAAGAGGAGAAGTAGAAGATTAGAGTTTGAGAATAAGATAATTCTGATTTATTAATTGCCTCCCTAGGATACAATTCAGGAGTATATATAATAATCATCTCTAACCCTAACAATAAGCCCTAACACTTCAAATAAAACGTCCAGGGAAAGAACCGTAAAGAAAACCCGAGAAGGAGTATTATAAAACTCTGTATAAAAATAAATTAATTAAATACTATAAATAATCCCTAGGATATAACGTATCAATTCTCCCTCGTTGACAATCGACTTGTCCTCAAGTTAGAAGTCAGGGAGAGAAATCATGCGCCGTTGTTGCAAACGTGTCCCTCCGAGATCAAATGCCCACACATGAGCCTCCATCTTCTGCATACGCCTCAGATGATGTTGTGGCTGATTGTTACCCAAAGGCAATGAAAGTACCGTGCTTAACTCTTCACCACCTTGCAATAAAACACAACCTCCCGATGTGAATCCAAACATCACCATCCAACCACTCGGTGATGCCCAAACATTTCGTCATTGGAACATCAAACAGAAACAACTGAAGACTCTTTGACAAGCTCTTTGACAAGCTCATGCCCAAAATTCCTGTGTCAAAATCCAAGTTGCCTTCCCACCATGCCGGTTGTCCGCAATGTTTGAGACATCCAAAAACGCCAAGGATTTAAACTCAATCTCACGCAAATTGAACTCTACCAAATCATCAACTGAAGTATCAATTCGGATTGGCTCATGCCCAAAATTTCTGTGTCAAAACCCAAGTATGCTGCTCATCCGGTCATCAGGGAACAATTCCATACGACAATATCCATCATAGATGCATCTTCCATTAAAAGATTTGAAAGCATCTTTGACGGATTTCACGTTCTTGAAACAAAGTCGAAACCCTGTGTCCAGGCTTAATCTCTCAAGATCGATCCTCTATAATTCCGAAGACGAAAAACACTTGTTGTAATACGTTGCAAGAAACTAGGTAGATTTTCCCATGAATCTTGACATACAAAGTGCGCTATAATAACTCCAGTAGATAACGCTACATATCTCCATCATTAGACATGGTTCAAAGAATGAAAACACCAATTGATACGAAACCGTATTGATCTCGTACTGAATTCAATGAACAAAGTAACCGGATGAAGGGAAGAAGGGCCAAAGCCGGGGATAAAGAGTGACTCAGATGGGATAGGGGAGAAGACAAAAATAAGCGTTGATGAGAAGAGAGGATTAGGGTAGAGATAATTAATTCATTCTGATTGATTTCATAATAACAACTTAAAGGAATATTTATAATAACACTGATATCTAGATAATATGGAAAAATTTAATTACTGAAATATTAAAAAGATAACCTTACTAAAAAATAAGACTAGATTCCTAATTAAAAAGAAAGACAATATTTTAAATAAAACTAATATACTAATTATTCTAATATAATTGTAGCGTATCAAACCCGCACCTTCTAAATCTAAGTCTTCAACTTTGGAGCTCATCACGAATCATGGAAATGTAATGCTCAACTCCCTACGTACGTACATATACACTTAGTTGTATAATTAAGATGTTCTCGATCCAAATTAAAATTACATCCAAATCAATTATGAATATATAATGGCAATGCTTACTTGAGATGTTCAAGTGTCATGCTCTTCATTGGGTATGGATTCCTAGTTACGAACTCTCTCCACTCTTCTGGATCGATCTTCCCGTCTCTTTTTGACTTCACATCCGTAAAGGTATGTTAATGTTGGTAATACGTTCTAATTATATAATTATATACATGTGTTTGTATCCTATCACATCAAATAAAACTAATTGAAATATGTCGACCATACAAGAATGTTAGATTTCTTAACTCGTCCATTGGACACTGCAGATTTTATGTTCTACAAGAAATTTAATACTGAAATATTTTTTCCATACATTCGTTGCATCTCACTTCCGATATGATATTGAACTCATCACACAATTCATCACGTGTGCAAAATGTAGCTCTTAATTGGGTTTGTTGCAATCCATTTTTTCATGTTCATGTGAAATACAAAATATAATGACTATTTATCTATGTGCAAAATATTATCATGGCAACAAAATGGTAACAAAAGTTGTTAGTATGATAGAAAAATGGTACATATATTGATTCTTCAAATGGTGGTGCAAGTGAGGTATGAAGATAATGGTTAGTGATCTTCTGGGACACTTGGGCCTTTTGATCTTCTGGGATCTGGGTTTGCTTTGCCATTTTTGTTTGTTTACCCTCGATATGCCCTTAACGGCCTATCCTCCCGAATATTCCTAGAGTCCCGCTCTTTCTCTTTCACTTTTATCTAGAGATTGTTTTTCGTCCTAAAGCTTTCTTCTTTTTCAGGTGTCTGTTTTTCGTGCCCTTGATGCTCTTTTTTCATGCCTAAGGGTTCTTCTTCGAGCCCGCCGTCGGGTTTCGTGTTTAAGTATTAGGAAAAGTACCACAAGGTATCTTTTGACACGGTAACTACTAGCGAGATAAGTGATTCTCAAAACCCGACCTCTCCTTCTTTTGTTTTTAGCGATCCTTCTCCCAATTCTTTCGAAGCTTCTATTACTTTGCGAATAGCTTGAGCGCGCACATCTTTTAGAATTGAGATGGCTTCCACCTCGATATCGGACGAGGAGCTGACCGGGTTTGATGAGCGATCGACCGATTCTAGCGACCAACCTAGCTTTTACTCGCAGTCTATTGATGATTGTGTATCCAACATACCGTTAGTGAACGACGAACGAATTTTGATGATCCCAAATGAGACACCGGGCTATTCCTCCCTGATGGGATCGAAACGGTTTTGGCTGCCTCGAAGCTCGTGAACATTTACATGGACTTCCCATGGCTCTTGAGGATCGAGCGGGTACTCCCCAAAGAGGGCGACAACTAATTAGGAGCCTATAAGGAATGCGTGGTTATTTACCTGCACAGTCTTCAAGTTGGCTTTCGGCTCCCGCTTGCTAAGCATATAGCCGAATACTAAAAGAAAGTAAAATGGAGATGAAAAAGAAAGAAGACGAGTAGTTTTTAGATTCATGTGTTCATTTTTTCATTTTTCTTTTTTTAGATAAAATAAAAATTAAAACCAATTATATATCTATGTGTCATATAATTTTCACATGTAAAAATTAATTAGTGTATGTGTCATCTGTGTGGAGTGTTATGTGGCATAATATTTTTACAAGTCAGTACGCGTGTAAAATACTTAACAATAGTTTAATCGATTAGGTGTTTAATAAGTCACAATATAAAAGTTTAAGTGTACAATAGTTCTAAAACAAAGGTGAGGTATCTAACTGACAAATTTGCACAATTTTAGAGGGATACGTATGTTTTAGGCCTAATTTAAAATAATCACGATTTTTCAACTTTGGTAAACATAACATTTTGTATCAATAAGATCACAAGTTTGAATCCTTCCTTTTCGTTAGGCAGTTGTAATGGCCTAATGTCTTGTGTGAATAAAAAATTGTAATATTAAATGAATTTAAATTAGTTTCTTATGTGTTTATTTAAAATTACAAGAGAATAATAAATTTATAAATAAATCTATCAAATAAACAAAATTAACTCATATAAAGAAGAGAAAGTATCATGTGAATATGAGAACCCATGTGAGAAATAAAAATAAATCTTGGTCGTTCCCTCAAAAAAATCGACGTCCTTGATTAGACTTTTATTAAAAGGGATAAAAACGGCACGATCAAATTTTTTCCATATTATTCGTGTATTCTTAGAAAAATCCGTGTCTACGGGACGAGCAGTTTGTGCATCAAAACTGACCAGTTGTGCATCAATATTGGCAAATTGTGCATCAAAACTAATTGTTTGTACATCAAGTTTTTTATGCACATTGTTCATCGATTTCAATTTTCTATTTTTTTTTAACTTTATTTATGTGTATAAATGTAATATTTATCTAGTTTTTTATGCACATATAATTAGTTTTATACACATAAAATAAAATGCACTTTTGTGTTGTTTTGATGCACAAATGATTAGTTTTGATGCACATGTATAAATAAAGACAAACTTTTGTGCATCTATTTCGCCTTATATTACATCAAAACTGGTAATTTATGCGTTGATATTTTTGATGCACATTGTGCATCAATTTTAAAGATCTTTATTTCTTGATGCACATTTTGCCAATTTTGAAGCATATTCAACTGGTTTTGATGCACTCACAAATAAGATGCACTTTTTTGTTGTTTTGTTGCACAAGTGACTCATTTTGATGTACATAAAACAATTAGTTTTGACTGACATATGGCTAATTATGATGCACAAATATATACTAATGCATACAATTTCGACGCACATTCAGCTATTTTTTTTATACAAACAATCAATTTTGATGCATAAAAAATTGATTTTGATGCACAAAATCACACTTTTAATGCGCATTCTAGGCGCAACCCTATAACCATTTTTTTTAAAATATGCAAATAATTCACTAAAATTTTGGTCATGGCATATTTTTTCCCTTTTTTAAGTAAAACAATCAACTCCCTTAGGGCCCATTTGGTACTATACCCATGGGACATGGAATGGGAATGGGAATGACCCAACCCGGTTCCAATGTTTGGCATCTAAGGAATCGAAATGAAATTCATTCCCTCATAAGTCATACCTTATGTTGAAGGTGAGTTTCTCCCATTCCCAAACTTCATCTTCTTCCTCTTTTTACCTCACTATGGAGAATCCATGAGAATCTCAAATCTAGAAGCAAATGAACCCAATTTGAATTCTCCAATTTCACTACTCAAATCATATTTGGAAGCAAGTCATTTATCTCTTCTCCAATTTCACTACTCACTCAAAACTGTTTTTTTTTATATAAAAATTGTGTAACACACTAACACCCCCTTACTTACCCTGGAGGTATTACCACCAGTAACTCCGATTAGGACTAAACCAGAGTTACCCAAGGCTTTATCCTAACATAACTTACTAGAACAGGGTAAATGAAACCATTTAAAACCTAAAATTAAACAAAACTTTACAGCGGAAAAGAGAATAAAAGGTCTTATACAAGCCTTAACTTAAAAAGAATTAGTAAACAAATAGAACAACCTTCTATTTAAACAAAATCTTTATCAAGTCTTTCTTAGGTTCTTATTTCTGAAACTCAGCTTCGCTTTGAAGTAGTTCAACCGTGATCTTCACTCAAGTATAGCCATTCGAAACCTTTCTTCAACTTTTAGAGCTTCAAACTTCTGAATCCGCCTCTTGAATCAACTTCCAAGAAGAACCTGATGTGTCGTAAACCAACGATGGACACCAGCCGACCATAACTTCTGGTTCCTTTACAAAACATGAACAATTGTTGGGAACCCATATTAATCACATAATATTTTGAAACGCCTCCATCGACTAATCAGATTGACTTAATCAAAACTTGATTAAGAATCATTCATAAAAGGGAGTAAGAATGGTTATCGAATGGACTAACCATCTTGGTACATTAATGTGCCTAACGCACTTATCTATCATTACTCTCAATCTGTGCACTCGCACGATTTAATAGTTCTTACGTAGTTCGGCCAACAACCGAGATCAAAGGGTCTATTTCATCTATGATCATTTACATATATCCTCGGCCAACAACCGAGGTTCGACCAACAACCGAGATCAGAGGGCCTATTTCATCCATGATCATTTATACATGCTCGGTCAACAACCGAGATTTGGCCAACAACCGAATGTCAATTGCACTTAGCTAGAGTGCACCATTGTCTTCCTTCAACGTGAAGCGTGACATGGGTCATTACTCCAATATTGGGATACGCTAGCAAGCTACGCCCCCGATACAGATTTTGTTATAAAGAGGTCATTGGAGACTCGGCTCCTACCCCTGGACTACCTATTTTACAACAGTGTTTCAGCACAGGACCACTAAAGAGATGTCTTGGAGTCTAAACTCCCATCTCTACCATCTTATTTCACAACAATGTCTCAGCATGAGACAACTAATCATACAATGGTCCTAAATTCAGTTCTAGCATAAAAACTGAAATAACGACATGGTAGTTATTTCTAACAAAATAACAACCTATCAAACTTTATTCAACATACAAATTATTCCCAAAATGAGGATTAAATGGAATTCAATTCCTTGTTAATAACCATAACGCAAGAGAGAATCGTCCACTTGCCTTAGAAGGCGTGCACAACGTTCTGAGTGATTCCAACCGTAATCTTTATCACCATTATGCCAAATATAACAAAAGGATTTCTCAACAACAAGCTCACAGAAACACTTCTTAGTTGTATACTCAACTCCTACAACTTCCTAATCGATAAACGATTTGATTTCGTATATCGACTATATAATAAATCCTTAGTTATCAAGCTTCAAGGAGCCATCTTGGCGGAATTATAACTAATTATACGCTTCACTTTTGAAACAATTTTCTGAATAAAAATTGTTCATTAGCAACAGTTCTTAAAGGTAACCAAATATCGGATCAAACGGATTAACAACGAATCCTGAGTAATTATCCGAAGTCCTTTACCTACCAATCGATGTCAAAACTAGTATTCGCTATAACTGAAGATCCGGACGTCCATTTTCCGAGCGGTTTGAACCTGTGGGACCGTATCAAAGTCAAGATTATAAAAACCATAAGCCCTTACGGTGGCTCCGCAACCAACCCGCTAATTTATTTCGATCGTATATACCTTTACTCGAGCCCATGGCTCGTTTGGCTCGATAGTGGCTCGATCCCCAAGCCCAAGGGAGGTCGAGTATTTCCCGACGACATCTCTCGCAAAGGGTGGTGATTAGAGTGGCTGGTGGTCGCCGGCGGCGACATACGACGAAGCGAAAAGATGACCGGCGGTGAAGAGGAGTTTGAATCCTTTCTTCTTCCCGAGTCCATTGTCGTCTTGATTCTCTCGCTGGTTTTACAGCAGCAACAACAAGCCATAACAAGGAGGAAGAAGAAGGTGAGGTGAAGATGGAGGTGGAAGGCAAGGACGAGGAGCAACCGGGGGTGATAATTCTTTATCTTCGGCCATCGTTCCATCCTAACTCTCTCTCCATCCTTCTGTTTTTGTTTTTTCCAAACAATAAAAATCGAGCCCCTGCTTATCTCTATCTCTCTATTCCTTCTTTAGTAAGGCAAAGAAAGGCGATTTACAAAACCAAGCCCGTCTCGGAACGACACTCGCGTTAAAGCGGTAAAATTATGTACCTCGGATGGAAAAACTTACTAAATACAAAACGTTACGTAAATTATGTAGACCAATAAAACCAATTTTTCATGATTTTATCTTGCTACCTTCTATTTTTAAGGCCTCCGTTTCGTATTTTAAATCCTTTATAGTACATAATTAAAAAGACGGCTTGTCCAATAAATATTCTTTTTCCACCTAAAAATCCCAGAATTCACACCGATCCATAAAATCATTTATTTATGATTTTAGGATATTGATGATGTCCAAAATAGTAAAACAAGAAGTGGGCCCGGGGTACCAAGAGCAAGTGGGTCCGGAGGGATCCCCAAGGGCAACTTAGGGACCCACATCCATATCCTTCGCTTATTTAAAACAAAACTCATACCCTCGCGAGGTCTCCCAACTCCCTGGGACGAGGTCTCGACCTCGTCACCGACTCTACTAACGCACCCGCCCACCCAGACCAATCACTAGCGACCTCATCCCCGAACCAATCACAAGCGGCCTCGTCCCCGGACCAATAAAAAACCCCTATTCCGGGTGTCCCACATCGGACCTTGGCCTAAACTCGGCTCCCCAATTCTCTATAAATAGAGGAGAACCTCGCAAGAAGAGGGGGTCGAAAAACCACTTGAACTCAAGAACTCTCTTGCTTGTTGAAGATCGACGTGATAGAAACATCGTCAAAAGACCTCGCTACAGACAGGAGAAGTCCACAAAAAGACTAAGTCATACAAAGACCTCGCCTACACTAAAGACCTCGCTACCAAATCTCACAAAGCTCTCGACACCACGAACCCAAATCTATCCCGCCCTAGAGTCAACCTCGCAATATTTAGGTTTGATCTCGGATTCTCGTAGGAGGTCTAGGTGTAATTCTCAAAGTTATTCATCAACCTCGTAGGTTTGTAACCTCGCTATTGGGAGAAAATCATAAATAAAGGAGCAAGTGTTTGCACTCAAATATAATAATTTTGTTCCTTGTCTCGTAGCGTAGCGGTTATTTCGGGTTTCATCACTAGCGCCGTCTGTGGGAACCTCTTCATCCTAAGCAGCCTCCCGTTTAGTGCGAACCTTGACTCCTTAAAGACCCCTCAAAATGGCTTGCCCAAACAATTTCTTCCCCCAACATCCCGACAACATGGCCGAGACCCCTCCGTGGATGACGGCAGGTCCCCCGGGGTACCCTTTTGTGGTTCCGCCGGGTTGGACATACAACGTTCCACAAAACCCATACCCGTTCCAGGGGTATGAACATGGTGGCGCGCCTCCTAACCCGTATCCCTACCCGGGTTACGGGCAGTACCAACAGGGCCAAGCTCCCCTATATGTCCCGATTCCCTCCCAGGGGCAACCTCACTCCGAGTACGTGCCCGCCTATGTTCCGGGATATATGCCGGGGCAGGAGGCGCCCACCAACGGATCTATCACGGAGAGATCCTCCCGAGATCCGATGCAGATCTCGCGATCCCGTTCGTGACGTGCGGGGAGGCGTGACACGGAGTTGTCCGAAACAACGGCAAGCGCAGCACGCCCTCTGACAAAGTCAAAATCAAAATCTGCTCGTCCATTTGTCGAGAGTGGATACAAGAATCCCTTTGTGCCTGAGATCCAAGAGGCACACATGCCCAAGGGTTTCCATTGGCCGCAAATGGGACTCTACGACGGCACGACCGACCCCGAGGACCACATAAAACACTAAGCCGTCCAGATGAACGTCAACTCCTACAATGACGCCATTTTCTGCCGCATCTTTCCAACCACTCTGGACAAGGCGACAATGACGTGGTTCACCAGCCTTAAGGTCGAGTCAATAGCCTCGTTTTCCCAGCTATGCGAGTCCTTCGTCGGGCACTTCAACGGCTCAAGGAAGCGCAAGAAGAACATGTGCGATCTCCGCGGCATTGAGCAGGGAGAAAACGAGAAGTTGGGTACCTTTTTTACAAGGTTCACCACCACGGTCGCAGAGATCGCACAGATCGACGAGATGTCGATGCGAGATATCCTCATGGGCAACCTTCGCCAGGGGGATTTCAAGTGTCGCATTTTTCTTAAGAATCCGACGACGTATGTGAGTTTTTGTGCTCGGATCACGGCGCAGGTCTACGCCGAGGACGTTGCCAGCCAGAGCTCGCGACCGAGGACCGACAAGGAAATCGTGACCAAGGCTAAGGGGAAGGCTAAAGTGGCTGCACTGGCCGCGAGGGACGCGTACATGACGCAAACTCACGACCGGCGCGCCGATTACAAAAGCAACAACAACAACAACAGAAGCAACAACAACAACAAAAGAGGCAACAACAACAACGACAATAGGAACAACAACCGCTACGACAACCGCGGGAGTGGCGGTGGGGGTTGGAGCTGCTTCGGTGGGAAGCCACGAGGTTACAAGGGCAAAGGTGGCCCCGCCTACAACCCAAATGAAAAAAACGCGCCAACCCCGCGTCGGGAGCCAACCTCGTGCAGCAGGGACCAACCCAATCCCGACCAAGCAACGCAGAGCAACACGCTCCGGCGAGGCAGTCACGCTCCGGACAAGCCGCGGCACCCGATGGATACATCAACACCATCTCGGGTGGACCCTCGTTGGCAGGTTCGAGCCAGGCGGAAAGAAAGAGATACGCGAGGGCAAGTCACCATGAGCCCTCGGTATACAGCGTGACGCAGACCTCACGGTCCCACGTAGGTATGGCTTTCACCTCCGAGGACGCCGAAGGACTCCATATGCCCCACTCCGACCCCCTGGTGATACACGCTCAATTGGGCTCGAAGATAGTAAAGCGGATATTGGTGGACACGGGTTCTTCCGTGGACATCATGTATTTTGGCGCTTTCGAGCAGCTGGGGATCTCCGCGACATCTTTGAAGCCCTACGCTTGGAAGCTCACCTCCTTCTCGGGAAACGAGGTCGATGTCGCTGGTCTCATAGACCTACGGATGACCCTCGGTACTGGCTCGACGACGAGAACCGAGGTGATAGAATTTATGGTGGTGCGCCTACCCTCGGCCTACAATGCAATCATCGGGAGAGTCTCCTTGATGAAGTTCCAGGCGGTGGTCTCCATCTACCACCTCAAAATGAAGTTCCCCACCAACGGTGGTGTCGGAGAGGTGAAGGGCAACCAAGAAGAGGGCCGCGTCTGCTACATGACCTCAGTAAAACAAAAGTGCTCCGTGTTCATGGTAGAGGCCTCAAGCGAAGCAGATCTCGAGGTCCGGGATTTCACAATACCCACCCCCGAGACAGAAAGAAGGGTGATTACCCCCTTCGAAAACAACTCCGAGAAGATCTACCTCGGGGGTTGCCTCACCGGAGATGCAACGACGTCACTAGTAGCCCTGCTTGCTGGATCTCGCGACGTGTTCGCCTGGACTGCAAAAGATCTCTGAGGTGTGCCTCGGACATTGGCCCAGCACTCCCTGAACATCGATTTTGCCATTCGCCCCGTGGTGCAGCGTCGAAGAAAAATGAACGAAGAAAGAGCAACCGCCGCGAACGAAGAGGTGGCCAAGCTGTTGGCCGCATATTTCATCCGTGAGGTCCAATATCCGAAATGGCTATCCAATGTCGTATTGGTCAAAAAGGCCAACGACAAGTGGTGGATGTGTGTAGATTTCAAGGACATCAACAAAGCATGTCCCAAAGACAGCTACCCTCTACCCTCGATTGACGCACTCGTAGATTCAACTACGGGGCACGAGGTCTTGAGTTTCCTCGACGCTTATTCGAGATACAACCAGATCTCGATGAATCCTCGTGACGAGGAGGAGACGTCCTTTATCACCCAGCGGGGAACATACTGTTACAAGGTCATGCCATTTGGCCTCAAAAACGTCAGGGCCACATTCCAACGCCTCATTGATCGGGTCTTCAAAGACCACCTGGACAAGAATGTATCCGCTTACGTCGATGACATCGTGGTACGAAGCAAGAGCCCCGAGGAGCACCTGACTAATCTCACCGAGGTCTTCACTACCCTCGGACACCACCAGCTCAGCTTGAACCCCGAGAAATGCGTTTTCGGCGTATCATCGGGGAAGTTTTTGGGATTCATGATCAGCGAGCGCGGGATCGACGTCAACCCCGCCAAAATAGAATCTATCCTCGCAGTGAGGTCTCCCAGATCTCGAACCGGGGTGCAACGACTCAATGACACTGTAAATTACTTGGGGCGATTTTGCTCCCGTTTAGAAGACAAATCTCTTCCATTCTTCCCCGCCCTCAAAAAGAATGACAAGTTCGTCTGTGACGAGAGACTCGAGACTGCCTTCTTCGAGTTAAAGATCTTCCTCACCAAGCTCCCCACCTTGTCACCTCCGCATGCGGGCGAAGACCTGCAACTGTATGTAGCGGTGAGCCCCGAGACAGTCAGCGCGGTGCTCACAAGAGAAGCCATGCACCCGGTGTACTTTGTGAGTCGCGTGCTCCAGCCTGCGGAGCAGCGATTCTCCCCAGCAGAGAAAATGGCACTAGCCGTAGTAACCGCCGCAAGGCGTCTGCGCCCATACTTCCACGCACATCCCATCCAAGTCCTCTCGGACCTCCCACTCCGTCAAATCCTGCATCAGCCCACCCTCTCCGGGCGTATGACAAATTGGGCCGTCGAGCTCTCCGAGTTCGACATCAGTTATCTCCCGAGGACCGCAATAAAGGTACAGGCCCTCGCCGACTTTATGGTAGAGGTCACCTTCCCCGAAACCGACACGAGCTCGGACGAATGGAAGGTGTTCGTTGATGGCTCGCGATGTGACGCCGGTGGCGGGGCCAGAGTATTCCTCGCTGGCCCCTCAATCGAGACGGAGTATGCTCTCAACTTCGTCTTTGATACCACCAACAACGACGCCGAGTACGAAGCCATGATCGTCGGGATCGAGATGGCGCTACTTAGCGGAGCCCGCAAGATCAGGGTCTACACAGATTCCGAATTGGTGGCACGACAACTCAACGGCCAACCAGGACAGGTTTTCTGCCCGCCTACCGAGCAAAAGTGAAGGCCTTGGTCTCATGCCTGGAGACCTTCGCGGTAGAGTCGATCCCATGAGCCTCAAACACAAAGGCGGATGCCCTCGCCAGGTTAGGCTCCGCACTTCCCTTGGATGTGGGGAACCGCGTGATGGTAGAGAGAAAGCTCTCACGAAGGGTTGATAGTGAGGTCCTGTCCATAAGGACCGAGGACTGGAGGTTCCCAGTGACGAGGTATATACAAAGCGCATCCTCTCAGAGGACCCCGCGCTGGCCAGGGAACTAAAAATGCAAGCTGCCCCTACTGCGTCATCGGTGACCAGCTTTACCGCCGAGGCTACGCTGAACCCAACTTGCTATGCATACCGCCCGAGGCCACGGATCACGTCCTCTACGAGGCCCACGAGGGAGTTTGTGGAGGACACCCGGGGTGGAGGTCTTTGGCACACAAAATCGTCCACTTGGGGTACTTCTAGCCCACTCTCCGACAAGACGCAAAGGCTTACGTCCAAAGATGCGTCGGGTGCCAGAAACACGGGAACCTCCAACACACCCCGACGGCCCCTCTCCGCAGCATCCACGCACCGTGCCCATTCGCGATGTGGGGAATGGACATTTTAGGTCCCTTCCCCAAAGCAGCTGGCTAGGTGCAATACATTTTGGTCATTGTCGACTACTTCACGAAGTGGATCGAAGCACAGGCAATGGCAAAAATCACTGGGGCGAAGGTCTGCGAATTCTTGTGGAAGAACCTCGTCTGCCGTTTTGGTGTCCCCATGACAATCATGACCGATCATGGCCCCCAATTCGATTGCGAAGAGACTCGGACTTTCTGCTCTGAGCTGGGCATCGACCTCAAGTTTTCCTCCGTGGCCCATCCCCAGTCCAATGGCCAAGTAGAAAACGTCAACGTCCGCATCTTGACAGACCTAAAGAAGCACCTAGGCATGGCACAAGGTCGCTGGGCCAAGTTACTCCCACTCGTCCTCTGGACGTATCGCACGACCTCGCGCCGCGCAATGGGCGAAACACCCTTCGCTCTAACTTACGGGGCGGAGGCCCTCGTTCCCGTAGAAACCCTGATCCCATCGGCAAGGGTGTAAAACTTCGAAGAAAAAGAAAACGAAGCCAACCTCAGGGTCGAACTGCAATTCCGGGACGAAGTCCGCGAGGTGGTAGACCTACGCTCTAGAGAATACAAGCGACGTGTCGCCGTATATCATGACAAGAAGGTCAGACCTCGCCTCTTGGCCACAGGAAACCTCGTTCTGAGACGCACCGAAGGGAGCAAATTGGACCCTAACTGGGAAGGACCCTACATTCTCGGAGAAGAAGTCGCGCCCGGGGCTTTTAAGCTCAGGGACGGCGAGGGGCGCACATTGAGTAAGACATGGAACGTCGCGCGACTTAAAAAATATTACATGTAAAATCTCGAAACCCCGTTGTTCTTCACAGTTTTGATGAATAAAGGATTGCAAGCTTTTCTAAAAAAAAATCTCCCTCGAAAATCCACCCCTCGCTTCACGCTTGGGGTTGGAGAATCTCGTTAAATCCACCCCTCGCTTCCCGCTTGGGGTTGGAGAACCTTGTTGGAAAGGAAAAAATCCACCCCTTGCTTCACGCTTGGGGTTGGAGAATCTCGTTAAATCCACCCCTCGCTTCCCGCTTGGGGTTGGAGAACCTCGTTGGAAAGGAAAAAGTCCACCCCTTGCTTCCCGCTTGGGGTTGGAGAACCTCGTTGGAAAGGAAAAAGTCCACCCCTTGCTTCCCGCTTGGGGTTGGAGAACCTCGTTAAGTCCACCCCTCGCTTCACGCTTGGGGTTGGAGAATCTTGTTAAACCCACCCCTCGCTTCACGCTTGGGGTTGGAGAATCTCGTTTAGTCCACCCCTTGCTTCCCGCTTGGGGTTGGAGAACCTCGTTGGACAGGAAAAAATCCACCCCTCGCTTCCCGCTTGGGGTTGGAGAATCTCGTTGAAAAGGAAAGATCCACCCCTGGCTTCCCGCTTGGGGTTGGAGAACCTCGTTCTAAATAAAAGTTCGCCCCTCGCTTCCCGCTTGGGGTTGGAGAACCTCGTTCTAAAGAAAAGTCCACCCCTTGCTTCCCGCTTGGGGTTGGAGAACCTCGTTTGGTCCGCCCCTCGCTTCCATCTTGGGGTTGGATAACCTCATTGGAAAGGAAAAAGTCCACCCCTCGCTTCCCGCTTGGGGTTGGAGAACCTCGTTAAGTCCACCCCTCGCTGCCCGCTTGGGGTTGGAGAATCTCGTTAAGTCCACCCCTCGCTGCCCGCTTGGGGTTGGAGAACCTCGTTAAGTCCACCCCTCGCTGCCCGCTTGGGGTTGGAGAATCTCGTTAAGTCCACCCCTCGCTGCCCGCTTGGGGTTGAAGAATCTCGTTAAGTCCACCCCTCGCTGCCCGCTTGGGGTTGGAGAATCTCGTTAAGTCAACCCCTCGCTGCCCGCTTGGGATTGGAGGACCTCGTTAGAAACCACCCCTCGCTTCCCGCTTGGGGTACGAACGAGGTTCGTGGACCCCCTAAGAAGGCAGGATTCACTGACAGTTATTTTAGGTTGGTACGAATTTCCGGAATCTTGACATAACAATTGTTTTAGGTTGGAACAAACTTCCGGAACAGCGAAGCCAAATTTAGTGAAAGGCGAGGTCCGACAGAAGCTCATGACCTCGATGTGGAACTAAAACGCCCGATGTGGCCCGAGTTCCACTTAAGATGTGGCACTCGAACCATGGGGTTGGATGGATAAAGATAGACGTATGCAAGAAAGACTAAGGCAAACAAACAAACAAGCATAGGAAAAAAGTGACATAAGGCATAAAGATAAAAAGGCCACGAGGACCACGTTGTTACAGACCCCGTAGGTCCACCCAAACAAAAAAAGAAGATGTTTTAATTACAGACCCCATAGGGCCACCAAGGAAAAAATGGTTCACTTCTTCAGGGTTTCGGCGTCTGGACCGGTGAGGTCGACAGTTTCACTCTTGGAAGCTTCAGCGGAGGTAGCGGGGGGCTGCGACTCAGGCGCATCGGTCGCGGGCTGAGGTCCCGTGGAGATCAACTCCGGGTTCCCTCCAACAAGATCTACCTCGGGGGGCGCGGTGCTGGACACAGTCCCATCCTCTTTGAGGAAGAACTCGCATTCCTCCTAGGGGTCCTCCGATCCCAACTCCCCCATAGTTTCATCGTAGTTGGGGTTGAAGAAGACAATCTGGGGATCGAGGTGCCCGTACTTGGCCACCGCCTGTTTGACGCCCATGCGGACGGCCTGGTGGAACATCTTCCTCACGCTCTCCACCAGCTCCGCCTTGTACTCTTCCGAGTCCACGTACTTGGGACCCGCGGCAACGACCTCCTCGTTAAGCTTGACGATGCGCCCCTCGAGGCGCCTGATCTCTTCCTCGGACCTCAGAAACTCCTCTTCCTTCGCCTTGAAGAATTCATGTTCAGCGGAGAGCTTGCCCCGAAGCTTCTCAACCTCGCCCCGCAAAACCCCGGCCTCATCCCTCGCCTTTTTCTCCCCCTCCTTCGCCGCCAACGCCGCCTTTGCCTCCTCCCTCGCTGCGGTCTCCGCGGCCTCGACCCGCTTCTTAGCCACAGCCTCCGCGGCCTTGGACCTTTCCGCGACCTCGGCCAGTTCCTTGGCCTGTCGCTCGCATACCTCATTGCGGGCTTGAAGCTCCGCCTCCATCTTGTCCATCCTCGCATGAGCAAGGACGATGAGGTTCCGGTTATAATTATCAAAAAAAGTGTGCTGCAAATTTACATGAGGGTGAGAAAAGAAACAAAAAAGAGACAGAAACTAAACCCACAAAAGCGGAAGCTTACCATGGCAGAGTACCGAGCAGCCTCATCGTCAAGCGCCACATCGGTGAGGTTATTGGCCCACGCAATCTCCTCCTTGTAATCCCCCCGGGTCCACTCCAACGAGGCCCCCTAATTGGTCCAGGACAGTGAAACCTGGCGGGATGGGGGCCTGCGACCTCGCGACTTCGCCCCTCGAAGTCGAAAGCGGGGATGATGTCCAAACCCCACGAGCCTCGTTGGTGGTCGCCCGTCCGAGATTTCTTCTTCTTCTCCCCAGGGGGAGACCCCGTGTCCTTCCTCTTGCGCCCGGCCTTGTCGTCGGACCCCCGAAGAGGATGGGAGGATGCCTTCGAAACGACCCCTTTCGGAGGGACTGCCTTAGACCTTTTGTCCCCTTGGGGCGGCCCCGCGACGTCCCATTGGGACGCCCTCGCGATATTCCCCTTGGGCGGGACCCGCCGGCCGCGATTGTCGGCGGAACATGCTTAGGCTACGATGTACCCATCCTCGCCTACGAGCTCGGCTCGTTGATGATTATCCCCTTGGGAGCCCGGGGAGCCGGGACTTTGGAACTAGAAGTCAGGGGCTGCTTCCCCTTCGACTTCGTGGTAAGAGCGTGCAGGAGATCCACTGTCAAGAGGAAAAGCATAAAAAAGAAAAAAAGCAGGTTAAGAAGAAGTCAGAAACATATCTAACGAGGTTTATAACCTCGTAACCTTACAAAGAAAAGAAGAGCAATCAAAAAAAAAAGAATAAAATACCCTCTCCACCCTCGCGCGGAGGGAAACAGAGGCTCAGCCCGGCCCGCTCAAGCCGGTCCTGAGAAAGGTATATCTCATATGGCGCCTGGTACGCTGTAGCGTATCGAGCCTTGAGTGCCTGGAACTCAGCGACCTTGTACGGGCACACGCACCTCTCGAAGGTACCCGGCGCCACAGGGAAATTGAGATATCTCCCGCTGAGATCTCGAACCAAAAACCACTTAGGTTTCCACGTCCCGACGTTCGACTGGGTCGTGGTGATCTTGACGTTCGGCGTGCTGAGATTGACGAGGGAACACCGAGGTTCCCTCCTCGCTAAAACTAACGCCGCCAAATCATTGAGCTTCGGTTCGTCCATGAGCTCACGACTTCGAATCGTGCAGGCACACAGCAGCCGCCAGGCATTCGGGAACAACTGGGCAGGACAAACACCCATGGCCCACAAGAAATCCACGATGTGCTGGTCCAAAGGCAGCCTGAAGCCCGCTTGAAGACTGAAGAGGTGCACGACCACGCACCCCTCATAGGACACCAAGGGCCGTCCCTCCTCCTCCGGGAGTGCCAGCTCGACTCCCTCGGGCTAGGGGAAGTCCTTAGCTATCTTCGCGAGGTCGTCCAACTCAAGATCGGTGGCCATCCCCTCGGACAGATAAGCCTCGGGGGTGCTCGAGGTCATGGGAATCCGTTCTTCGAGGACAGCAGGAACGCCAGACACGACGTCAATAATATAGGCCTCGGGAAAGCTCGGAGGCACGTACGCAGCCGAAGCTGAAGCAATTGCTGCGTCCAACCTCGCCTCAACCTCGGCGGCGATCACATCAGGAGAAGAAGAGGAGGCCATTTCAACACCAGAATAAACGCGAAGATGGGGAAAGAGTGAATTGATCGAAGCAGCGGAGTCGCTAGACGAAGGCTCATTGAAGACCAACAAAGGGGAACTTGGGTTTTGAGAATCACTAGGCTCTACACTCCCTACAGATTCGAAGACCTCCTGGTAGAAATTCTCTTGAATGTTGAAAACAAAACCGGGCGGTGGGCTCGCAGAAGCTCTCCTAGGCATGAAAAGGCAACGTCCAGGCCGCGAAAAGCTAGCACCTGGAAAAGAAAAGGTCAGTAAGACACTAGGGGCAAGGTAACCAAAGAAAAAAGCACGAGGTCATAACCTCGGAAGGAAAGAAGCGCGAGATCATAACCTCGAAAAGAAAAAGGCCCGAGGTCATAACCTCGGAAAGAAAAGAGCACGAGGTCATAACCTCGGAAGGAAATAAGCGCGAGATCATAGCCTCGGAAGGAAAAAAGCACGAGGTCATAACCTCGGGAGGAAAGAAGCACGAGATCATAACCTCGAAGAGGGAGGCTACGCGAAGTCATAAGCGGGAAAAGCCACGTGGCACCCTAGAGGCTACTCTGACAAGATAGGACGGCAAAGAAGAATTTGAAGCGCCAAAAGAAAGGAAAGAGAAAGAAGGCCAACCAACGGTGGAAGCCAGCGGTGGAAGCCCAAACGTCCCGTCAGTCAGACATCATGACGTTTGGGATCCCGAGGGTTTCGAAATTCAAAAAGTGGTGGGCGGAGAAGTAGAAGTTTAACCGCCACCCCAAACGAGCAATAAACCCAAAAAACACAGCGGTAACCTCACGGTGGTGACTGCCCCTCACCACCGTCCCACCGCCACGGCGCCGGCGAGGGACACCCAGCAAAACACCATCACCCAAAAAAAAAGGGAGAAAAAAGAAAGAAAAAACACAGCGAACAAGCGAAGAGCAAAACGGGAAAAACGCCAGACGGCACACAGAAACACCCACCCCCTCACCACCACCGCTCCGCCACCGTGACACCGGCGCGAAACGCCAGGTGACACACCGTCGCCCAACCAAAGCACGAAACAAAAAAAACAGGCGAAGAAGAATTTGAAGCAAAAAACACCAGAAAACGAGAGAAAGAGAGTCGGGAACTTACTTGTTCAGAGTCGGCGTGGAAGGAGCGTTGACACGGCTGGGAAGCGGTGGAGGTTCTTCGGAAACCGTCTCGGGAACCGTTCGCAGAAGACTGAGAAGACGAAGAGAAAGGAAGCGAATAGGTTGAAGGAGAAGATGAAGGGGAAGCGTGTGAGATACGCCCTTATAAAGAGCAGGCTTGGGCCTCACCTCACCCACAAAAGGCTTATTTGGCCTACCCTACCAAAACGTCCCATTAGTCTAAAGCACGAAGAACATGCCCGGAAAGATCCGCCCGTGCGAGCGGAAGAGAATCCTAAGTGAGAGGCCTCGCAAAGGAAGAAACCTCGCAAAGGAAGAAACCTCACAAAGGAAGAAACCTCGCAGGATCCCCCCCTCGTACCCCGTGGCCCTAAGGAACTTATGGCCTGCGAACCTCGGAGCGAGGTCCCTAGGCCATGGGGTTGTGATGATGTCCAAAACAGTAAAACAAGAAGTGGGCCCGGGGTACCAAGAGCAAGTAGGCCCGGAGGGATCCCCAAGGGCAACTTAGGGACCCACATCCATATCCTTCGCTTATTTAAAACAAAACTCATACCCTCGCGAGGTCTCCCAACTCCCTGGGACGAGGTCTCGACCTCGTCACCGACTCTACTAACGCACCCGCCCACCTAGACCAATCACAAGCGACCTTATCCCCGAACCAATCACAAGCGGCCTCGTCCCTGGAACAATCAAAAACCCCTATTCCGGGCGTCCCACATCGGACCTTGGCCTAAACTCGGCTCCCCAATTCTCTATAAATAGAGGAGAACCTCGCAAGAAGAGGGGGTCAAAAAACCACTTGAACTCAAGAACTCTCTTGCTTGTTGAAGATCGACGTGATAGAAACATCGTCAAAAGACCTCGCTACAGACAGGAGAAGTCCACAAAAAGACTAAGTCATACAAAGACCTCGCCCACACTAAAGACCTCGCTACCAAATCTCACAAAGCTCTCGACGCCACGAACCCAAATTTATCCCGCCCTAGAGTCAACCTCGCAATATTTAGGTTTGATCTCGGAACCTCGTAGGAGGTCTAGGTGTAATTCTCAAAGTTATTCATCAGCCTCGTAGGTTTGTAACCTCGCTATTGGGAGAAAATCATAAATAAAGGAGCAAGTGTTTGCACTCAAATATAATAATTTTGTTCCTTGTCTCGTAGCGTAGCTGTTATTTCGGGTTTCATCAGATATCACCAAAAATTTTCTAGGATTTAAGTACCGACAAAAATATTGGATTAAACGTTAAAACGAACAAAGATGTTAAAAGGATATCCGAGAAAAATTCAAAAATATCCTCAAAAACCACAATTATTACATTAGTACCCCCTTAAAAATGGTTTCATCCTCGAAACCAAGGAGAACTCAGATCACAAGGAAGGATAGCATAAACACACACACACACAACCACTACAAACCTATACAGAAGTTTGTAGTACCCCCTTAAAAAAAACATGTTGTTACTTCTGCACAAAGCACAAAACAACCACTGCTTAGTTACCAAACTTCTTCTTTACAACATTCATGAACTTTGGAAAATGACTCAGCATTTCCTGCCTGGTTCTGGAAGTCTTTTCTTCACTTCCATTTTTAGGCCAAGGTAACCTAATCAAAGGTATTTTTCTTATTCACGATTCAACCTGGCCCTTCTTCATAGGGGTCATTTGGTTGAATATCCATCTTATAATTGTTGAGTACATGAGATATATTGAACACATACTATCAAGGAAGAATCACAAGGATGACATTATAGATAGAATGCACCGAAGGTGGAAATGCCAACCGATAAACAAGCTTATCAGTTCTTTCCAGTATCTAAAAAGATCCAACATAGCGAGCATTTACGTTGTCTTGCATTCCCCAGCGGAATATGCCTTTCAAGGCGGATACTAGAACAAAAACGTCGTTCTCTACAATAAACTCAACATGCTCTCGCTTAAAACAACACTTGACTGTTGTCAATTTTGAGCAGTTAGCACCCTTGGTCGTGCTAGAGCGATATCAGCTATTGTTCTCTTGGCCAAATCTGGCCCATGAAGAACCTTGTCAGTGTTGTCATTCCAACAAATTGACAACCAACACTTCCGGCCTTACAAAGCCTCAAAAAGATTAATTTCTTTATCGTGTGATCAAAATTCTTGTATGTGAAATCACTCAAACTCAAACTACCATTCCAACTCGTGTGGAATCCAGAATACATGTTCTCGGGAGTTTGAATTTGTTTCTTTGCATTGTTCATTAGTTTGATGAGTGAAGTTAGCGCTAAAAATCAATTTACTCCATAAAGCTTGATGTTACTTCTTTCAAAACTTTGGCATGAACCATCCATCTAAATCAGAGATAATAGTCTTTGGAGTTTTATAAAGATGAGAAACTTCATGCATGAACACCTCAGCTAACTTCTGTATTCTTTAAGTCATCTTAAATGCATTAAAAATAACACTCTAGATGAGTTTCTTTAAAATCTTCATATGCATCCTTCTTTCATTAAGTCTTGAACGACTAATGACAAGAATCCATTGTAACATCTTCCTACTTTCATTCTGAAACAGGAAGAGACTATAAGATTTCATCTGGTCTTCTATGCTCAATCCGGACTTCCAGACAAACCAAACATATCAAAACGAACTTGGTGACATTTCGCTTCATGTCAGTCCATCAAAATTTTTATCTTAAATCCTTATACATTTACTTGTTCCAGGATGAACTACTTAAGCAAATAACTATGCCTCCTTTGAAATAAGCTTTCAAAGCTCATCAACAACAGATACACATGAACATGTTTGAAACCAAGCAATCCATAATCTTGAGTAACAAATCCCGGTGTCTTACCTTCTTGATCTTCTCCATTGATCTTAAATAATATTACTTTCCCATACTACTTTTCCTTGATCTGATCAACAGATTTTGAATAACATCCTAGGGGATTCGCACAACCTTGTTGTCATCCAAACTAAACCTTTAGTCCTTCTCAAATTAGTTTCTTTACAAGGATTACTTAAAATCCTTACTCAATTTCCTTTTTGAGATAAAATATCAATATTACTTTAACCAAGAATATGAGATTTATCCAACACATGACAAGATAATAACCTATCTTGTCAATCCTTTACATCCTTTTCTCAACCAAAACTCAGCTTGGGCATACTGACATTCAAAAGTAGTTATCTCTCTCAACTACTTCAAACTACACTCTTACGCATTACTATACCCACATATTGGACAATAATACCTTTAGTCCAATAATTTCCAACAAGATTGTCTCCATTGATAATTTTCAGTCTTTTTCATCAAAGAATTGTTTAGACTTCACTTAACATTCTGACTTGTTGAACAACCTAACTCTTAGGATTAAAAACATATCCTCACGTGTCCACTCTCTATATCCAACAACTTATCAAGCTGAGATTGAATATCTATACTAATTTATATATCCAAACTCCAGACCCATTGGAGTTCTGCTTAAAGTCCTCACTTGATTATCTTATCTCAAAGAGATTTAAGTTTTCAAGATAACATGAAAACAAATAACAACTAATGGAGAAATTACTAGTACATCCTTTATTCCAAAGAAAGGATTACTACAATATCATTCCTTAGAAAAGGTTCCATCCAAGGAGTCCATATCAACTTACTTTCAAAGACAATTCCGCTAAAAAGGCAATGACTTTCTTAGGTCATGACATCAACCAAGATGAACTACTAGCAAACTACTTAGAGAATTCCAATAATCGTTGACTGAAAACAATCCCAAACTTTTAGAGAAGTACGGAGTTACTCCATGCTCTTCAGAGACCAACATATATTTGTAAAGAATCTTACCAAATTTTTTTACTTATAATCGAACTGTTTTGGGAAGTTTGACCATACTCTTTAAATGGTATAGGGTACCAAGGATATACTAACTCAAAAGAGTTTTACAAGGTCCTAGATATAACAATTGCTATAATGCAAAAGAAATCTTGCATCTTTTCATCTCAACCAACTACACTTGCAAAACTCATATAATTGCAAAACTTATATGATTGCCAAATCATACTAGAAACCATTCTTTAAAACCCAAGGAATTATGTGATCTTATTCCACCATGTGATCAGGATGGGGAGATAAAATAAACATAATCCTTTACTGCATTCTCATAGGAATAAGACATGTAATCTTGCCTTACCATGTGATCAAGATGGAAGACAAATCACATTCTTACTCACCACTATGAGAACCGTAAAAACATTTACTCTCAAATCGTTTTAACCACTAACATTGCCTTAAAATTTCATATTTGAAATTTTCTCGAAATCAAAGATGAGTCTCAGAGGAGCAAAGACAAACGAATTCGTTTCTAGACATATCACTCCCCTTTTGAAGTATAACACTTCTTTTCTTCTTCAAGGTAGTTTCTGGTGACGTACCTTGACCTTTTCTCACTTCCAATACCCTATCATATTTTTTGTACTCCATAGTATGAAGTAGTCTTCATTTGATACGACCTGGTTAGAACTCATCTTAACTTTACAAGTTCTAATAAAAAGGTTGATTACTTGAATTCATTTACTTGCAATCCTTACTAAAGATGTGGTTTCAACCACTTCTTACCCATGGAAGATTGTTCGGATGTCGTTGTCAACTTGTATGTCTCCTTGACATACTACTTTAAAGTTATGCAAGCATGATCCATTGACAAAAATTTAATACTTGAGTTCATCCATTCACAAAACAACAAGTCTTCTGCAAGTTAATAGTCACTTAAATCCCGATGTCCAAAAGTGAACTATTAAACTCTTATGACGATTTTAAGGACTTTCCATCCTTTTACAACTTAAATCCTCTCAATACAAAAAGTGAACTTTCAAACTTTGCATCTAGTTCAAAACATCCAATCCTTATATCTTTCTACATATAAGGAAATTCCTTTAATTTCCAATCTCTTTTAGCAGAAGAATGCACATGACCAAACAAGGTATTCTTAAACCTTTCTCAATTCAACATTGATGAACAAACTAAACTTCTCCATCATTCTTGTCTTCTTACTTAACCATAAGGAGAAGACATATACCCTTTTTATTAGCTCAAGTTCAAACCACATTGCAAAGGAAGAACTTGTGGTTAGGAGACTTGCCAACAACTTAATAGTTTCACCAGTACCACCTTAAACATTAGATTTGACAGATATAAAATCTTCAAAATCCAAACACAACTAAAATTATCCTTTCAGCGATAGAGTCTAAGCCTTATTGACGATAGATGATTGCTATTTTTCTCCCAACTGTTTAAAATATCACAAACGAACATACCAAAATCATTCCTTGAATGATCTTCTCAAAACTGAACTTTATCATTTCCATCCTTGAAGAAACATAAGCCAATACCATTGGCAATTTAGAACATCTTACTACTGATTCCATTACTAGTCAATTATAGACCTCAAGTCTCTTCTCATTATCCCGAGTTGGGTATCATACACGAAATTCCCATTCCGTGTCACATAGGTTAATCGTTTGGATATCAACAACTCATGTAATCAATTAACACTTGTACTAAGTAGTTAATTGAACATAAACACATCATCGATGAACTTCTTTTTGTTCAATCCTTTTTAACCAATCAACCTTATTCACAACAACATTGGTGATTAATCACTTGTACACCATTTAATCTGAACCAATATTCTCCCTCTCTTCCTTACTATAACCAAAAAGAGGTTCTCATTCTATTTAGGATTCTCAATCCTCTTAACTCAAAGGATAACAACATATATGAAAATCCAAGTTTGAACATTATCAGGTTAAAAATTGAATTGTGTTTTCCAATAGATTAACAATTCAATTGATCCAACATTTGAGCACTTCAAAGCTCTTTAACTTCCAACTGAGCAAAGAAAAGTATAGAATATTCATGATTCTATACTATAGAGTCACAAACATAGTTGTTGAAGAAAGTTTCCAAAGACAATCCTTTTCTTTTCAGGATTCTTTTACATCCCTTCATGATCCATACTGATCTTTTTAGAATCACTCAAGGCTCATAAGATTCTCCAAATCTTACCATTGAGAAGTAGAGGTTCTGTAACATCCCCGACCAAAATGCATACGCCATTTTGCATTCATATAAGAGTAATAGCATATGCATAGCATATTGACATGATATATATTGAGTTTTTAAAAGTTGCAGAGAATTTGAGTTACATCGAGGAACCAATTATGATAGTGGACTATAGAATCAAACAGTTACGAAATAGGGAAATTCTGATGGTTAAAGTGATTTGGAAGAATCATGGTTTAAAGGAAACCACTTGGGAAACTGAGGATAAGATGAGAAAGTCATATCCGCATTTGTTTAATGGTAATTGATTTCCTATCATACTGCATCATATGAAGAGAGAGAGAATTTTGAGGACAAAATTCTTATAGAGGGGGAGAAATGTAACATCCTCGACCAAAATGCATACGCCATTTTGCATTCATATAAGAGTAATAGCATATGCATAGAATATTGACATGATATATAGTGAGTTTTTAAAAGTAATATTTATTTTCTAATTAAGTTTATTATATTTTATAAAGTTTTTAACTAAAAGTTAATTAATAATTATTTCAGGGTAAAGTTTGTAGTAAAAGAGATTTGAGGGTGAAAAATATAATTTACTAAAATAATGCCGACTTTGCAAACCTTCTTCAATCTCCTGTATATCAAAGTTCTCATTTATAAATGTTAAGCTTCGTATAGAGAAGAAGAATTAGAGAGAGAGGAGAGTTGACTTGTTAAGAGAAATTGTTTGATTTTTGTTATTTTTACTAGATCTGGTACAAGATCTCTTCAATCGGGTTTTAATCTTGAAGTACAAGTGATTTGGTAAGTTTTAATTAGTTAATGGTTTATCTGGATTTTCCTAATTTTTCCAAATCTAGATTTACCGTTGATTTTGATTCGAAAATCAGTCGATTTATAGTTCTCAGAGGGTGTTTTCGATATCGGATTTATATTTGGTAAGAGATTTCAGAGTGATTTTAGGGTTTCTCTTTGTAATGATATTAGGGAGCCCTTCGATCAAGTTTTTCAGAAAGGTTTAACTAGAAAAATGTTCTTCTATATATATAGTTTATTGTTGTCATGTTTTAAAGGATTTGGAATTATGCACAAGGAGTTATAATGCATTCTGGCATTTCATTGTATTTGGGGTTAGAGTTTGTAAGAGTAAATAACCTAATTTGCATTGGGTTACATATAAGAGCCCAAGTAATAGACCGCGGTCAGAGTCAAGGAGGAAAAATTTAGTATCTGTCTTGAACATGTGAGTATAGACCGGAGATTCAACCCTATATGCTATATGTGCCATACGGATATATGAGCTATATGGATATATGTGCTTTATGTATATATATGTGCTATATGAGCTATATAGATATATGTGTTATATGGATTATATGGATATATGCGTTTTATATGATAGCTCTGAAATTTCCAGAGTTGTTTGCACAGGAGGTATGCTAACAGATGGCATATGATATATGGTTACAGAATGCACTTGATTGCATAGCATATTGCAATGAGATTAAAAGGACCTGTGACTGTCTTGCCCTGAACTGTAATTCAGGAAATCTACGAATTTCTTTGTTAAAGCGACCTACGGGTCATACAGGATCTACAGATCATACAAGACCTACGGGTCAATATTCAGGAGATCTTCGGATTTCTTTGCTAAAGGGACCATAAGAGTCAATATTCAGGAAATCTTCGGATTTCTTTGCTAAAGGGACCATAAGAGCCCATATACAGTAAACTAGGGGCAGATTCAGGCTTGAACAGTTCACAAAATAAAGAATCGGAAACATCAGTATTTTCATTTGCATAGTAATTAATTTCATATATGACATGTATAATATGTATGTATATGTACATGGACTAATGTTTGACTTTGTGTGAAATAATTGATGATGGTTTATATTCACTTAGTATGCGACTCATGTAAATCACAAAACAATTTTTCAGGTTCAACTAGTTCTTACTGACGTGTGTCCGTTTAGAGGTCACATTCATACTGGTCGGCCGGCTGAAGCTCAATGCAACCTTCTCCTCCTCATTTTGCATCTTAGACATATGTGTTGTAATAGAAGTTAGAGTAATAAATGTTTTAGTATGAGAAGTAACGACATAGAACTCTATGTGTGCAATCTTTTATGGTTGTTAATTCCGCTATGTGCTTACGTGAATACTTGATATATGTCTCTTATCTGTTTATATAAGAGATAAGTTTTACAAAGTATACGTCATAGGGTATAAGGGTGTCACATGTTCCAACTCCAAACTTCTATTGATAATCGAATTTCAACCAAATTCAGAAATTCCTAAGAAAAATATTCTCGAGAAAACTCTTACTCTTAAAAGAAACTCACTTTAAAAATTTCCTTTTTAAAGACAACACTTGGACTTTCATATCTCAAGAAAAAGAATTAATAATTTCTTTCACATAACTTTGAATCATGAACTTTCTAACAAAAATTCTTAACTTGAAATCTTCCATCATTCGAGCTCAAAATAGGAAACCTTCAAACTAGAAAGTCTTTATGAAGTACAATATTTAACTTCAAAATCTCACAAGAAGTTTCCTAATATGGAAGAAACGACGAGGATACACCCATTTCAAACTCTCAAGAGAGAATAGGAATTTATTGAGAACTTGGTCAAGAACCGGTTCAACTTTAGGAATCTTCACCTAATCTTACTTTGGATCCTTCTCGAAATCCATTCCCATCTCCAGGGAATCCAATGTCCATCATAGGACCTTATTCCCAAAAGCTATTACAAACTTACTACATCATGTTCTCCAATTCCCTTTCCTCTTTCTATCTCTTCACGAGTCTAACTTCCAATCTTAACCACTTTTCATAAATGGTTCTAAGATAACACCAATATAGAATTCTCCATAATTCTATATGGAAGGATGATAGTCTTAAAGAAGACTAGGAACTTTTAACTCTGATACCACTTCTGTAACACCCCCTTACTTACCCTGGAGGTATTACCGCCAGGAACCCCGATTAGGACTAAACCAGAGTTACCCAAGGCTTTATCCTGACAGAACTTACTAGAACAGGGTAAATGAAACCATTTAAAACCTAAAATTAAATAAAACTTTACAGCGGAAAAGAGAATAAAAGGTCTTATACAAGCCTTAACTTAATAAGAATTAGTAAATAAATAGAACAACCTTCTATTTAAACAAAATCTTTATCAAGTCTTTCTTAGGTTCTTATTTCTGAAACTCAGCTTCGCTTTTGAAGTAGTTCAACCATGATCTTCACTCAAGTATAGCCATTGGAAACCTTTCTTCAACTTTTAGAGCTTCAAACTTCTGAATCCGCCTTTTGAATCAACTTCCAAGAAGAACCTGATGTGTCGTAAACCAACGGTGGACACCAGCCGACCATATAAAAGAAAAGAAGATGGATGGGTTAGTCTAATTAAAGACTAAGCAAGTGGAGAAACTAACTTGGTTCTTATGGTTGTAACTAAACATATTGACATCCAAATCCGATTAGACTCGGATTATGATCCAACAGTTAGCAGTCTTATAGAGAATAAGAAGGAGACTCGTATATTCAAGAGATAGGACACCACAACTTGTGGTTCCTTTATGAAACATGAACAATTGTTGGGAACCCATATTAATCACATAGCATTTTGAAAAGCCTCCATCGACTAATCAGATTGACTTAATCAAAACTTGATTAAGAATCATTCATAAAAGGGAGCAAGAATGGTTATCGAATGGACGAACCATCTTGGTACATTAATGTGCCTAACACACTTATCTATCATTACTCTCAATCTGTGCACTCGCACCATTTAATAGTTCTTATGTAGTTCGGCAAACAACCGAGATCAGAGGGTCTATTTCATCCATGATCATTTACATATATCCTCGGCCGACAACCGAGGTTCGGCCAACAACCGAGATCAGAGGGCCTATTTCATCCGTGATCATTTATACATGCTCGACCAACAACCGAGATTCGGCCAACAACCGAATGTCAATTGCACTTAGCTAGAGTGCACCATTGTCTTCCTTCAACGTGAAGCGTGACATGAGTCATTACTCCAATATTGGGATATGCTAGCAAGCTACGCCCCCAATACAGATTTTGTTATAAAGAGGTCGTTGGAGACTCGGCTCCTACCCCTGGACTACCTATTTTACAACAGTGTTTCAGCACAGGACCACTAAAGAGATGTCTTGGAGTCTAAACTCCCATCTCTACCATCTTATTTCACAACAATGTCTCAGCATGAGACAGCTAGTCATACAACGGTCCTAAATTCAGTTCTAGCGTAAAAACTGAAATAACGACATGGTCGTTATTTCTAACAAAATAACAACCTATCAAACTTTATTCAACATACAAATTATTCCCAAAATGAGGATTAAATGGAATTCAATTCCTCGTTAATAAATAATAACCATAACGCAAGAGAGAATCGTCCACTTGCCTTAGAAGGCGTGCACAACGTTCTGAGTGATTCCAACCGTAATCTTTATCACCATTATGCCAAATATAACAAAAGGATTTCTCAACAACAAGCTCACGGAAACACTTCTTAGTTGTATACTCAACTCCTACAACTTCCTAATCGATAAACGATTTGATTTAGTATATCGACTATATAATAAATCCTTAGTTATCAAGCTTCAAGGAGCCATCTTGGCGGAATTATAACTAATTATCCGCTTCACTTTTGAAATAATTTTCTAAATAAAAATTGTTCATTAGCAATAGTTCTTAAAGGTGACCGAATCTCAGATCAAACGGATTAACAACGAATCCCGAGTAATTATCCGAAGTCCTTTACATGCCAATCGATGCCAAAACTTGTATTCGCTATAACTGAAGATCCGGACGTTTGTTTCCCGAGCGGTTTGAAACTCTAGGACCTTATCAACGTCAAGATTATAAAAACCATAAATTCAATTAGCAAAGCGGAACCGAAAGGCACTTACGGTGGCTCCGCAACCAACTCGCTAATTAATTTCGATTGTATATACCTTCACTGGAGCCCATGGCTCGTTTGGCTCGATAGTGGCTCGATCCCCGAGCCCAAGGGTGGTCGAGTATTGCCCGGCGACAGCTCTCGCAGTGGGTGCTGGTCGAAGTGACTGGTGGTCGCCGGCGACGACATACGGCGAGGCGAAAAGATGACCGGCGATGAAGAGGAGTTCGAATCCTTTCTTCATCCCGAGTCCGTTGTCGTCTTGATTCTCTCGCTGGTTTTACAGCAGTAGCAACAATCCATAACAAGGAGGAAGAAGAAGTTGAGGTGAATGTGAAGATGGAGGTGGAAGGCAAGGACGAGGAGCAGCCGGCGGTGAGAATTCTTTCTCTTCGGCCATCGTTCCGTCCTAACTCTCTCTCCATCCTTCTGTTTTTGTTTTTTCCAAACAATAAAAATCGAGCCCCTTCTTATCTCTATCTCTCTATTCCTTCTTTAGTAAGGCAAAGAAAGGCGATTTACAAAACCAAACTCGTCTCGGAACGGGACTCGCGTTAAGGCGGTAAAATTATGTACCTCGGATGGAAAAACTTACTAAATACAAAACGTCCCGTAAATTATGTAGACCAATAAAACCAATTTTCCATGATTTTATCTTGCTACCTTCTATTTTAAGGCTTCCGTTTCGTATTTTAAATCCTTTACAGTACATACTTAAAAAGACGGCTCGTCAAAAAAATATTCTTTTTCCACCGAAAAATCCCAAAATTCACACCGATCCATAAAATCATTTCTTTATGATTTTAGGATATCACCAACAATTTTCTAGGATCTAAATACCGACAAAAATATTGGATTAAGCGTTAAAACGGACAAAGAGGTTAAAAGGATATCCGAGAAAAATTCAAAAATATCCTCAAAAACCACAGTTATTACAAAATGAGAGCAAAAAATAATGAGGGAATGTATAAATTGATGGAGAAATCAAACAAATTGATGGGGAAATGAAAGAAATTTAAACCTTAAAAGTATCTAATGATTTTTACAAAAAGAAATGAAGGAGAAAATAAGAAGAGAAGAAAAAATCATAAGAGTAGAGGAAAGGTAGAAAAAGCCATGGGAGGAGATGCGAGTTCCTAAAATTTGTTCTTTTCCATACCTATTAATTAACAACTATAAAATTGTAACTAATATGTAAAAGTTTTTTTTGTAGAAAATTAAATAAATACTTACAAGTGCCTATTTATTTTTTAAGTGATTCAAATTTCATTATTTCAAAATAAAATAAAACAATGAACAATAATTATGTTTTAGAAAGTAAATAAAACATAAAATATTATTATCGATTATCCACAATTTTATATACACAAGAATCACATTAATCTAAAATTTAAAAAATAGTTAAAAATAAATCTAAAATTGGCAATAGTTTAAGTATAAAATGAAATTAATTATTGGATTGTCGATCAAATTAGGACGTGAAAGAAATTCATGTATCTTAAATTATTATGCACTGATTAAATGATCAAATAATTTTTATATGTGCATTTCTTATTTTTTGTTTTTTTGTATACAATCAATTATAATATTTCATAACAAAATTAGTTAATATGCTTAATCATAGGAATGGAAAGACTCAAGTTTTATTCTCATACTAGTTGAATTACCGTGCCATGCACGAGTTTTGTTTAAATTTTTCCTAAATAAATATTTTTTTAATTTTCAATTAAATAATTAGATAAACGATAAATCTCATTATTTGGCATTAATTGTCCAAAATAAAAAAATTACACAAAGTTGGATGGGAGACTAGCAACTAATTGGGCTCCGACACCCTTATTCAAGGCAAAACACAAGCGTTGGAAAATAAAGGAACGAATATTAACGTTAGCCGTGTTACTGTAAGCAGCTCGTGTGACCCGAGACAAAAATTCAAGGGCATCACTCCCAAGCTCTCCAAAAGTAGAGAAAGCAAAAACAATAAAACCATATCCATTGGTTGTGCACTTCAATTCATACTTCCTCTTTTTCCGAAAAACGGCATTAGAAACAGCAGCTCCATGAACGAAAGCATCAACCCCCGCCCCCGTGAAAGGAGAGACACATGTGACATCTAAGCAGACGTTCCTCCCTCTATCCCACGAGTAAACCAGGAGATCTGCAGGTCGAAGATCTCTACCTTCCTCGGACAAAAATCCAAGAGGTACCTCCTTCTGCACAACTACACCAGCCTGAGTACAGATATCACCCAACACGTCCCGGACTAGATTATGGCGAAACTTAAGACCAATGTCATTCCCACAGTGGACAGCATGATCGCCAAAACAATATATGATTTTAGAAGAGCAACAAGGACAAGTAAATCCAGCAGGATACATAGGAATAGCGAGACGATAACACAAAACACATCTGGATTGTTTAGGGTGTATTGTCTGTCCTAGCCCTTCAATTGGGAGGATTCTCAAGAAGTCCAAAGAGTGTGCTGACCTGTTGTTAATGAGGATAGCCTTTTCCCTATCACTTGGGTTGTACAAACTCACCAAATTCTTTTCTACTGTATCAAAGTACACTGTAGCCAATTTTTTCATAAAACTTGAAATGCCTAAATCTTAGGAATAGTAAACATTTCTTATTTTAATTAGTATAAATTTTGATTAGTTAAGATATAGTGGGACCTAAATTATTGATAAAAAATAATTCAAAAACTTAAAAAATGACACATAGACGAATTAAATGTGAGGATGACATGTGGTCAAAATGCCTCTTCTTTAATATATAGATTGATGATTGATGATTGATTGATTTATTGATCGATTTCAACCCTATTTCCTAACCTATTTCCAAAATGATACCAAACAAGTTCTTTTTTTTTCTTCCAACGACTCTTATTCTTTTATATTTTTCACCTCAACGTTTATTCTCACTTCAAACCCTAAAAAAAATCCCCATCAAAAAAAATAAACTTAGGTCGTAACAAATTTTAAAATACAGGAACATTGGCTGAATTTTGAAGAACATTGGACCACACATTAAATAACCAAAACTTCGAAGATTTTTTTTAAAAAAAATGAAAAACCTTCACTGTCACGTTTCCACTTTCCGCCGATTTGCATAAAACTGAAAATATCTCACTTATTTTATTTGCGTCAAATCTTCCTCATCCTCCTGCTCCTCTCTCTCACAGATTCGAATCCGTAGTGGTGAGAGCGACAAGATCGAAGAGAAGTCGATCGCACAGGCGAGCGTGAGAGTGGAAGGATTCGTCTGAGAAGAAGAAGAAGGCGATGGCTCCGCCGACAGGACGGAGTGGGGGTACCGCCGGCGGCGGAAGCGTCGCCGTTGCCGATGGAGGGCAACAGCCACAGCAACAAGAGCAGAAAAGTATATGGCATACTCTTGTAGGGATAATACGAGTGGGGGTGTTCTGGTATTTCCTCTCTCGCTTCCTCTTTTCCCCTAGCAAGCCTTCTTCCTCCTCCGGACCTGCGATTCAGATGTCCAATCTGTTCCAAAAAGGAGAGCAATTGGTATGCTCTCTTTCTATTTCGAACTTCATTGATTTTTTATTCCCTAATGATATTTGAGATCTAAAAAATAAGTTTGAAGTGATTTTGATTTATCTGTTCGCTTTGTTATGTAAAGTTTAATTCCCATCGAGCTACTGATGTAAGAAGTTGCGTTTGATAATTAATTTAGGATGTTTTGCTATGTTTTTTATTTTATTTTTGGTTCGTTTGAGTTTGCGAAGTAAGCGAGTTAAGAGTCAGTGGAAAGCTGTGTAACTATTCAATGGATTCGATTAGACTTGTTTATTGGATTAGAAAAAAAAGAAGCAGTTTTCTTCATTGGTGATTTCAGGTTCGTGTTGATTTTGTACTGCCACTATTGGCAATATCGGCAACTGTTAAGCTGCATGTTTTTACTTAAATATTGAGAATTTTGTGGCAGCTCTTTCATTTTTATCACATGGTGAATCCTCTGATTGGTTAGAAGAGATCTTGATATCTCATGAACTTCTTAATACAAATCCCGTATCACTGACCTTTGGAACAGTAACCCTTGCTATAAAATGGTTGTAACTTGTATGCCATGATCCTGTGTGAGTTGACTTACGAGGGATACAATTTTTAAGGTTCGTTGGTAGATTCCACTAAAATTGGGTTTGAACTTTGAATTGGGATATGGTATGAGGGATTCCTTAAGGTAGGATTTTACCAAACCACTGCATCCTCTACCTTGTGGTACGTTCTCCTTCTTCTCCCTATTTCACAGGCCAACCTACGGCATACAACAACATACAACAACATCGACCCAGTTCACTACCCCTCAAGGGAGTATTTGGGGGGACAAGATGGGGGCATCCCTAGCTTAAAGCTGCAAAGGTTTGACCGAGAGACCCAAAGAGGCCGAAAACCCACAACAGTTGTAGCCAGCAAAGAAGCAACAAACAAGAAACGAAAACAAAACAACACGAAAGAGAGAAAAACAAAGCAAGAGTAAAACGGGAAAAAGAGAAAAACACAGGAGCAAACAGTGCAAGAAACCCAATCTGCCAAAACCCCAAGCGAAAACTGGCTGTCCCGGTAGCCACCGCTGTCTCTCACTCGGATCGTCTCCCTCCACAGGTCTCTACAAGATGCCAAATCTGCTGAAATCCCCAACTGGCTAATATCTTGTCTTATACTATCCTTCCGACACTTCTTTGGCCGACCCCTCCTACGAAAGTCTCCCAGGGCCAAGTTCTCACATCTCCGAACTGGCTCCCCGGCCTTCGTCTTTGTATATGACCAAACCAACGCCGTCTCGATTCTCTCATTTTGTCCCCTATGTTGGCGACCCCCACCCTGCGACATCCTTCTGCTTTTTTCTTCAAGCTTCTTTCTGTCCGTTGCATTCATCTTCCTCTGTGTACTTCTTAGTTCTGCTTCGTCCACTGCCACTGCCCCAATCTCTGACCTAAATCAGCTCCCAAGCTGCAAACTTCACAAGGAAGCTATTCCCGCAAAGATCATTCCTAGTGGTGGGCTTCAATGGCAACAACATTTCACGAGGGCTCAAAGAAGACGATGAAGATTGTTTGGGGTGAAACCTGATGGGTAGGCTTGGGTATAAAAAGTGGTGCTTGTGGGGGAATCATCCTTTACTAGGAATGGCCCATTCCCATATCTTTTTCTCTAACCAATGATGGGAATGAGAATCATACCAAAGAAACCGCACTTTTAATGTTGTATGGCTTAATTACGAAATGTGAAATATGAGTTTTTTTCATCGCAAATTGTTTTGTTATAGCTGTGATGATCCTTTTGTTAAAGATATACTTCCAATGTGTTTATTTGATATTTTCTCTACTTGTGTTCAGGACATGTGGTTGTACTTGTCTGAGCAAGAAAAATTCCATGATTTTGGCAGTGGGAAATCTCTTGTTTGGCAAGAGGCAAATATTTCGTATGCAGTTTGGGGACCTGAAAGCACCCGGACTCTTTCATTTAAGTATTATCCCACAGAGGTATCATTTCTTCTTGTCAAAGTTAACCTGCAATATCATGGAGTAATATAGTACAACATTAGGGTTTGATATCCTCTACTAGGACATATTCTTTTTCCTTATTTCTTCTGTTACTATTTTTGCAATTTGATTCTCTTCAACTCTTCCTAGCAGCTCATATCTCTCTTCTGCAGGCACTAAAGAAGAACGGAAGCCTTTATGCTCACGTCTTCTTTGCACGATCTGGCTATTCTCCAGATCCTAGTGATCCTGAATACGATCCTTTGGCAGCCTTTGGGAGAAGCAATCGTAAGTTCTGCCGTACATGACCCCTAGTGCAAAATGCAGACAAAGGCTAGCAAAAATGCTTACTATAATCCAGGCTTCTTGATAATTTTACAATGTTGACCACTTTTGTGTGATCCATCTTGATTTCAGCTGTGGTGATATACTTGCCTAAGTCCAAGGCTGACAAAAGGAGGAGCCTCCTTGGAAGCTCTGAAGAGCCCAAAGATGAAGGAGTCTCTAATGTATGCTCTACTTACATTTCTCCTGTATGGCTGTTCTTGTCACTGAAAATGCCACACACTCTTTTCAGAGAAAGTTTTCATTGAGCTTCCATGATGGCTACTTACGATCATTGCTTAATTAGCTATTTGATGTGTAAATGATGATTGATTATGTCATTTAGATTCAAGAAACTAGTAATTTCTTCATCTCATTCAAGAAACTAGTAATTTCTTGATTTCACCGCTTTCATTTTCTTTATGGGTGAAGGGATAGTATGAAAGTGTTGAGAAAAGTAATGCCTGCATTTTCATGCAAAGCTCTGCTGCTTACCTCGTCATATATGTTATCCCTGGAGACCTATTAGTCTATTACTGATAGATTTACATTCTTTCTGTGTGTAACTCCATTATGTATTTCCCTTTTAAATCTCTTGGAATTTCTCATGCATGATTATCAACCCATCTGCTATGAGTGAAGCAGTTTTGAATTGCTTTCTATTGAGAAGGACACTGTCACTGTTTGAACTGCAGTTTATTGTATATGCTTTTTTTGTAAATGTTTTTTCATAAGATTTGATTTTTTAATCCTCTTAAGTGAAGAGATATATGAGAATTTCATGAGTTTGCATCTCTATTTTCAGGATGGATTTAGTCCCCATGCTCATTGGCTTCTATACACTGCCTTTGAGATGGATTTAGTCCCTATATCAATTTTGGTGCATTCTAACTAAATTCAGTTATTATTGTCACATAGCTGAATTTCAGTTTTTTTTGGGTCTATCCGGGCGTACCCCCTTTTCCTTGGGCAGGGGTACCCCCATCTTGACCCCCCAGATTCCGCTATACCGGAGCCTCACTGGGTCAATGATGATGACTTTTCTATTTTCAGGTGGCTGAAGAAGCTGAGCTTGAGTCCAAGGATGAAGGTCCTGTGGAATGGATTTCTTATTGGAAGCCAAATATAACAATCAATTTGGTTGATGATTTTACTAGGTTTGTAACCTGTTTCAATCCCTCAATAGTTGTATCACATATAAAGCATATGTTTCGAAGCTTGGTTATCATGAGTTGGTTTATGTTACTAGCATGTCTGCTGTCAAGAATTAATTTATTATAGCAGAAGCGATGGGTTAATGATCGTACATGAGCATTAGCTCTCTAACTTGATGATTACAGTGGTGTGGTCAATGTGTCAGTCCAAACTGGTGATCTTTTTAGTTTTTACTGCATACATGTTTGTGTGTTCGTTTCAAGTCAGAAATTCTTTCTAGTAAAATGATATACTAGATGGGCAATTTGGTGTTTGTTCTGATGTTGAAGTTGGGCAAGAGTTCTTAGTTAAGTAACCATGTGTGAACAACTAAGAACTCCACTATTCGCTACCTTTTGATATCCATGCTTATGTCTGAATAAAACAAGTTTATAAAATATGAACCTGTTTAGAGGTGGTCATCTTGTATAAGTTTTGCATTCCATGTTTTTCAGTTATTAGGTTAGTCACATGGTGAAGCTCTAAACATAATCACAAACTAGCAGTATTTATTGAATGTCATATTCAGCTTCTTGGTAAAGCTTTCTTTGCCATGAGAAAAAAACAGGAGTCTTATTCTTACTTTCTTGCCGTAATTTGTTGCAATTGATACCATATCTGTAATCTTAGTTTTATTCCTTGGGCAGTAAAACGAAATGGATTTGTTTTGTTTGCTTATTATTGTTTTTCCCTTCCATTGGCAGGTACTCTCACAATGCTGTTCCACCATTTGTTACTCCTTGTATCCTCACTATTATTGTGTTTTCTAAATGTTTTTACTCTGTTTCTCCTGTACCTGCGACATGTCTATTGATATATCTTCAGCCTCTTGTTTGTCTTTGTGCTCACATTGGATGCCTGGAAATTATGAATCTCCACTGTTCCATTGCATCTATAAGAAATTTGAGGTTCAGCAATGGTGCACTGTAAAATTGAAAGACTAGTACTTTTGACCCAAATGACCATAAATGAGATAATAGAGTTATTTGATTAATCAACTTGTGGTGTTGATGTTTCCTGAACCTATATATAGATTTGAATGTGGAGCCAAAAACAAGCAATTACTTCCCGACTGTGTACTTCAACGAATTCTGGCTACTTAGGGATAAGTTCATTCCTGTCAATGAGACTGTCAATGAACTGCCTATGAATCTGGAGGTGGGTCCTATAAGCTTGACAAAGTGGCAACTATTCCTGCAGATTGATCAATCATTCAAGATGCAGCACAGTTATGGAAGCATGGTTGAGGGTGAGGGTGATCAGCTTAAGGTATCTGCTAAACTGATAAAGGAAAATCATTGTTATTGGCACTTTAATAGGTTTTGTGTTCAGGATCTCCCAGTGCCATACTTGATTATGCTTAAAAAGTTTTGACAATTGTTGCTTTTCAAGTTAATCTTCCCTGTAAAATTAATCTTAGGTGCAGATCCTCTATCTAGCATGATATCTGGTAACTCCATCAGTCATAAGATTAAGTGAATAAAACATTGATGCGAATGATTTCTAACAGATGGAAAGAGGTGCTGAAGTGCCATGTTGTCAGCCCTTAGTTTAAATCAGATAATTTTTAGCCAATAATGAAAACTGTAAAATTAATTTAGATCCAGATAAACTCCATATAGCATGATATCAAATAAATTGGTTGATGATTTTACTTGCGTTTTTTGCCAAAATTTTATGGTTTATTCTGTATAAAATGCTCGAAATATGAGATTAAGTGGACATTGATTGGCAAATTTTGGAAATTTTTATGGTGTCAGCTGCCAAGCAACATTTCAGATCTTGTTCTTTAATCTGTTTTCCATCTTTCTTGCAAGTACTTGCAATGAATTTCATAAAAAGAAGTTGCAAAATTGTATGTAGCTGATTTTGAATCATTGTGACACTTCTAATTCCTCTTCATTGTTAATATGTGACTTGCATATATTGCTCTGAATTCTATGATACTTAGATTTCATGTCAATTGTTTTTGACCCACCCTTCTGCAGAAAGTATTCCTTGAAGGAAATCCCTATCTTCTGGTGATCACTATGGTCGTTTCTATGCTTCATTCTGTCTTTGACTTCTTTGCCTTCAAGAATGGTAAGCAATGGCTATTTTGTAACCCCGACATTAGAACATAGATTTTGTGCTGTTAAATTCAATGGATATAGCTTATAGTAGTTGCATTCTAATGTGACAGACATACAATTCTGGAAGAAGAACCAGTCTATGGAAGGTTTATCTGCCAAATCTGTGGTTGTGAGCTTTATCAGTCAGCTAATTGTCTTTCTCTATCTGCTTGACAATGACACTTCGTGGATGATAATTGCAAGTTCTGGAGTTGGTTGCTGTATTGAGTTCTGGAAAATAGGGAAAGCTATGCACATAGAGGTATAAATCTAGATTCATAATCATGGATTGTTATGATGCGTATGTCTTATGATTTATGAATTATGATTTCTCTTCTAAGCTCCTATTCTTAACACTGTTTTCTTTCTTTTGGCAGATTGATAGAGCTGGGAGGATTCCTATGTTGAGGTTCAGAGATCGTGATTCTTACAAAAACAACAGGACAAAGGAATATGATGATATTGCTATGAAGTATTTGTCTTATGTCCTGTTCTTCCTTGTTGCCTGCTCGTCCATTTACTCACTCAAGTATGAACGCCACAAGAGTTGGTACTCATGGATCCTCTCTTCTATGACACAGTGTGTATACATGTTTGGTAAGCTCTGCAATCTTATATATTGTTACATCTAATAATATAATTTCACGGATCAAGTGTTCTTTCATGTCTACTAGGGTAATAGTAAATATATGGACAGAGTAACTCCACCAAATCTAAACTGCCTTGCAAACGAAGCAATGTTGAATCATATTGAAGCGCCTCCCACATCATTACTTGTTACCACATTTTCTATCAACCGTAAAGTTGATTTAATGTGCTTCTTGGATGCCTCGAATTGCAGGATTCATCATGATGTGTCCCCAACTGTTCATAAACTACAAGTTGAAGTCTGTGGCTCATATGCCCTGGAGACAAATGACTTACAAATTCCTCAACACAATCATTGATGACCTCTTTGCCTTTGTCATCAAGATGCCACTCCTCCACCGGCTTTCAGTCTTCCGTGATGGTGAGATTGTTTTCAGTCTCACGTGTTGTTGCTTTTCCTCCTTGTCTTTGTTCACTGTCACTGTTTCTTTCCCAACCATTAATCATGGCATTCTTTTATTTGTATACTACAGATATCATATTTTTGATATACGTATATCAAAGATGGATTTATCCTGTTGATCGCAAGCGAGTGAACGAGTTTGGATTTGGCGGCGAGGATGAAGATCAGGCCCCCACTATTGATCAGGCCCCTACTGCATCAATAGATTCAGCTAAACCCAATGAGGATGAGAAGAAGACCAACTAAGCAAGCTCGCGTTTCCTTACTAGCCCTATTTTTGTTCTTATGCGTTCTGATTAACTGTATTATCTATCATCCACATGATCATTTTTTTTAGCGTCTTAGCTGGTAGGAAATCTGATTTTGGATGCGTGACTAAAATTTTAAATTTCCTTGTTCATATTCTTTGCTACCTTTTCTGTTTGAATAATTTTGCTTCAGTTCAAGTTAATGGCACTGATGCCCAGCCGTCCTGGCTTTTCCATTTGGATTTTGCTCCCCCTGACAAGCTCACATTGTTATCTGAGAGTTAAGGTGGATAACAAGCTCACATTGTTGTATTGTACAAACTTACAATAAACAGTTTAACAAATACTCCCTCCGTTCTATTCTACTTGTCCATGAAGACCTAATACACATATATTAAGGCATAGTATGATCTTACTAAAGTACTCTTATTAATTATACCTTCCTCTTTTTTTTGAGAGACTTTTCCCAAGTGTATTAATTACAAACAAAGGGTACAAATGGAAAATCTTGTACAAATATAGCTTCAAGGACAAATAGAGCTGAAAAAAAGTTTAAGGCTTCATGGACAAGTAGAATAGAACGGAGAGAGTACATTCTTTCTCGCTTTTCAGACAACAATTTGATGCATGCTGTATCATGTAAACTGCAAATCTAGGTCTTTCTAGCTATTAGGTGTGTTTACATTACCACATTTAATGTTATAAGTTGCATTGCAATTGAATGCAAATTAATTCTACCAAAAAAAATGAATGCAATTAATGCCGTAAAAAGATTTTGTAATTCAATTTAATGCAACTTCCTAAACACATCCTTAGTGTAAACATTATCTTTGCCGTCAAAAACTCATAGACAACAAAGATAATTTTGAGATGCGTCTTAGGTGGTGAGTGCAAACCAGGAAAGAAGGGCAAATCTAGCAAAATAGTATAGAATTTAGGGGAGGTGATGATCTTAGAGAAGGTCCTCGTAGTAGAAAGTTTGGGTGCCCATTTGATTTGATATGTTGGAGGGACAAAAAGACCAAGAAGTGACACTTAAGGGTAGAATGCGGTCACCACAATCATCACCTTCCCACCAGCCTAGAGGGTTATTCGTTTGTGGGTCGAATGAATACAAATCAGAGGGAGGACGCAAAACAACTAGCTCTGGAGGATATGGAGCCAAGGAAATCCATGACATTCCTAAGAAATAAGTATTCGAAAATGACCACATCAATGAAGCAATTGTACGATTTTCGATCTCAAGTCTTTCGAGAAGAGATGAGCTCGATGACGGTAAGCTAATTTGCGCTTCATTTCTTAGAGTCTAATCAGTACCATTTCGACCATCGAACTAAGGAGGGTAGCAACAAGATACTAGACCTATTATTTGTCCATCCCAAGTCGATGTAGTTGCTGAAGTTGTTCCCTTACGTCGCTACGATGGACTCGACATACAAAACAAACATGCAAGTGTTTTTTTAACAAAGTTGTAGTTAGTTGATTCATTTACGCATATTAAATCTCATTTAATTGACATTGTAGGTACAATATTCCCTTTTGCAAAATGTTTTGATATTCCCTTTTGCAAAATGTTTTGATTTATCATTTTATAGGATCGTTAAAATCGTTTGTAGGATCGTTAAAATGGTTTATAGGATCGTTAAAATCGTATGTAAAATCGGAATCAGATCGAGATTGTATTGTAAATCATTTAAGATCCTACTCTAATAAGATTCTACTTGGGATTGTGGATCGTTTTGAGTGGTATGGATCGTAGGATTGCTAGAATCGTAGAATCGGATCGGGATTCTGATAACATTGGTTGCGAGAGGTGTATAAGCTGGTTGGAAAAGAGCCAGAAATCATATGAAAATAATAACGGAATAATTACATACGAAAAATACATCAACATTGCCAATAATTACATAGGAAAAATACATTAGATAACCCAGTATGGAGTTCAACAACAACAACAACACAACAACAACATTAATAGGGACACCCCTGACTTAACGCAGCGGAGGGTGCATCCGAAAAACCTAAGGAAAACTAAAATTCAGTTATATGACAATAATAACTGAATTTAGTTAAAATACACCAAATTGATATAAGGGTCGTATCCATCTCAAAGCTACTGCCTGTATCGCCCCAAAAGGATTTACATATAAAACAAAAAAAAAACGTTGTATATTTGTACAATACCAGAAATGAGAACATCACACTCCCAACACTTTTTACCAATAACATGCTGCAATCATTACACAGAGGTGAGACAGATAAAAGGGGCTGAATCTGTTGATGCCATATAGATCAGACAAGGCAGCTAAATTTGTATCACCATTACATCAAATAATGACGAGCTTCTATATTTTCATTAACCATTTGAATCTAAAAAACAAATACAAGACAGTTTGCACTCAAAAGACTTGCTAAGAATCTAAATTAATGTATTCCTACAAATATCACATACACACGCAAAAGGCAGAATCACCATTCGTACGTACAAATGTCACACACACACACACAGAAGCCAGAAAACAAAGAGATAATTATTAAGCAATATAGTAATAAATTACTCCGGTCACAAACCGTAGTTAGTGCGGGCAACAGAAGTGTTCTCAAGTTGGGATAATACTGATGAAGTTGCAGTTGTTGGGTTGGCCTTTGCTGCTGGCTTTACAGCCCATGGGCAAATACAAGGTCTGGATACGATGGGAACCGCAAAAAAGCCTGTGCCAGTGCCAACACAAGCCAGTTCATCCTTATCCTGATCGTCTGTTCGATGGGAGAAAATAAGAGTATGCACTCCAAAGGTAGGGGGCATTTTGTATCTCAAATCCATCAGCCCAGTATCAGCAAATACAGTCCTTGGAAGTTGGAACAGAAAAGCTGTACTTGTTAAACATAACAAAGACTTGATCGCCCAAGTCTTCAACCTCGACTAATTGCTGAAACTCAGGTGGTCTTAGCTTATAAACCTTGAGGTCAGGAGGATCTGAAAGAAGGAATAAATACAAGTGACCTAATGTCACCACAAATTGAATCTTCTGGTTACTACTAGACGGAGGAAGAAGTGCAATTTGGGTCATCTGTAAGGAGTGATAATTCATTACAAAAACTCGTCCAAAACTATCAACTGCAAATAATTTACCGTTGTAGCTGATGATGTCTTTATAACTACTGGAGCTGCAGAAACTGGTTTCCCAATGGAAAAGCAGAGGATTACCCAGCCTCAACAAAGCCAGTTTCCCTCCGCTCAACAGAGCCACTGCGGTGAGATCACAGCCCGCAGCATAATTTGCATCCACACTGGATGTGGATGGATTTGCAGAAATGAGAACAACTTTCCGCGCTCCCCAAAAATAACGAAACTTCCACTTACCTTCAACTCTTTGATCATCAGCGGCAGAGCCCATCATGAGATCGTAGACCTTGGAAACGAAGGAGAGACGAGAAATTTGCGGGACTGGGGGCAAGTGTGGTGCTTTGGCAGTTTGGCGATCCTTTATCAACGGCAGGAAGCGGCGGGGGTGGAATTTTCCGCGGCAAATTTTTGCGCACTCTCTTTTTTATGTTGCGCACTCTAGTTTGTACGGATTTATGATTTTTTTTTTAAAATCGGGTTCGTAGTGTGCGGATTCCAAATCCGTCGAAAAAATAAGAAAAAACCGGGTTTTTTTGGGCGGATTCCTAACCCGTCCAAAAATTAAGGAAAACCGGATTATTTTGTACGGGTCGCAAACGCGCCCGATAATTTTGGGGTTACCTTGTGCGGATTTGAAAATCGTCCATAATTAAAAAAAAATCCGGTTCGATTGTGCGAGTTTGACATACCAAGGAACCGGATTTTTGCTAAAAAAAATATTGTCCTGGGCGGATTGCAAACACGCTCATACAATGACCTATTACAAACTTGCACAAATTAGTTCATTTTCTGTCCGAGTTTGAAACCCGCACAAGGGTGTATTTGGATCATTGGATGTGTTTTTCATTTTTTTCTTTAAATGAGTGAGTTAGTCCAAATTAATTCCACACATTATTTCATTAAGGTGACTCGAATGAGTCGGTCATATGTTGATGCCTGGACTATTTGTCACCCAAATTAATTCCATATTTTATTGTTGATACGGCCATATGGTGGCCAACCGGCAATATGGTGGACTATCCAAATTAATTCCATATTTTTTGGTTTGAATATTCCTCCATACAAACATAACAATATGTATAAGTTATTTAATTTGTTATTAAGTGTGGGATTAATTAAGAAAGGGAATGGCATTTTATTGTTGATACGGTAATTACGGTGGATGCGTGGAGACGAAAGGAGGGAAAATGATGGACTATTTGTCACCTATCTAACTATGTTATATAAACATTTTAATTTTTAAATTTACTTCTTTATCCTTTCTTTTTATTAGTATTTACAATCTTTTTTTAATTATATTTTACAACGTGCAATTTTCTTTTATAAAAAAGGTAAGTCCATGCATGGAGTACAAAGCGACATAAATTTTTTTATTTTTTTAATTGTTTGTAAAGGTCTAATCACTCTACCTACAAAATTATACATGTACACTATAAGACAATGTTTTGTAGTATCTTAAATGATAACATATATTATAATTGTATATGAACTAATTAAGTAATATATTTTATATTTTGGAGAAATATTATGTTTAACAAAAAAATTCAAGAATTATTGTGTTGCAAAAATATAGAAATCGTTATAATGAATTCTAATAATGTATTCTTATTTGAAATTGTTATAATGATTTATGATTATTATAATTGTTTAGAATCATTCATTCTTATATATACGAAATCGTTATAATTTTAAAGAATCGCTCATTCTTATACAAAATCGTTATAGTGGTTTAGAATTGTTCATTCTTATACAAAATCCTTATAGTCATTTAGAATCGTTCATTATTAAAAAAAAATCATTATAATGAATTAGAATCGTTCACTTTTATACGAATTTGTTATAATTGTTTAGAATCGTCAATTCTTATAAGAAATCGTTATCTAAAATTAAAATCATTCATTCTTATATGAAATCGTTACAATCATTGAGAATTGTTCATTCTTATATGAAATCGTTATAATCGCTTAGAATCGTTCATTCTTATACAAAATCGTTATAGTGGTTTAGAATTGTTCATTCTTATACAAAATCCTTATAGTCGTTTAGAATCGTTCATTATTAAAAAAAAATCATTTTAATGAATTAGAATCGTTCGTTTTATACGAATTTGTTATACTTGTTTAGAATCGTCAATTCTTATAAGAAATCGTTATCTAAAATTAAAATCATTCATTCTTATATGAAATCGTTACAATCATTGAGAATTGTTCATTCTCGTGGATTTTGTATAAGAATGAATGGTTCTAAACGATTATAACGATTTCGTATAAGAATGAATGATTCTAATTTCTAAACGATTATAATAACCATAAACCATTATAACAATTTCATATAAAAATAAATTATTAGAATTCATTATAACGATTTCTTATAAGCAACAAACAATCCTAATTCATTATAATAATTTTTAATAAGAATTAACGATTGTAACGATTTCTTATAAGAATGAATGATTCTAAACCATTATAACGATTTTTTATAAGAATTAACGATTCTAATTCATTATAAAAAATTCTTATAAGAATGAACAACTCTAAATCATTAGAACAATTTCTAAACCCTAAACCCTATAACCTTAACCCTAACTATATCCTAAAACCTTAACCCTAATTAAACCCTAATTCAAATGGGGGTTAACCCTAATTCAATAAAAATTTAATTGATTTAGTACACTTAATCATATGTTATAATTTTCAAAAACTTAGACATTTAAATTAATAACAAACATTAATTCAAATGGGGGTTAACACTCTAGTTAATCTTAAAAATGACAGCAATCAACGCCTAAGATCACCCGAATGAGAGAGGAAAGGGTTTCAGGAGGCAGCCTGTATCTACCGCTAATGTGCGGGTTTGAAACCCGCAGATTATATGAGCGAAATTCCGCGTAAAAATGGTGCTCTTGTGCAGTGTCGGAGCCAGAACAAATTGAAAGGAGTGGCGGAGTCGGTTACGATGATTGACAAATAGGATAACACTAGTATGTATTCCTGTACCTTGTACGAGTTTTCTTAAATAAAATATTAATAATAAAATATTTTCAAATATCTTATTATTCGAAAAAAATAATCATGTAAATGCTTAAATATAAATTTTTGTTATGATCTGCGTAAAAAGATAAGACAATTATCATATAACTAATCAATATCTTTTCATATAAAGTAACAAATGGTTGGATTATAATAATAACCAAATTGGCAAAGAGATTGCTAGTAATATACGATTACAAAAATAACTATTCAATTAATATATCTTAGTTAAAAAACGATTCTATCTAAAAATAAAATAAATATTCTAGAATTTGTATGATAGCATAAAAAATATACTAATATATAAATATATATATAAAAGATGCAAAGAATAAAGCCACCACGTTGCGCCACCTAGGATTTTTTATTTTGGGAATTTATATATGTTGATATTATTTTAGGATAATATAGAATATGATAAATTAATCTAGGAAATTCTATCTAAAATAAAGATATTATCTATTATATATTAGGAATTAGGATGAATCCAAAAAGATTTTATCTAAAATTAAAATAAATTATAGAAAATTAGATACGGAGTATATATTAAGATAGATATATTTATTTAATTCTTCCAATTAAATTTCTATCAATTTATATGAAGAAAAAAATTCGAATTTTATTTATAATTAAAGAAAATTATTTTATCTTTATTTTTTATATCTATTTATGTAAAAGATTTATTGTAAATAAAATTTTGATAAAAAATAGAATTTTAAATCTAGATAATTACTTATCCTAATTGACCTTTGTTTAAAAAAATTACATTATCTTTTCCTTAATTTTTTTTGAATTATTTATGTAACTATAAATGATTTTATTTTCATAAAAAAATTCATTATTTATTAATATTTTTTCATCGTTTCTTAGTCAGTATATTTTTAATCTTTATTCAAATTTTTTTAAGAATTGAATTTGACTAAAAAAATTACAAGAATTTAGATTATTTTTACCTTTTATATTTTTTTAAAAGATTTTTAAAATTAAATGATTCGAATTCAAATAATTCTTATTTATATTTTTTCATAAATAAATTATCATTAAGCCATCAAAAAAATTATAGTGAACTCACCTTAATAATTTTGGCCCCGTTTCACATGACAGTTGTAAAATTTTGTATAATTTTTTTTCCTAATAAATAACTTTTTTATATTAAATTAATTCATATCTATTAAATAAATTAAGTATTAAATTCATATAGTCGTGCACGGCACGACGGGTATAACTAGTGATCTTCCTATATATCATATCCAAAAATAAAAGATTGTTTAATAATGGGATCTTCAATCCTATATTCTAAAAATATGAATAAAAATTTATCATGTCCAAAAATAAAAGATTATTTTTAAAAAAAAGGGTGGTGTGGTCCAATCTAAAAGTGACATGTGTCGTTTAATATTTTTTTAAACCTCCGCTTTAGGTTATAGTTATGATAGATAGATAAATATTTCATCTATTATCATTTATATGTCTATTTTTATCTAAGAAATATATATGTGACCACATTTACATATTTTTTCTTATAATTTTTTAATTTATCTTTTACAAATATGATAAATATAATATCCTTTTTTTTATCTATATTAGTAAAATACATTAATTATCTTTATGTTTATTTGGAGATAAATTTGTACAAATATTATTTTTTCTTTGTGTTTACTTGAAGATAACTTTTTTGCATAATTAACTATAAAAACTATTATTTTAATAAAGGGGTGATTTGGCGCAATGTGATGGCAGAATTTACTTCCGTTTTAGTTATTAGTAATAGATATTATTATATTATTATTTTAAATAATAAATATTAAATTAAATACATATAATAGTTATAGTAATTAAGAATATACGTATATAAAGTAAATAAGCAATAAATTGAGTATGTAAAATAATTTCATCTCTATTCTAATAGAAAAGATATTAAAATAACCTATAATTTATTTTTAATTATTAAACTAATAATTAGCTACAAGTTTTTACTTTATGATGTAGTAATTATATTTTAAAAATAAGCCAAAATTATTAATATTTTAAAATTACTCATCATAATACAGATCTTAGCTAGTTTAATTTGATTTTTTGTGTTTAAAATAAAATAAGAAAAAACGAAAATGTAGTGTAATTAGTTTAGCAATTAGTTAATTACTATATATGGGCTGTGTCATTACTGTCGTGTGGTGTGGGCAAAAATCAAGTAAAGCAGCCGCTTGCAGGATTCGAACACCAGCCACCCCCCGGCTCTTGTAAGGGTTTAAAAACCGCACAAGACTACGACACCCTAGTTTTGGACGGGTTCAAAACTAGTACAATCTCGAAACGGTTTTTTTTGTGCGGATTGTCAACCCGTACAAGAACACGTTTTTTTTAGATTCGCGTTTGTGCTAGTTCGGAACCAGTTGAAAGTGTCCGATTTTTTTTTAAATTATGTGCGGTTTTTCAACCCGCCCATATGTCTGTCCTTTTTTGTACGGGATGTCAACCCGCCCATAAAGCCGGATTTTTTCGAAAACCGGGTGTCACTTTTTGTACGGGTTCAGAATCCGTCCATGGTTTTCTAAAAATCCGGTTTTTATATGCGGGTTACGAATCCGTCCATATCAGAGTGCGCAACATAAAAAAAAGAGTGCGCAAATGAACGGCCATTTTCCGCCTTGATTCACCTCCTCCAACAACATCAACATTCGATTCGGTTGATCTGCCTCCGATTCTGCGTCAAAGCAGTAAAAGGTGTGTTCTTTGATGAAGAAGGGCAGGTTGTGAAACTTGGTCTCGGATGCGCCCGACGGTGGCGTGACTCTAAGCGGGAAGCGGGTGGGGGGCGGAAGAGAGGATCACCATGTCGTGCATACCGATCGGAAGCGTGTCAAGTCCAGTCGGCTATGGAGGCGTTTGCCGATTTCCCCCCAAATCTCCAGGGGAAGTTTGGCACCCAATCCCTCATGTTTTTTAACATTCACCGTTTCCATTGCTCCAGATTTGACTCTCAGAATAACCAATCCCTCTTGTTTCCCCGCCGTTTTTTAACCTTCACCGTTTCCTCGCCTTCTCCGAATCCATTGCTCGAGATTTTTTCGGAAGCGGCATTGCTGCTAGAGATTTGACTCCGAGAAAAAAAACTAGATTTTGTGCCTTACACCGTCCTATTACACTCGTAGTCTAAGGATGAGAACCACTCCTAGTCTCTAAAGGATGAGAACTAACTATGTAGCATCTACATTGAGAATTCAAATATTGTATATGTTATTAGTCCGATCCTTCGTAGGAACTACCGCTAATAATGAACCTTGTAAACCTTGTAAAATGGACATGTATCATAAAGAGATTTGTTGTTCCTAACAGTGCTTCATCTTAATTGTTATTTGAACAAGTAAAAGTTATGACTTAGTTCGGGTAGGGTTGCATTTCTCTTCTGCATGTCCATGTAATTTTAAAAAATCCAAACATCTCGGAGATAGATAGAGAGCTAGGAATTTTTTGAACGAACCGCACACCTTTATATACGTCAGGAGTCTATTAATGAGAAGGGGCTGAGAAAACTTGAACCCTATTCCAATAGTGATGAATATAAGCGCAATTGAAATTCCTAGGGAGTTATACATATGCATTTTCATGCATATTTTATATTTATTTTATTTTATTTTGCATTCGGAATTTACCCTCTGCTTTTATTGTATTTCAGGTATTTTAGGTAATTTTTGGAGATAATACGAGTTAATTTTATTGAGCGCGTTCAAAACTAGAAGAGCAAGTGAATTGACATATTTGATGGGTTTAAATTGAAGAGCCAATAATTAAGAAAGTTGGAAATTAATGGGCACACAAATTTAGAACATAAGTTGTGCACAATCGGTGATGGTAGCCCGTTATTTCAATACGTACGTGGATTTATGGCTGAGAAAGCCGATCTATGGCTGAGGAAGCCACACATAATAAACTTGTTGCTATCACAAATCCTTTCTTGTATTGTACTATGATTTACCCTTAAAGCTTATTGATGTACAAAAAGAGTTGTTTCTAACTTGTTGATGTACAATAAGCCGATCTATGGTGCATTTTTTTTCTTCTAGGACGCCCTTTCACCCAGCTCTCCGTTGGTGATACGACCTATCGCAAACTTACTGAAAAAGTAGGAAAAGCAAAAAGGAAAATAAAATTGCTTGCCACCAAGTTGGAAAAAAGAGTTAGAAAATGAAAAATAATTTAACATAGTTTTTAGTTAAAAATAATAAAGAGAGAAAAAACTAAAAAAAAATTACTACTTGTTTTCCAAGGCAAAATTTTAGGTTACTTGCTAGACAAGTTTTACTTGCTATACAAGTATTTTATACTTGAGGAGCAAGTTTTTGTCTACTGCGTTGCAAGTAAAACAATTACGTTTTACTTGTGAGACAAGTTTGACTTTTTTTTTTCTTGCAGGTTAACTCGAGATTTATTTTATGTACTATTCTTTCGAGGAGTTGGAGCTGAGTTTGACATTGGACCGAGTTGGATTAGGCCAGGTCGTTTGGTGCTCTGAGGCTTCTGAAGATCCTTCATCTCGGTGGAGGGAACGTCAGTTGTCCATTTCGCACGCCCGAGGGGTCGACTTGTTGTCCGTGGCGCTATTCTAATAGTGCTTTACTCACCCCGATCTCAAACTCTTCTTAGTTCTTATTTTCGAAATTTTGTACTTTTCTTAGCTAATCCTGCTTGCTTTGGAACCTTTTAGTTTTTTACGGCCTCTCGGATTACCAAACCTGTTTGGTATTCCAAATTCTTACCTTATCAAAAAAAAATACGTACGTGGATTTCATAGGCCCACAAGTGCTCGTGCTCAGGCGATGAATGAACTCCATCTTTATATATAGTGCCACGTTTTTAGACGAGGGATATTAGATTAGCATTATATCAGATTAGGTTTAATATTCAGCTTTAACTTAGATTTCGTTTGTTTTAGTTCCGCCGCACAGGGACGAGTTTTCACGAAGGATTTGGCCATTGTTTGGAGATGAAGTGCTTTTAATGTTCTAGCCCCTTATTTTGGATTATTTACATAATTGAGACTAATTTTTCTTACTCTTTGATTCTATTTAATAATTCTTGGTTAGTTTGTCTATTGTGATTGTGTCTTCAATCATGCTTGGCTAAATTCCTACTTCTAGGGTTTTGGTAATCCATTTAATGTGTATTTAATTAAAGTTATATTCTTTGTCTGAAGTGAAATATATTTGATTGGATCCTAGGTTGTGTTATGCCTTACTTGCTTTTGCATATAGAATTCCTATTAGGGTTTGCGACCGACAGGAGATATCAATAATAGAATACTGATAAATTAAGGACTAAATTCGGTTCTTTTCAGATCCCTAGGTATTGAACTTGAGAATTATCTTTGCGACAACAATTTCATTTCTCTTGTGTGATTTTTAACTATCGTAGTAGTTCTAGGCTTTGAATGATTCTAGCGGATTGCGACAACGAATGCTAGGTTTGTTTATCCCTAGTCTCTAAAGAGCTTTAAGGATCCAAATTAGACTTGCTTTACGCGACATCAACAGTTAGTCGAGTTTGGGTGAATGCACTTATCGTTCGAGAGGAGTTAGTGATGTCCGCTTTTTAGGTAGGATTTTTAGTGTCTAGACAGATTAGATTGAGTTGGTTTTTGTACTTGAGTTTTATGTTTTTGAGTCTTTTTGCTTTAGTTTTCGTATTTCCTTGAGATTCGGAAGCTACGCATCTTTTGTGTCGTTTTGTAGGAGTTTTGGAGCTTGAAAGAAGAGTTTGGAGCATTGCAAGAGAAGGTGGGCAAGCTATGAGGAAGATTTGAGTTGAATGATCTGACAAAGAAGGCCAAAGAGGAGTGAAATCATGAAGAAAGGTGAAGAAACGACCCAAGATCGAGCTAAAGAGGGTCGTGCACGAACCAAGCTAAAGAAGCAAGAGAGAGTACTCCCAGGACCGACCCTATGAGGGTCGTGCACGACCCATTTGGGTCGTGTGTGGCGCCTACATTCTCCCTATTCCGAGATCTTTAGGAGATATTCTATCTTTTTATTTTAGGGAGGTTATTTTATCTTGTTTTCTAGTTGAATTAGGGTTACTTTTCCTCTATAAAAGGAGGTTAAACCCTTTAGTTTAAGGGTTTGATTTTTATTCCGCTTTTTGGTTATTGGAAGGAAGACTTGGAGAACAAGGTTGAGACTTTTTGTAAGATTTTTTCTTAGTTTAATTTGATTTTCGGTTTGTTTTGACCGTGTCTTCTTCTCCCTTTTTCTCATCTCTTTATGCTATGAGTGAATAGTTTTCTTAAATTCTAGGGTTGGGTGAAAACTCAACACAATCATGCATGTCTAAAACATGAGTTCATAATTTGAATGCTTGATGATCATATTTATCTATCTTGTGCTAAATTCCTTTGCGAAAGTTGAGGCATATTTTGCGATTAACCCAAAGCGAAAGTGTAAGGTTGATTGTTTGATTAGTTCTAATAGGATTATTTGCGAAAGTTGATATTCCTAGGTTGAAGATAGATAGAAAGTTGTTTAATTTGCAAAAGTTGATTGAATAACTTGAATTGTTTGCGAAAGTCGACTCTTCTATGATCTAAATTGCATGATAGTTGTGAGTTCTTGTTGGAAGCATGTATGATTGTTGTTGTGGTTGCCCTAACCCTAGGATTTGTCTTTTATATTGATTAAAACTCTTGTCTTTGCTTTGATCTCGACCCATAAAGTCGTGCTCGGAACTTTGCTCTTGTTTGTGTTCGTTCGTGTGTGATTTGTGCCCAGGACCGACCTTCATAGGGTCGTGCACGACCCACTTCAGTTCGGTCCTGGCATTGTTTGCTCGTGATTTCTTTGCTTTTCGTAGTTTATCGACTAATCTTTAGCACTATTCTCATTCCCGTGGACGAACCTGACTCCGCTATACTCAGCGGGGTCTTGAATATAAATTTATTTGTTCAAGAAACCCTTCAACAGTTAGTGTTTACCTTAAATGGTCCTTCAAATAAGTTCAGGCAAAGTATAATTTAATTTATTGAAACATTGGTGTGGTGATCCTAAACCTTAGACACATCTTTCCCATATATTTTATCCCATTTATATGTATTATTAGTTGTTAGCTTAGTTATAAATATCAATTTCTTATATTTGGCCTAATTTATTAGTAGAGTTACAGTTGGTATTACATTGGTCCTTGTGGGATCGACATTTGAGGTACTATAATTGACCCCGTTCGCTTGCGGGTTAGTTTTGGCTGCACCGAGTTTTTGGCGTCGTTGATGTTCGCGTTTTTAGTCTAGTTTTAGGTGTCTTTCTTAGGTTGTTTAGTTTAGTTTTGGTAGGTTTTAGAGTTAGTTTTATGTGCTTTTGGATACGTTTGCATATTTTGTGAAAAGTATGGAAGCTACTCCGTTTTGTGTCTTTTTGTTGGTTTTTAAGCGGAAAGGAACACTTTTCAAGCTGAGTTGAAGTCTTATGGTGGAAGGTGGAATGTATGGAAGATAATGAAGAAGATTGCATGGGAAAATCAAGTTAAAATCCAAGTTAAAGCCAAGGAAAAGATCGAGAGAAGCCAAAACAGAGGCTTGGTAACGACCTTGTGAAAGTCGTTAACGAGGCTGTAAAAGATAGAGTTTTTATAAGGAATTCAGCAAAGTCTACCGACCTTGTGCGGGTCGTTAACGAGGCACCCGTGTTGGTAGGGGCACAACCGACCTTCGGAAATTATATCTTTTATCTTGTTATCTTTTAAGTAGGGTAAGTTTTTATCTTTTAGGTCTTTTATAGATAGCTTTCTTAGTATAAATACCCTTGTTCTAAGCCTAGACGAGAGGGATTTGGTGCTAGTTTTAGGAGAAGTCGAGAGAGTGAGAGAGTCGGACTGGTTCGATCATGAGAGAGGAGTAGTTCGGTGATCAAGCTCTCGTTAGTTTGTTCTTTGGTTTGTTTTCGTATTCCACGAGATTGTAAGACGATATTTTTAATTTCAATGTTCTTTTTGATTAAAGTTGTTTTCTTTATTTCAATGAATAATGAGTAATCTTCTTATCTAGGGTCGGGGTTGAAATCCAACTTAGTTGTGTATGTTTGAATGAATGTGTTGAGTTTTTGATTGCCTTCTATCCTTTAAATTGCTTGTTGTGTTTATGCTTAGACGATAGTCGAAGTAATTTGAGTTTGTTACTTGATCGAAAGAAAAAGTTATAAACTTGAATGATGATATTCTTTGTTAACGAAAGTTTCGAGCTTTGGATTCAAAACAAGTAATAGAGTGAATTGATTTATGAAAGTTGATTGATTTACTTGTTTAGTCAACGAAAGTTGATAGATTTATCCTTCAAAGGCATGATCTTTATCTTCACATGAGTTCTTATTCATAGCTAGAGCTTTTTATCTATTGAATTTGTTAAGTTTTGCTTTCATTTTCCTTCGTTACCGAGGCTCCTTAGATCGGTACCGAATCTGCGTTTAGGTCGTTAGTTGTTCTATTTTCGGTAGATTTCCAGGTTCGTTTAAGACCTAGACAAGGTCGTTAACGAGGTTGGTCGTAGCTGTCACTGATGGAAAATGTGTTTGTAGCCAGGAAAATAGACATGACTTCTACCACAAAAATAACCACAAAATCACGTTAGCCACGACATCCTCAATGGATTGCCGTACAAAAGGTGCCTTGGGGCTAAAACACGCGAGGCTAAATATCACTCTGGAAAAGAACCACAGAATTCTAGTTTTGTGGCTATTTAGCTGCAAATAATAGCCGCGAATTAGTTCATTGCTAAATGTGTGGCTATTGGCCACGAAAGTCACGTTCAACCATATTAGCCAGAATTGAATTTTGTGTTTAGTTTTGAGTGCATCACCATCAAATTTTAGCTACAAATGTATTTTGTATCTGAATTCGAGTCAAATTTGAACTCATTATCGCCTCTAATTCCTGGCCATTTAGTCTTAAAATTTGCATTGAATTTATTTTGTGTCTAATTTTGTGGTTAAATAATTACGCGTTTAAAAAAAATAAAAAATATTATACCATAATATTGCATATTTGCAACATCATATTAATAAAAATTTATAGTCTATAATACTTGTTTCAACATCCCGCAATAAACCACATTCTATCCACATGCTAATACAAACCAAAAACAACCCAAAAAATACTAACAAGTGAAGCAAAAGCCAAAACTTACTACATGTTAATCCTAGCCAACCAATATAATTTCCTATGGCAACAAATGGAGCAATACCTAAACTCTAATCTTAATTCAACAAATCTATACCTTCAAAATTGAGCTAACAATATCAAGAGCACCCTTTGCATTTCCTAGAACCTGGAAGAGTAAGCAAACATATAAATTAGCCTTATATTCTTCAAATCCAACGACAACTAAATCTGATATAAAGAATGCAAACTCCAAACTCATGAGAAGCTGATATAACATCAATTTCAAAAATTTAGATCATATAACATCAATTCCAAAAATTCAGATCATATAACATCAATTCCCGAATGTACACTGTAACATCTTAAAAGAATCTACCCATAAAACCCCAACCCATACAATAGAAGCAGCAGCCCAAGGAACAAAAACAACAACAAGAAAACCAAGTAGGAGATAGGAAAGAACTATGGAATGAGTTTGAATGACACAAGTAGGAGAAAGCTAACATTCAGCCTCCCATTAAAGGTGATGCTTACTCTCAAGTCAAAGATATTGCTTTCATAAGTTATGATCAACAAAAAGCTAATATTTTTGTTACTAAGAAGAGGATGCTAACTTTACTGATATTGTTTTCATAAGTAAATTAACTTACCAACAACAGCTGAAGTTTCACCCATGCCAATAGAATCCCTGAAAAACTGCATTTGGATCAATGCAAGATCAGTTGGATTTCCTACACATGCTCCAATGGTGCTTGCAGTTAACCCACAAAGTGCTTTTTGATAGAGAGGCAAGGGCTTCCCATCAATAGCAGCAATTGCCTTGTTTGTCAAGATCCTAAAGGCATATCAATCACATAATCAAAAGTTAGTAGTGAATACAAGACTAGGGATGGGTCCATACTCAAATCAATATCATTCAATTCTTAAATAATCTGAAAATTAACAATTTCTATACAAACACAAATCACTCATCAATGTATAGCACACATCAACATTTATTTTGAGATTTAAAACATTAATAAACCACATCACCAAAATGTTAATCAACAACATAACCAGATCAAATGATACAGATGCAGATATAACCTTAACACAAAGGATTTCTCCAAAGTCCTAAAAAAATCATTATGGAGAGGTTATTTACAACATTAGAAGAAGAAATATGTGAATCAAGAACTTATCATCTTGAAGGGACTGGTATATAAGGAATTAAAGCTGCATAAAATAGATGAGATAGTCTCAATTACATACACCTCAAGTGTATTTACCTTCAACTCAAACCAGTTCTAAGGGGTTTATTAGCTTCCTACCAAGCTATCACAATCGAAGAGCATTCTGGAGAAAACGTAGATTAAAGTCTAAAAACGAAGAGCATTCTAGAGAAACAAATTCTTGGAATTCATGACATTACACATTTTGGCTCAGATTCAATTCATCACACATTTTGAACTAAATTCACCTGATTTATAGCAGAAAACACAAAACACAACAAACTAAGTTAGAAGCTTGAACCTTTAGAGTCTCCTGCAGAAACTCCATCCAATCTCTAATCCCTTTTGACCTGAACCTGAACCTAAACCTTGACAGTCTCTTGTGCTAACGCATCACAAAATGCCCAGTGGGTAACAAAACTATCCCTCCTACATACAATCAAAGTGGAAACTAGGCATAAAAAATCAAAACTTTGATTAATTAATTAATAAGCTCTTTTGAATTCATTCAATCTGATTCTTACCTAGAGAAGACTAACCACAATCGCAACTATACTCCTTTGTTCCACAGGTCTTCATATGGGCCTTCCAATTAGACTGAACATCGTACTTCTTAGAGCAGCGCTTGCACTTCCACTTCTTCTCGCCGTGCTTCCTGCATAAGTGCTTATTGATCCCAGTCAGATCGTCCAGCGCTCTCTTCGGGTCGTGGTGCACACAACTCGTCTCTGAGCACTTATCATCCTAAGAAAACATATAGAAAAGCAAATTAATTCGACAAATTTTGCGAAGTACAAGTGAAATTAAAAAAAAAACATGGACATAGAGAAACACCAAAGATGCAAGAGTATCAGACTAAGGAGGAGCATCTTTAAGCTCAGTGAGAAGCACAGAGAAAGAGTCAAACCAAAGAAATAAAGAGGCTAGGGGTGCGGGAGTGCGAGAATGGAAGATGAAAGAAAACCCTAGGTGTGCGGATAGAGAAGCACCAGAGAAAACAAGCTCAAATCGATCTGCCCGTCGCAGACTTTGGAGACGAATTTGGAGACTTTGACGAGGCGAAGAAGATATGCCGATGTTTATGAAACTAGGGTTTGAGAGGGGAACAAGCTCAAACCTGATTCTCTCTCTCGGGTTCCTTCCTCTGGAGCTGTTTCAGTTGTATGAACTTAGAGCGCCGCTAATTAGAATAGGAACTAGGGTTTCAGAGTTTGGCTTTTGGACATATTTTGATTCAGCCCAAAATTTTATTTTCCCTCCAATTAAGTCCACCATTATTTTTGTTCATATTTTGAACGAAATTTTTGTAAAGTTGATGTAATGCACCTTTCTACATATAAATAAGTTAACATAATCTAAGAGAAAATAATATAAAAAATGCTTAAAATAATTCACATATACATAATGTGAATTCTAATTTTATAAGTACTAACAATTATAATAAGTTTATATATTTGAATGAAAGATGTAAATTAGTGAAAAATATGATTATAAAAAGTTCATGTATTTTAAAACGGATCACGATAAACCCAAAAATAGAAAACATTGTATACCTTTTTTTGTGGGCGCTGCCCCCAACCCCGCCAAGGGCGCGTTGCCCCCTGGACCCCCACCGTCGTGGGGCGTTGCCATCCGAACCCCCTACTAGGGGGCTCCGCTTCCTAGGACCCCTGGTGTTGTCGAGGGCTCCGCCCCCGAACCCCTGGCGGATACTTATCAACATCAAGCATATGAAAAAATATAACATTTTCTTATAAGAATGAACCATTCTAACGGAATATAGTGATTTGTTATAAGAATGAACGTTCCTAAAGAAATATAATGCTTTCTTATAAGAATGAACAATTCTAAAGGAATATAACGATTTCTTATAAGAATGAATGATTCTACAGGAATATAATGATTTCTAATAAGAATGAACGATTCTAACGAATTTTAAGAATGAATGATTCTAAAGGAATGTAATGATTTCTTATAAGAATGAACGATTCTAAAAGAATATAATGATTTTTATAAGAATGAATGATTCTAAAGAAATATAACGATTTCTTATAAGAATGAATGCATATAAAAGAATATAATGATTTCTTATAAGAATGAACGATTTTAAAAGGAATATAATGATTTCTTGTAAGAATGAACGATTCTAAAGGATTATAAGAATAAATGATTCTAAAGGAATATAATGATTTCTTATAAGAATGAGCGATTCTAAGTGAATGTAACATTTTCTTATAATTAAGAATGACACGATTCTAAGTGAATATAACATTTTCCTATAAGAATGAATGATTCTAAGGAAATATAACAATTTCTTATAAAAATGAACGATTCTACAAGGGTATATTGATTTCTTATAAGAATGAACGATTATAAATGAATATAACGATTTCTTATAAGAATGAACAATTCTGACGGGATATAACGATTTCTTATAAGAATGACCGGTTCTAAAGAAATATAAAAATTTCTTATAAGAATGAACTGTTCTAAAGAAATATAATGTTTTCTTATAAGAATGAACGACTCTAAAGAAATACAAAAATTTCTTATAAGAATGAATGACTCTATAGGAATATAATGATTTCTTATAAGAATGAACGATTCTAAGAGGATATAACAATTTCTTATAAGAATGAACGATTATAAATGCATATAATGATTTCTTATAAGAATGAACAATTCCAAAGGGATATAACGATTTCTTATAAGAATGAACGATTCTAAAGGAATATAACGATTTATTATAAGAATGAACGATTCTAAATGAATATAATGTTTTCTGATAAGAATGAACGGTTCTAAAGAAATATAACGATTTCTTATGAGAATGAACGATTCTAAGTAAGTATAACGTTTTCTTACAACAATGAACGATTCTAAAGAAATAGAAAGTTTTCTTATAAGAATGAACGATTCTAAGGGGATATATTGATTTCATATAAGAATGAACGATTCTAAATGCATATAATGATTTCTTATAGGAATGAACAATTCCAAAGGGATATAAATATTTCTTATAAGAATGAACGATTCTAAAGGAATATAACGATTTATTATAAGAATGAATGATTATAAATGAATATAATGTTTTCTTATAAGAATGAACAGTTCTAAAGGAATATAATGATTTCTTCTAAGAATGAACGATTCTAAGTGAGTATAAAGTTTTCTTACAACAATGAATGACCCTAAAGGAATAGAAAGTTTTCTTATAAGAATGAACGATTCTAAAAGGATATAATGATTTCTTATAAGAATGAATGAGTCTAAAGGAATATAATGTTTTCTTAAACCAATGAACGACTCTAAGTGAATATAACGTTTTCTTATAAGAATGAACGGTTCAAAAGGAAAATAACATTTTCTTATAAGAATGAACGGTTCAAATGGAAAATAACATTTTCTTATAAAAATGAACGGTTCTAAAGGAAAATAAAGATTTCATATAAGAATCAACGATTCTAAGTGAATATAATGTTTTCTTATAAGAATGAACGATTATAAGTGAATATAACGTTTTCTTATAATAATGAACGATTCTAAAGGAATATATTGATTTCTTTATAAGAATGAACGACTCTAAAAGAATATAACGATTTCTTATAAGAATGAACGATTCTAAAGGAATATAATGATTTATAATAAGAATGACCGATTCTAAAAGAATATAACGATTTTTATAAGAGTGAAAGATTCTAAAGGGATATAACGATTTCTTATAAGAATGAACGATTCTAAAGGAATATAAAATTTTCTTATAAGAATGAACAGTTCTAAAGAAATATAACGATTTCTTATAAGAATGAACGATTCTAAAGGAATATAACGATTGATAATCTTATTATTCTAGGAAATCATTTATAATTTATTAAAAAATTATAAATTTTCTAGGTGAGCATGATTGATATTTTATTTTAATAAATATTCTTTATAAAGGCCTATGGATAATATTTATTAAAATTCTAACATAATTGTTATTTATAGTGGAAATAATTTTACAAATAATAAGAATTAAATAGAAATGGGCTTGGGAGCCAAAAGAAAACCTTATGGGCTTGGGAGTCAAAAGAAATGGGCCCTTTTTTAATCACCCTACTCGGCCCAAATGAAGGAGCAACCCAATCCAAACTCTTCTCGGCCCAAAAAAGGGCCCGTTTTTAAATCTTGTCATTATTTCTGCAGATTTACCACGAAAAGAACTCGTGGCTAATCTCGTGACTGTTTCTGCATATTTTTCCAAACAAACAAAGTTAGGCACGAAATGAAGAACTCATGACTAGTCTCGTGGTTATTTCTACAGATTCTCACGAAATAATGAACTCGTGGCTAATCTCGTGACTGTTATCGCAGATTTTTCCAAACAAGCTAAGTTAGACACGAAAATAAGAAGTCGTGGCTAGTCTTATGGTTATTTCTAAAAATTCTAACAAAATCAAGGACCATTTATGAATCAATGATTCAAATTACCCACACAAAGAACCACAAACCTAGCCACGAATATTATGTGGGTACTTAGCTCCAGACTTTGTCGTGAATATACACTCGAATCTTTTTTCGCGGCTAATTAGCTACTACACTAGAAATGTATCTAGCTGCGCGAGACATTTGCGTCCATTTGGCCTTAACTTTAGCCACAAGTTTGTTTTCATTACAATATGGCCAGAAATCTACAATCAAATCTAGCCGCGCTCTCTTTTCGCGGCTATTCGACCCCAAAAATAGCCACAACTATATATTTCATGGCCATATAACCACAAACGTAAATATATGTGGTTAAACTTATGGTCGTTGCCACCCAAATTACCCTCGACAAAATTCGTGGCTAAATATTTTCTAGCTACAGACGCGTTTTCCAGCAGTGTGTTTTTGCTTGTTTTGCTTTGTTTTCTTTGTTTTGTTAGTTGGTAAACGAACAACCTTGCTTCCCGTGGACGATCCTGACTTCGCTATACACAGCGGGGTCTTGACTTATAAATTTATTCGTTGTCAAGAAACCCTCTCAACAAATTGACGTCGTTGTCGGGGAAGCAACAATATTTGTTTGTTTAACTGTGGGTCTGGGAATAGCCCGACCCCGTTTTAGTTTTTAATTTTATTTTCTTTATTTGTTTTCTCAGCATATGCTAGCAGGACGTCGCAAGCTCGAATTTGACACCACCGGTTATTATTCTGAACCTGAACGCCTAAAGAGAAAACCAAGCCATGGCTACACCTGAAGAGATGGCTCAACAGATGCGGATGGAGGAGTTGCAAGCTGATAGAGATGCCGTTGCTTCCACCGTTGAACGTGAGAGAGCTAACAGTGCTCGTTCACAAGAAGAGTTTAATGCCTATCCGAGTAATGCCAAGCAATATATGCATCCAGAACTAAGGGTGTCAGAGTCTGCAATCGTGCTTCCCGAGATAGAGAAGACATTTGAGATTAAATCTCAATTCATATCCTTAATAAAATGGGCTCAGTTTGAAGGGAAACCTACTGAGTGCCCTATGGAACATATTAAGAAATTTCTTGATATATGTGACACTATTGCTGCTGAAGGTGTCTCACTTGAATATGTTCTATTAAAAGCTTTCAGGTTGTCTCTTACTTGAAAGACCTTGAGCTGGTTGGAGAGCTTATCTCCTAAGTCTATCAGGACTTGAAAGGCCTTGTATGATCAATTTCTTACAAAGTTTTTCCCTCCTGCCAAGACAACGAAGTTGAGAAAACTTATCACCTCCTATCACCAACTGCCTAACGAGACCTTTGTAGAGACATGAGAGAGATTTAAGGAGATGCTCAGACAGTGCCCCACTCATGGGCAACCTTTATATGTGCTCCAAGAAATCTTTTTCCAAGGAATCAATGTAGAAACGAAGAACCGCATCAACACACACACTGCGTGCAGTTTCATAGAGATGGATCCTACTGCTGCATGGGAATTGCTGGACAAGCTGTCTAACTACAATGCCATGTATGGTACCCAGCAGTCACCCCAGCAACAGAAGCGTCTCTACGTGCCCAACAAGGACGAAGTTGATACCGATGTCAAACATCAATTTCTACAAAATGAGATCAACCGCCTTAAGAAACAGGTAAGTAGTCTGAAAACCTCTCAACCTTGTCAAGAGTGTGGTTCTTCTATCCATAGTACTTCTGCTTGCACTAACATCGAGTAGGTTGGAGCTGCTGAGACTTATGCTGAGATGAATTATATGAGAGGTCCATACAGGAACCAACCTAATAACTTTGACAGGTCGAACAATTACCCGGTGTGGGGCAATCAAAACCCGAACCCAAGCTATGAAGCACCCCCATCGGATAGACGACCTGTACCATATAGACCTCCAGACCATCAAGAGCCACCATCTTGGGTACAAGGACTCTATGAAGGGATCAATGGCATAGAGAATGAAATCGCTAGAGTCCAAGCCAACCTTAACAATCAAATGAAAAGATGGGGAGAGTCTGATGTACGGAAGAAGAATGTCGACTCACAGCTAGGGAACCTCGCCGCACAGATCCCGAGACCGCAAGGGCAACTGATGTGATTCCATTTATTGATTCATGGCCCCATGATTTGAGTGAAGATTCCAACCCTAAAGACAAGCCCAATGTGCACGATAAAGGGGAGCCAATACTTGGACAAGCAACCAAAGACGATGTTCGAGGCGCTAAGAAGCCGAGTCAAGGAGCCATGCCATATCTTGGGCGCATCACACGAGCCCTAGCTAAGTCAATACTAGACAAAATCAAGGAGGAGCTCATGGCTCATAAGTTTCCGATGGCTAATGACGGGGAAGGTTGGAGTGTTCTTGTGACTATTGGTTCAACTAGTGCTAAAACTTGACTTATGTTTTGTTAAGGGTTTCGTAGTTGAATTTCTTGAAATTTAAGGGTGTTTTATGTAATTAGAGAGAAGTGAGGGTGGCTGAGTTGAGAGAGGCGTGGCATTAGGATTATAAGGCTTGTTTTTGGCCTCCTTTCTCCCTTAGACTTGGATGAAAACTTGTTGCTCTCTTTTCCTTGCAATTTCAATTCAAGTTCTTGTTCTTGTATTTCGTTCGTTCAATTCTCATTGTTCAAGTTTTTGGTGAGTAATATCCGACAATTTGGGCATCTTAGTTTGTTTGAGAGCTTGGTGAGTCATATCCAAGTTGTCAAGCATCCATATCCCCTTGTTCTCCCCATTTCGATCCATCATCCATCTCGGTGGTTTCTGCACTCCCTCATTAAAATCGACATATCTTTCAATACACTCATCACCTAGGTCTGAAATTTTGAGGGGTTAAACTAGACGTATAGATATAACTTCTCGAATTGGAATAACTCAATTCCGAGTTCGGACGAGGAAGATCCGGCCAGTTTAAGACGGGTCAGTTGCGTGGTGTTTGTTGTCGGAATTCCTTGGATTCTCGTGGCGATCTCTTTGCACCATCATCCCCTCCATCGATCCGGCCATCAAATGGTATCAGAGCCACACGAAGATGACAAGTGTAGGTGATGAAAAAGAAAAACAAAAGTTTGACGAGGAGTTCTCCAACTCGGTGGCTGCCATGTTACAATCTTTTCAACAATCCATGCAACAATCTATGAAAGCTTTGGCGACACGCATGGATGCCTTGGAGCGCCGAATCCTAGGGCTGGACGAGAGGACACCAGTGCCTCAAGTGGTGAAGATCAAGGAGATACGAGAAGAGGATCAAGGTTCGAGGACGACCCCTTGTAAAGGGGAGGAGACTTCCTTCCAACAAAGAGTGATGAGTGACACAGAACAACCAAAAAGAGAGACTCCTTTCCATGGATTGGAAAAACTCATTACCATCAAGTGTCCAATAGAATTGATGCACATATTGCAAGAAGAGGAGGAAGTTGTGGAATTGTCTTCTAAAATCAAGCATCGTCCTACCATCACTCCTAGCTCCATGAACTCGTTGGCGACACCATGGATGGATGCATTTCCTATGATTCCTTCATGTTTGCCCTTCTTGCTCCATGAGGAAGACGAGGCTGTTTTAGTCACTCCAAGCGGTGATTACATTCCCTTTCTTGTGGAGGCCAAGAAGGATGTCTTTGTGATGGAGAATGCCACACCAAGGGAGCTAGAAGCCCTACCTTCTTTGTTGAGCTCACAAGGCTTGATAGATTCGAGGACAAATCTTTTTGAAGGGGAGGAGGAGGATGTGATTCCATCTACCGAGTCATGGCCCCATGATTTGAGTGAAGATTCCAACCCTAAAGACAAGCCCAATGTGCACGATAAAGGGGAGCCAATACTTGGACAAACAACCAAAGACGATGTTCGAGGCGCTAAGAAGCCGAGTCAAGGAGCCATGCCCTATCTTGGGCGCATCACACGAGCCCTAGCTAAGTCAATACTAGACAAAATCAAGGAGGAGCTCATGGCTCATAAGTTTCCGATGGCTAATGACGGGGAAGGTTGGAGTGTTCTTGTGACTATTGGTTCAACTAGTGCTAAAACTTGACTTATGTTTTGTTAAGGGTTTCGTAGATGAATTTCTTGAAATTTAAGGGTGTTTTATGTAATTAGAGAGAAGTGAGGGTGGCTTAGTTGAGAGAGGCGTGGCATTAGGATTGTAAGGCTTGTTTTTGGCCTCCTTTCTCCCTCAGACTTGGACGAAAACTTGTTGCTCTCTTTTCCTTGCATTTTCAATTCAAGTTCTTGTTCTTGTATTTCGTTCGTTCAATTCTCGTTATTCAAGTTTTCGGTGAGTAATATCCGACAAATTGGGCATCTTAGTTTGTTTGAGAGCTTGGTGAGTCATATCCAAGTTGTCAAGCATCCATATCCCCTTGTTCTCCCCATTTCGATCCATCATCCATCTCGGTGGTTTCTGCACTCCCTCATTAAAATCGACATATCTTTCAATCCACTCGTCATCTAGGTCTGAACTTTTGAGGGGTTAAACTAGACGCATAGATCTAACTTCTCGAATTGGAATCACTCAATTCCGAGTTCGGAAGAGGAAGATCCAGCCAGTTTAAGACGGGTCAGTTGCGTGGTGTTTGTTGTCGGAATTCCTTGGATTCTCGTGGCGATCTCTTTGCATCATCATACCCTCCATCGATCCGGCCATCAGCAACTCCCGGGTCGTCACGAGGAGAACCCTAGAGGGAAAATAGCGGTGGTGCACCTTAGGAGCGGAAAGACATTTCCGGAGCTGAAAGACATTTCCGGAGCGTGCCAAGACTAAAGAGAAGAGCCCCGAATCGGAAGAGGACGCCACGACTTAGATCGACAACGAGCCAGAGAAGGTCGTTACCGAGCCTGAACAATTCGGTAATGATGCTCCCCAGGTCGTTAACGACCCAAATCCAGGTAAATTCTCTACTCCTAGCTCCTCTCTTGATCCCAGGCTCGTTACCGACCCCACCAGGGTCGGTACCGACCCTCCGAACGCATCAATCGACCCTAACATTGATCCGGTAGCATCACCTCTCGAGCCCACTTTGGCTCCGAGATTGGTGAAATCTCTTCCTTTTCATACTAAGGACTCCACTGAAGGCAAGTTTAAGCATTTCGTTAAGATTCTCCATGGCTTAAATATCTCTATACCATTCGCTGAGGCCCTAAGCGAAATGTCGGCTTACACAAAGTTTTTGAAAGGCATTCTTAGCAGGAAACAATCTATAATAGAGCTTCAAGATGAGGTCCGATCTATCACTCTTCCAGAAAAGCTAGGCGACCCAGGGAGATTTGCTATGACAATTGGCATAGGCAACCACCGATTAAAGCCTTATCTGATCTCGGTGCCAGTGCAAGCCTCCTACCTTTATCGATCTGGTTAAAAGCTAACATGGGACCTCTGGAACCTGTGGATATGAGACTATACATGGTGGACGGATCAAGTGTGAAGGCTACAGGAGTCGTTGACGATTATCCCATTCAAGTTGGGAAATTCTTCATTCCAAACGATTTCATTGTCCTCGACATGCATGCCTGAAGATCCTTTAGTCCCCATCATTCTAGGCAGGCCATTCCTCGCTATAGCAGGCGCTAGGGTGGACGTTCGGAAAGGACTCCTCACCTTCGATATAGGAGAGGAGCGTGTAGAATTCAGCCTCAACCAAAATGCCAACGACCCAACTACTGTAGCACAAATCGAAGTATCCCAGCCTGAGTTTGACATTACTGAATCTGAAGTTTCTCCCCCAACAAAAAAGATTACAAGAGTGAAAACGTGACCGCTACCGACCCCCCTTGGGCCGATACCGAGCCTTTCGTACAACAATACAGCGGAGGAGGCTCGTTTTGGCATGGCAACGAAAAAGGAATTAGTTTTGATGGGTCGTTAACGACCCCAACTACCACGGTGCATACATCCTCACTAATGCATCAAGGTGAGTATTTTAACCACGGATTCACTATTTCTACTAATGATCCTTCTTTATATTTTATTCCTACATCGTACCCCACTATCCATGCTATAGAGGAATCGAAACCACCTTGGTTTTCGGATTCCACTAACCCTTGTGTAGGAATACCGGGCATATTGCTAGAAGATAAAGGACCAAATTTGGTGAGACGAGCTAATAATGCCTTCAAAGCTAAGTATGGGGTCTCTCAAAACCCCGACATAGCTGAAAAGGAACCGCCTTGATCTATGAGGTAAGTACGTCGGGCTAACGACGTTAAACATAGCGCTTACGGGAGGCAACCCAATTTTTAGTTTTAGTTTAGTTTTCTTTTATTTTTAGATCTTGTTCTTTGCTTTCTTTTGATTTTTTAGTAGTCTAGAAGTTAACAAGATAGAATTTTTCGAAACTAACATGGTATAGGAAGTTGGGCTCGGAACAACGCTGAAAAACCAGTCGCATAGGCTCGTTAACGACCTTCCCAGGGTCGTTAACGACCCATGTCGAGATGCAAATAGGCAGACGCAGGTAAGGTAAGTAACCCTAATCTATCTTCTATCTTTATCCCCTTCCCCACGCCGCCTCTCTTCTTGCCTCTTCCTATTTAACACCCCCTCAAACCTTCAAACTCCCACGTCCAAATCTCTATCTCAAGCAAAATCCTCAAGTGATTCAATCCAACCCCACCAAAATCTCAAGCCACTACCGATCGGAGCACCATCGCCTCTAACCTCAAAACCGCACCACGATAACGAGCCCACTCCCCTCTTGAGTTCGTTACCGGCGCATCAATCGCCTCGTTACCCTCTCCAAATTCAATCTTTGGTCTTCAATTCTTCGAATCAACGGTATGAATTCGAAACCCTAACTCTTTTTTTGCAAGATTCATGGTAATTTTGGGGTACACTACACCATTCTGCAGATTTAGCGACCATATTTTAGCGACCACAAAATATGGTCGCTAAGTAGCGACCATATGACGCCAATGGTCGCAAATCTGGACGTCAAAATGGGGAAAAAAATAAAACCAAATTTGCGACCACGTGGTCGCTACATAGGGCGTCCACGTGGTCGCTGGGCCTTTATAGTCGCAATAAGTGCGCGGGGAAATTTCCCGCCAGCATGTAGTGACCATATGGTTGCTGAAGTTAGCGACTATATGGTCGCAAGGTTCGGAACCCATATCCGCGACCATAAGGTCTCCAAAGGTCTCATATAGCGACCAGTTGGTCGCTGACTTTGATCAGATGTTTTGGCGCGCCACATCAATTTATGAGGGTAATATCCCACGTTTTTTTCGACCACGTGGTCGCTAACATGAGTAATTAGCAAAATTGCCGCCATTTCAGCATATATACCTAAGTTGTAAAAACTGCACTCTCCTTCCGCTTCAACACAACTTTACTCTCATTCCGCTCTCTTACAAAATATTCACAAAAGAAAGAAACAATTAATCACAACTCTGAATTAATTCTAGGAAGAAATTCCGTCAATTTTTACCGACAACCTCACTAAAGGTATGTATTTAAATCTTATTCCTAATATTTCATTTCGTCATTATATTGTTTTAGACAAATATTGTCGGTAGAAAACTTTCGTTTATATATTAATAAGAGATTGTGTTACAGAATTTAACCACGTATAGCATATAGCAATTGGTTATGTTATAAATTTCCATTCTGATATAATGAATGTGGCGACCATATGGTCACTAAATAGCGACCATATGGTCGCGAAATACATATCAGCGACCATATGGTCTTAGAATTCAGGATAATATGCAATTGAATTAATTTAATTGTACTCTTATATTGAAATTCACGAAGGAAAAATTGCGTGAGTGGATGTATGTGCGTAATATAGATGGTTTTTTAAACAATGAGTTTTTAGCTGGCGTAGAGCAATTTCTCGAATTTAGCAAATCTATGTCGTCCTATAACCCATCCGAATTAATGTGTCCGTGTCGGAGGTGCAAGAATAAGAAACTGAAATCTGTCGATGAGGTGCATTATCACCTTTTAAGGAAGGTTTTGTTCCTAAATATTACCATTGGGTTTCGCACAGGGAGACAGATGAAAGGTTTGCTGCATTGTTGGCCGAGTCTAGATAGCACGAAGGTTGTAGCAGTTCTGATCCAGCACCACCATTAAATGAAAGGAATGATAATCGAATGAAACAGATGGTGTATGATGGTTTTAATTATGCCCGAAGTGATTACACTGCTGAGGATCCCGTAGAATGTAGATATAAGGCATGAGCAAGGGGAGCAATATTATAATGAAGCGCCCAATCCCGATGCACATCGTATGTATGACATGTTGTCGGCTGCAAATAGGTCTTTGTGACCTGGATGTGATATGATGCAGTTGGAGGCTGCGACTGAGCTACTGAGCCTAAAGTCTAAGTTAAGGATGACAGAGCGCAGATATGACATGATCTCAGATTTTTGTGAACGCGTTGAGGGTTGAGGGTCTCGGTCTTCCTTACGAGATGATTGATTGTTGTCCAAACTCTTGCATGATATATTGGGGTGCAAATGCAGAATATGCGGCATGCAAGATATGTGACTATCCTAGATGGAAGCAAGGCAAGACAAAGCTCATTCCCTATTCTCGTATGTTTTACTTGCCAATAACTCCACAGTTTGAGAGGCTGTACGCATCTGTGGTGACTGCCGAACACATGAGATGGCATGCTGACCACACACAAGATGGGGTGATGAGACATCCTTTAGATGCAGAGGCATGGAGGCACTTCAATGCTGTGTGGCCAGATTTTGTATCAGAAACACGAAATGTGAGACTAGGCTTGTGCACGGACGGTTTCAATCCGTTCGGGGCGTCCGAGCGCCAATACTCATGTTGGCCTGTGATTCTTACACCCTACAACCTTCTGCCATCGATGTGTATGCGAGAAGAGGTTATGTTTTTGAGGGTTATTGTACCTGGATCGAAGAGCCCGAAGTAGAAATTGGATGTCTACTTGCAGCCGTTGATAGCCGAGCTAAAGGATCTGTGGCTTAATGGGGTGTGCACATACGATTCTTGGAGGAAGCAAAATTTTTTGTTGCGTGCAGCTGTAATATGGATTATTAGTGACTTCCACGCATATTCGATGTTGTCTAGTATGCTGTTAATTTTACATATGCTAATCAATTTGAAACTATTATATATAATAATAATGCATATATATGATTTGTGAAATTTAATTAATCTGTGATACTGTTGATAGGGTTTTAATTGACAACAAATAAATTTATAGTCAAAACCCCGTTGAGTACAGCGAAGTCAGGATCGTTCCACAGGAAGCAAGGTTGTTCGTTTATCAATCTATTAAAAAGCAAACAAAAACACTCAAACGTAGCCTCGTTAACGACGTTGTCAGGGTCGTTAACGAACCACCGTACCTAAAAAGACTCACCTAATGAACTAAATAAATTCGGTACCGAGGCAAGTAACTCAACAACGAAAATTCACTTAAAATAATTCAGATAAAACAAAGATCTAGAACTAGGGACACAACAACATAGCCAAGCATATAAACTCGTAAGAAGATAAGATCATGCCTTTAAACAGATAGAGTCATCAACTTTCGCTGACTATCAAGTAAATTAACCTACTTTCGTAACCCTAATTTACTTAATTGTTTGCTTTGGATCTAAAGCTCGAAACTTTCGTATTCAAACAATATCAACCTTTAAGTTACTAACTTTCTCTCTCAATCAAGTTAAAAACTCAAATTACTTCAACTTTCATCTCGGTATAAGCACAACAAACAATCTTATATAAAAGATAAAAGGCATTCAACACACAATCTCACTTATCAAACACGCTCAACTATGTCGGGCTCAACCCCGATCCTAGAAAAGAAGACTACTCACTAATCATAACTATTAAACAAATAAACTCCATATAAGAAAACATTGAAAACCAACTACTACTAAATTAAATAGAAAATCTGTCTTACAGAAGTTAAGAAAAACCAAAAAAGAACAAAACACCGAACCAAAACCTCGATCAACGAACTCGGTAACTTTCGTCCACTGACCTTCGAACTCGACTTCGATCGACTGCCTCCTCGGTTCTTCCTCGTCTTCTTCTCTCTTTTATTCCACCCCCTTATATGCTAAAATAGAAGGGTATTTATACTAAAAAGCTAAAAACTAAAAAGGCAAAAAGATATAAACTTACCTAAAAAGATAGAAACAAAATTCGAAAAGATAGAAACAAAACCTAAGAAGATAACAACACCTAAAATACATATTCTAATAACCCTAAAAGATCCTAAAAAAAATACTCAACCGACACGGAAATAAATTCCCGCTCAGGATCGGCGAATCATAAAGTCAACCTTCGAATCTTCTCTCTCGTGGCCTCGTTAACGAGCCCTCACAACCTCGTTAACGAGCCTGGGCTTTTATTTTCTTCCACACTTCCTCTCGTAAATCTTGTACTCTGACTTCTTCAATCTTGTATTCCTCCGTCTTTCACTGTAGCGCTCCAAATTCAGCTCCATATAGCTCTTTTCCTTACTAAAACCTACAAAATACACAAAATAGAGTAGGTTCCACTCTTTTCATAGAAATATGCAAAACTATCTAAAAACATTCAAAACTAAACCTAAAATCAACAAAACTAAACCTAATAAACAAAGAAAACCTACTAAAAACTATACTAGAAATGCGAACATCAGATACAAAATATATGTTTGTGTAGGCTGGAGCACTTCTGGGAAATATGCGTGTCCTTATTGCATGGAGGACACCGATGCATTTTATATAACACATGGACAAAAAATGTGCTGGTTCGATTGTCACTGGAGGTTTACAAAACCTGATCATCGCTTCCGAAACAACAAGACTGATTTCAAGAAAGGTTGACGGTAGTGTCGTGGTCCCCCGGTACTTCGTGATGGATACGAGATATTAGACCAGATAAACAATATAGGCTTGATGAAGATAACTGAAGTGGGAGCTGAGGAGCACAATGCCGCGGTCAGTAGAGGTTCGGGTTGGAAGAAGAAAAGCATTTTCTGGGACCTACCTTACTGGCCTAGTCTGCTGGTAAGACATAATTTATATGTCATACACATTGAGAAAAATGTCTTCGATAATGTTTTCTTCACCATTCTCGATGTTCCGGGGAAGTCGAAAGACAAGTGGTCGGCCAAAAAGGATATAAAGGAATTGTGCAAGCGTCCAGAGTTGGAACTTGATGAGGAGGACAATAGGTACCCAAAGGCTTGGTATGCACTAGATCGTCATGAAAAACAAGTGCTTCTAGATTGGTTGAGATCCTTAAAATTCCCGGATGGATACGTGTCCAACTTGAGCCGCTGCATTGACTTGCACAAGCATAGGCTCTTTGGGATGAAGAGCCATGATTGTCAAGTGTTCATGCAAAGGTTGATGCTTGTTGCTTTTCGTCCATTTCTTGATGACAAAGTCTAGGAGCCCATTGCTCAACTAAGTGCGTTCTTCAGGGACCTGATGTGTTACGAGCTGAAGCCTGAGGTGGTTATGCAATTGCACAAGGAAATACCAATAATTTTTGTGCAAGCTGGAGTGCATCTTTCATCCTGCGTTATTTGATTCAATGGAGCACTTGCCTATTCATCTGCCACGGGAAGCTTCACTTTGTGGCCTTGTCAATTATAGATGGATGTATCCAGAAGAAAGGTACGTACAGTTATATGTAGTTGTTCAGTTATGGTTTTATATAATTAACTTGTATAAGAAATATTAATGGTTTTCAATGTATCATGTAGGCTCTTAAAAAGGCTGAAGGCCTTAGTTGGCAACAAAGCCCACGTAGAGGGGTCAATTTGTAATGCCTATCTCGTTAAGGAAACATCCACATTCTGCTCGTATTATTTTATCTCACATGTCACGAGTACTCATATGGATATCGCCTGCAACGTCAGTTGCACACTTCCAGTTGGGGTTGATCCGGGCGATTTGTCTATTTTCACAACAACTTGTCAAACCTTGGGTAGCAGGTCAACTGGTCGTGTCCTCACAGATGATGAATTCCATGTGATCCAAACTTACATTCTCATGAAATGCGTCAAAGTGGAACCCTATATTGAGTACGTTTCTATAATCTCAACTAAGTAATATTATAAATATGTTGAGGTGAATAAAGTAGGGGTTCGATATATATATATAAAGTATGTATTTCATTCAATTACTCTGTCATAGGTACTATTTGACAAACTTCGTGTGGTCGTCAAAGCCAACAATAACCGATGTTGAAGGGCAAAACATTTTGGAAAGACACTTTCGCCTCTGGTTCTACTCCCATGTAAGGATTTCATATAGTAATTTTAATTTAATTTCAAATTGTACATATATTATATGTTGATTCCCAAATTGTATATATATGTTGATTTAAAATTCAGGTCGATAGTCCGGTAGTTACAGATCCTAACATTGCAACACTTGCTCGTGGACCCTCTAAAAAAGTGAGGACATATCCTGGTTACTTTGTGAATGGTTACCGATTCCACACGAGGGCACACGCATCAACCAAGGCCACTGACAGTAGTGGAGTTTGTGTTCTAGGACAAAGCTTCGGCATCGACGAGGAGGACTTCTATGGTGTGCTAGAGGAAATCATTGAGCTGAATTACCTATCTCCAATAGTAAAGCGCCCTATTGTCTTTAATTGTTTGTGGTTTGACACTAGAAGTCGAGGAGGAACACACATTCACCCTCACCTAAAGCTTGTCAATGTTCATCGACATAAAATGTTGAGAACAAAAGATCGTTACATATTAGCACATCAAGCCACTCAAGTTTATTTCCTCGATTACCCAAAGATGAGGTGTGCAGATGCTGAATAGAGAACGGTATATAAAGTGAAGTCACGTGTGTGGCCCGATGAAGGTACGTGCGTAGACCCTCATGAGAGTGGTTCCAGGGGTGTTGCCATTGAGGAGACATTTCAACATGATTCTTCCTTTCCACGAGTTATTATCCACTTGGTCCGCTAAACGACTCAAACGGAGAGGATCATGTCGTTGAGGATCAAGAAGAGACGGATACAGATGAGGAAGACATGTAATCACAATACTACTATTGTATTGCCATTCACTTTTATGATAACACTATTGTATTGCCATTCATTTTTCTGATAACAATATTGTATTGCCCTTCACTTTTATGATATAACACTATTGTATTGCCATTCACTTTTCTGATAACACTATTGTATTGCCATCAACTTCTCTGATAAAACTATTACCATTTACTTTTCTAATAACACTATTACTATGACAAGAGTCATGCATGCACATTTACTATTCTGATTCATCCTTTCCAACCATAAAAGGAGATCACCATCTCCAATTCCAACATACCTCCCCAGTAAAAGTTCCATCTTCACCTCAAATTCCAACATTAAATCCCACCTAAAACTTCCTTCCTCAAATGGCTCAAAGGAGAGCATGTGCCAGGCGAACGACCGCCTTAGCTCCTGAAGTCATCAACTTCTCCATTGTGCGTGTGCGTGGGGATAGGGAGACAAGAACCGAATGGAGCACCACACCAAATCTCCAATTAAGAGTAGTCATTACTGATTGGACACTATCTCCCGGGGGAGCACCACCAAGGTATTGCCGTTTTTTCTTGAACGACGACGACATCACTGATCGTATTGCGGCTAGGGAAACGGCTGTGCAGCTTTGCGTGCTTGAAGGTGTTGAGATCCGGGCAGTTGCTACTCCACGTACAACATGAGAGTCCATTAATTGTAGTTGTTTGTTTATGTTTCCACTTAAAAGTTTCACTTTGTGTTGTTTGATTTAGTTGTTTGTCACTTCGTTTAATGTACTTAAAAAGCAAGTGTTTGTAACTTGGTTTCGTTTGGAACCAATGAAGTTGTTTGTAACTTGGTTTCGTTTGGAATCAATGAAGTTGTTTGTAATTGGGTTTAGTTTCGAAACCATTGTGCGTTGTTTGTTTTGGTACAATTGAGTTTTTTGTCACATTCGGAAACTTTTCTGATAACATCATTATCATTTACTATATATTCCGATTTACTAAGACGGATTGTAGTTGTTGTCCCATATGAACTCGTTCGTTTTCTCCTATTTGAGTCCTTGAGGCAAATATTGATGGTAGCAAGTGTTTGTTTAAACATAATGTCTCCACTACAGCGATAAAACGACCATATGGTCGCGACCTTTAAACTTTTAGCGACCATATCGTCGCGACCTTCAAAATTTTATCTCGAAATTAGAATTTTTAGCGCGTAGTTCGAGTTTATTTTGTTTATAGCGACCATATGGTCGCCAAAACGAAATTTATGGCGCCATTTTGAAATAATTGGGGGGAAATCTGAAATTTCGGCCTCTTAAGTGAAATATTTGGATTTGCGACCATATGGTCGCAATTTACATTTAGCGACCATATGGTCGCTGAAGTTAGCGACCAGATGGTCGCTGAAGTTAGCGACCAGATGGTCGCTAACTAGCGGGAATGGCATTACTTACATATAGCGACCATATGGTCGCTAACTTCAGCGACCATATGGTCGCTAAATGTAAATAAGAAGGCGGACGAGTCGACTTCTCCTTCATTTGGAAACCCTCGCGAATATCTCTGTCCCGTCTCGCCTCTGCCGAGGTCGTCTCCGCCCTCGCTTCTGCCTCGTCGCCGCCCTCTTCTGCGTCCGCGAGCGCCCTCTCGTCGCTGCGAGCATCCCTGCCGCCGGCCTCCCTTAGCCCTCCTCCTCTCCCTCAAGCGAGCACGGTCTCCGCCGGCCCTCCTCTCCTCCTCCTCCTCTTCTTCCTCCTCCCGCCGGCCCTCCTCTCCTCCTCCTCCTCCTCCTCCTCCTCCTCCCGACGCCCTCCTCCTCCTCCTCCTCCGCCGGCTCTGCCGCCAGCAGTGCCCGCCAACAGCATCTCGGAGCCGCACTCCTCCTCCGACTCCGCCGCCAGTAGCCTCCTTCTTATCCCGAATCCCTTTTCCGGGTATTTTTTGCACTTTCGGTTTATTTAGGTTTATTTAGTATTTCCGTTAACGCATTCTAGATTGAATTTGCAGTTTAGGATTTTGATTGGAGAGAGTTTGATTAATTTGGAAAAAATTTGATTGAATTTGGATAGATTTTAAATGAATTAGGATAGAGTTGGAATCAAATTGATTGTTGTTGAATGAAGTTGATAGAGTTTGAATGAATTAAAATTGATTTTTGTTGTTGATAGAGTTTGATTTGGAAAAAATTGGACGAAATTGATTGTTGTTGTTGAAATGTTGAGAAAAAAATTGATTGTTGATTTGTCAAGTTTGAATGAAATTCATTGTTGTTGTTGAATAGAGTTTGAATGAATTGATTGTTGTTGGGAAAAATGAAGATGATAGAGTTTGAATGAATTAGAATAAGTTGATTGTTGATTTGGGTAAAATTGGACTAAATTTGTTGTTGTTGAAATGTTGGAAAAAATTGATTGTTGATTTGTCAAGTTTGAATGAAATGGATTGTTGTTGTGGAAATGTTGGGAAAAATGAATTTGTATTGAATTGATGATTTTTAGTTGTGTTATTATGGCCGGCGTATCACGTCGACATGCATGAGCTCCTCGTCCGGACGAGCCGAGCTCGTCCCGGATACCGAACGAGGAGAACTCGTCCGAGGCGACCCACACGGACACACCACACTTGTCCAAGGACGACGGGGCCCGCCATCCTAGTATAGAGGAGTCGGGCACCCAAGCGGAGGAGTCACAGGCCACTACGCACGCGTCCTCATCGGGATCGAGTCGAGGGCTCGATCCCAATCGCGTTTGGGATCTTTACATTGTCGGCAAGTGGTACGTACAATTTCTTCTAAGAAAAATTTTTTATTTAAATTCTTTACTTACTTTTAAATATGTTGTAACACGTTTTTTGAAATCTCGCAGCTTGCAGCCGTCGAACATGGTGTCGCGGTGGTCGACACGGATCATACAAAGCCAACCTGACGATAAGGCGTCAGAGTTTGACTTTGCCTCCGCCGCATCGAAGACTCGTTGGTTTGAGTCTTGGAGGGTAAATTTTATTTAATTTGTATATCTTCTTACAATTTCCGCATTAATTAATTATTATTTTTAAATAATTGTTTGTTGGATTTAATTAGACGCACTTTCGATGGGATGACTCCCAAACGAGTATGGACGTCGAGTCCGTCCGATTGTTGTGGGAGAAGAGAGCCAAGAAGAGATACGATGACTTGATCAGGAAGCACCGTCGGGCCGGGACGCATCCGGATTTCATCGACTCCGCCACTTGGGAGAACTGGAAGACAACGCATTGGTCCACCGAGGCGTTCAAAGCCAAGTGTGCGCGCCAGAAGGCAATCCGTAATGCCAATCCGGTGAACCACAGTAGTGGTTCGAGGTCCCACCTCGACACCATGCGTCACTTGGTAAGTATTTTATCTTAATTTGATTAAACTTAAATTAAGTGAATTATTTTTAATAGTTCGTAACACCCTTAATGAATTTCGTAGGAGCAACACCTGCAACGCCGCATCACGCCTCTTGAGCTTCTCATCGAGACGCACACGCAGGGCGCCGATCAGCATTTTATAGACGAGCGGTCGTCATTAATCGCTGTAAGTTTTAATTATTTTACCTCATCTTTAATCTCGTATATTATTATATATATTTATATTATTTGCGTTATTTTGTTAGGCTCGGACCCAAGAGATCCTCAGAAACGGGCACCCCGCCGTCCTTTAAGGACTACTGTGATGCCTTTTTGACGGCCGCTGGGGGGGGAGGTGCCGTCTTCAGCCTTGGCAACGCCGCCCTCAAGTTTTTCGGCGATCGATTGACGGCGCCGCGTCGTCCAGCTCCTCGGGTGGCAGAATTGACGCAGGAAAACGTCGCGCTTAGGCAAGATATGCAAGAGCTACAGAGTAGGATGCGCGAGGTCGAGGCGTGGATGCACCAGATGCGACGAATGGACCCGCATGAGGGTGGGTCCCGCCCGCCCGGTCCTGACGGCTCCGGCGACGCGGACGGCTCCGACGAAGCCGGCTAGATTAGCGTAGTTTTATTGTATTATTAAATATTGTAAATTATTTAAATTTATGTAAATTAATGAATTTATGTATGTAAATTAATGAATTTATGTATGTAAATTATTTAAATTTATGTAAATTAATGAATTTATTTTAATTAATGAATCATTAAATATTAAATATTAATTATTTATATTAATTCGTATTTTTTTTAAAAACAAATATATTTGCGACCAAGTGGTCGCTAATTTATAACATGATCGTGCACTAAAAAACGCACGATCGTGCGCTTTGAACCAGAGAAAAGCTAGGGTCGTGCGTTTTTTTTCTGCATTTAGCGACCATATGGTCGCGAATGGTCACCATCTTTTGGCCACTATTAGCGACCATATGGTCGCTAATAACAATGACTAAGTGGTCGCTAATAACAGCGACTAAGTGGTCGCTAATAAGAGCGACCAAGTGGTCGCTGTGGTCGCAAGATGGTTGCCACATTGGTGGCGACCACGGGCGACCATAGTCGCTAAATAGCGACCGTATGGTCACTAAATTCAACGACCATATGGTCGCTATTTTTAGCGACCATATGGTCACGAAGTGGTTAGCGATCGGCCTTTTAGCGACCACGATATGGTCGCTAAATGCATTTAGCGACCATATTTTGCATTTGCGACCAGAAATATGGTCACTAAATTCGCCTTTTTTTATAGTGTGAAATTCATATCTAGATCTTGATTGAGTGATTGGTTAGGATGTCTAAATTGCATGATGATTCTATTGCTTCTACAAATGGTGATTGATCTTGATTTATACTTGGTTAGTCTTGCTTAGTTTGCATTGACATCTTCACGAGAAAAGCATGAATTAACTTGTTCTTGAGTTGATTGATCTTCACCTTGAGTATTGGCAATCTTGGCATGTTTGGATAGGGTAATCGAGTAAGTATGGGGTTGCATGTGCTTGATTGTGTGTTTTATGTGGGATTGTGATTGATTCGTGCTAGAATTGTTGGAAATTTTTGAGGTTTAGTATTCGGAATAGACTGCAAGTTGTTCTCGCCCAGGCTCGTTAACGACCTTCCCAGGCTCGTTAACGACCCTGTAATATGCTCAGTTTCAAAACGAACCCAGATACCTCGTTAACGACCCAATTGGCTCGTTAACGAGGCGTGTCGAGAGCATATCCGAGAACATGTATGGGGTTTTCTTTTTTTTATTGGTTTGTGTAGATCTTATCTTGGCAATTCATGGTCTTTTCAGGTACAAATGGCAAGCACTAGCCGAGCTAACACGAGATCCGGAAAGAAGAAGAAGACTCAAAGGTCCCCATCTCCTCCACGCATGGATAATGTCTTTCTAGCTACAGCGGAGCAAGTTCGGATCTTTGATGTCGTTCTTGAAAAGGACCACTACACTAGGTGGTTCTCGAGGTCAAGCGCTAAGTCCATGGGGATCTATGAGGACGTCAAGCACGCCTTTTCCATTCTCAGAGTACCTCAACTGTTGAAGAAAGAGGAGATACCGCATTACCCGGCTCTCACCGTCGAGTTCTTGGCTACCCTTGAAACAAGCTTTAAAACCAACACGTCGGTCGGAATAATAAGGTTCCGGCTAGGCAATGTCAACCATGAGTACACAATGGCTGAGTTTATTGCATATCTTGAGCTTCCTCACCACTCTCGGAACTACAAGATCAAAGACTTCAAGGTTACCAATACTTGGAGTTACATTTTCGGGGAGGTTGAACCTTCCGCCGCAACACTTTCCGGGGCAAGCATCGTAGACCCTATCTTCCGGATCATTCTTCGAGTCTTGGGCGCCACATTTTGGCCCAAGAGAGAGCTTTCAAGGCCGATACGGACGGAGGTTGCATGTCTATGTACTATAGTTTCTGAGGATCTCGCCCCCTTGAACCTTGGGTATGAATGGTTGCAATATATTGAGAAGCACGATATCAAGTCTAAAGAATTGTGGTGCGGGAATCTGGTGAGTCTTCTAGCGGAGAAGCTCAGTGTTGATCTCACACGTTATACGCCGAGCCGTGCCCGAAAGCTCGACAAGAACTATTGGTTTGTTTCCGGCATTTTTGTGTGGACCGAGAGAGGGCACGCCACCAAAGTACTTGGCCAAGATGTGTTGCTTGATCGGTCAAAATTTGAGTTGCTTTATGTGCCAAATTGGTACGAGACTTGGACGGGTCATGCATTCCCATTAGAGAAGAAGCCATAGGATGAGCCGTCGTTGAGGGAGTGTGTGACGAGGTTCGATAGAGAGGGCGAAGCTGTGGATGAAGATGATACAGAAACAGAAGCATCCACGGAGGAGCTCGATAACGAGGATGATGACCTCGGCACTAGGGCTGAGCAAACGGATTATCCGATCCGATCCGATCTGGTATACCGGATATCCGGTAATTTTTTCCCTTAAAACCTCGATCCGTATCCAATCCGCTAATTGCCGGATATCCGGTAAGAAATATTCGTTTAGAACGGATATCCGGTAGCGGATATCCAAACTATCCGTTTTGAAAAAATATTATTACTATTTTTGATTTAGGCCCAATTAATATGAATGATTGACGGATATCGAAACCGGATATTCGTCGATCCGTTTAAATTTTAATTAAAAGTTTACATGGTTGAGGAGAATTAAACACTTGATAAGTTAAAATTTTACAAAATACTCACTTAAACATCTATTCTACTTAGTATAATGTGTATTTTCTAAAAAATATATATAATACCGGATATACCGGATATCCATTTGCTTGAAAACCCCGATCCGTATCTGGTCCGGATATCCGGAAAAAAAAACCCGGATCGGATCGGATACGGATAAAAAATTTTGTGATCCATTCGGATCCGGATTTTTTCGGATCGGATAGGCCGGATCGCGAATCGGATCAATGGATCGGGCATTTTTTGCTCACCCCTACTCGGCACCGAGGTTCTGGGCGATGATGACCTCGGTATCGAAGTTTTGGGCGATGATGAAAACATCATTAACGACCCACCCAAGTTCGTTAACGACTACCTCGAGGCCACTAACGAAGCACACGGTTTCAGTAACGACCCACTGCCGTTGCCTACCGTGCCTTCGTCATATGAAATGATGCCCTATAACCCGGTGATTCACCAAGACTACTTCCAACCCCAAGATCACTATACACCACCTCCTCAACCCACCTACACTGGATCAAGTGTTCCACCTCCATGGGTCGATGATCTATCTTTTCAGATGTAACAACTCAACATGCAGCAGACACAACTTACCCATAGGATGGAGCGATGGGAGGGTGTTTATGCAGCTCGCATGGCTTTGGATGATGCGAGGAATTAGCAGGCGGATGCTCGTTGGAGGATGATGGAGCAGAGGGTGACGGTTGATGAGAAGCATTGGAGGACCATGTACGAGTTCATGGACAACTTTGAGCGTCAGTTTCCACCACCACCACGGTGATGATTTAGGTTTTAGAAGATGTTTCTTTTCCGCTTCAGTTGATCTTGTGAATTTCTTTCTTTTTTCTTCTTTTTCTACTGCTTAGTTTTATTACACTGGGGACACTATAATTTTAAGTATAGGGTAGGGAAGGGAAGTAAACTTGCTTGTTTTGTGTGTTTTGTTTGTTTGTCTTAGTTGTCCTTTGTTTTTGAAAAAATCATTAAGAAAAACAAAAAAAAAATTGAAAAATTAAAAAATTCCCTGTTGAAACCCGATATAATCTGCGCTATAAACGGGATTATAAAAATACTAACTCTCGGGATTCGTACAACCAAACGATTTTCGTACGTGGATTATTCCTCCTCCCCACCCCTTAGCCGATTGTTTTTGTGCTCTTTAGGAATAAAGCCTTTAGACCTTATACCGTTTATAGCGCGATCTCACTCGGAGATCAAACACGTCGAGCTTTGGCAAACGAGGTAGTTCACGAGACAGAAAGGATTTTCAACCCTTTAAATTGTATCACAAGCTTGCTATATATAATGTTTCGTTGTTTGGTTTTTAAGCCGAGGATCGATGTGGGATTGTTTTACTCTTGAATTCATGGTTGGCCACCTCATGCTTAGACTTTATTCAAACTTAATCATGGAAGCCCTTACGTGGAATATGGATATGGTTGTCGGTTTTGTTTGAGGCTCTTTGTGACTATCGTTGAATTCCAAGCTAGCTAGCTTCATTCATGTACGTAGCATGGCTAATTGTTTGTTTGGGCCAAACAATACTTCCTTGGGCCAAGCCCGTGATGGCGCGATGTTTGGCCGCACACGCTCATCATGCACCAACCCCATACTTATGAATCATGATTACGTCATGCAGAAAGTACGTGCCATGACATCACTTGTTTGGTGGATGGCCGCGCCGCACGACCTCGCCATCTTCATGCGTTGTTGGAGATAGGCGCCCACGGGGTGGATTGGTGTCGTCGAGGCGAGGTCGAAGAGAGCGAAGAGTGGCCTCGCACCAAGACCTCGCCCATCCGCTTTTGAGATGGACCTCGTCCGACGCCACAACGACCTCGCATGGAAGATCGAGGCCGTGACGGTCGGCCGAAATGAGGTCGCCACGATGCCTGGTCAAGAGCGAAGGTTGCGTTCCTTAGAGGTTGATCTGACCGCCGGCGCCGAGGCGAGGTGGAAAAGCCCGGGTTGCCTCCAAGCGACCACGCGCTGAGGGTAGCAATAGCCAAGGAGGGGGCTCCGTTGAGCGCCGAGGAGAGTTAACACCGGTGGCTTTGGAAGCCTTGTGCATTTCTTCCCATGGAGCGTGTCGGCCGACTTCATCGACGACGCCGAAGCCAGCTAGGCAAAGGTCTGCGTAAATGGAATCGGCCACACAAGATGGCGAGGTCGACATCATCGACGGCGCCGAGAGCAGCCATCGCGCACCTCGCCACTTGGAACCGCACACTTGGCCTCGCCAAATAGTCCGAGATTCTTGGCCTTGGAGACCATCCCTACACCACCTCGCCTTTTAGACCTTGATGGCCCCACCTCGCTTATTGGCCTCGATGGATGACCGTTTAGATTGGCCTCGCTTCGCCGGTTCGGCCTTGCAAGCGCCCCGCATGACCTCGCATGCCTAGCTTTTTTCCTAGCCCTTCATGAACTCGCGTATTAGCCTCGGAGTAGGCCGCAAAGATTCGCCCCCGCGCAGACCTCGCTTGTTTGATGGACTTCACGCCCCACCTCGCTTGCACCTTGCTTTTGATGGCGCCACGCCCCGCCTCGCCCCACAAGGACCTCGCTAGTTGGCCCGTTGCCTTGCTTGGCTAGCTAGTTAATATAATTTAGACCTCGCACACCTGTTTTTTAGTGGAAGCCGAAGCTTGGCCTCGCTGAGGAACCACCTCCAAACGCCCCACATGGAAGCCTTGGAATGATCTCGAAGTCCTCGAGATGTTTTGCCTAGAAGAAAGGCCAAGGTATTGCGGCACTTTGGGAGAGAACGAGGTGTTTGGTCAACCTCGCAGCAAGACCTCGCTTGTTGACCTTCGGGATGGACCTCGCTCATTTGGCCATGGAAGACCTCGTTGCTTGGCCGCATATATAAATATATATGCCATGATGGAACGGAGGGGAGAGGATGCACCTACTTAATTGTGACCCGAGGGTAGGACGGTTTAGGGAGAGCTTCTTCCCACAGACGGCGCCAGTGTTGAAATCCGATATAATCTGCGCTATAAACGGGATTATAAAAATACTAACTCTCAGAATTCGTACAACCAAACGGTTTTCGTACGTGGATTATTCCTCCTCCCCACCCCTCAGCCGATTGTTTTTGTGCTCTTTACGAATAAAGCCTTTAAATCTTATACCGTTTATAGCGCGATCTCACTCGGAGATCAAACACGTCGAGCTTTGACAAACGAGGTAGTTCTCGAGCCAGAGATGATTTTCAACCCTTTAAATTATATCACAAGCTTGCTATATATAATGTTTCGTTGTTTGGTTTTTAAGCCGAGGATCGATGTGGGATTGTTTTATTCTTGAATTCATGGTTGGCCACCTCATGCTTAGACTTTATTCAAACTTAATCATGGAAGCCCTTACGTGGAATATGGATATGGTTGTCGGTTTTGTTTGAGGCTCTTTGTGACTATCGTTGAATTCCAAGCTAGCTAGCTTCATTCATGTACGTAGCATGGCTAATTGTTTGTTTGGGCCAAACAATACTTCCTTGGGCCAAGCCCATTTATATGGCCTTTTTATGAAATCAATTTCATACGTATAACATTGCCCTTTAGATTGTTCATGGCAATAGTATATGCACCGAGGTATTTTCATTGACGTTGAACACGATCAAACCATGCACACGCAACGTAATCTGGATGCGTATACATAACGCGGTCATTTTACCTCCTTTCTTCTTTATATATTCTATTTTGTCATTGATTATTTAGCGGTTATTTCGCGCACCATCATTTCCAAAAGAGTTTTTAGAATGGATAAATACCATTTCTTTTGGTTCTAAGATAGTTAATTGCTAGCATGATCATGTAATTTCCTTACAGCATGTTTTTGATAGTATAGCCTGATTCTTAGTATAAAATTGTTTTATAGAGGAATAGCAATTTGATGAAATTGAGCATGTATAACTTTTAGCATAAGTAATGCAATCCAACAAAAATTGCTACATTGTGAGTTTTTTTGGCCTTATATAGGGAGAACATCATAAATCCCTCTTCTTTTCTTGTGTGATTTACTCTCTTTATGCATATCATCTCTTGGAATTGTGATGATTATCTATTTCTTGAGACCTATATAAGATTTACAATTCATTGTTTTTGAAAGTCATATGATAGAGAACTTATTTTTAAGCCTTATTTATCCCTATCCACCCTTGCATTATCCTCTTTTGATAGCCAATATGAGCTTTAGCCTTTTATTTTTGAACTCCACAAAAGTATTTCCCTAGCCGAGATAAGCTTGACCCTATCCGGGGATTAGGACTTAGATGGAGAGGTATGTTTTGTAGAGTGGAAAAAGTTATGTTTGGTTCAAATTAAAGGGTTTTGGGAAGGGTAGATTGGAAGTCTCTTGTTTTATGTTGTAAAAAGGTCTCTTGGGAGAAAAAGATGCACAAGAATAAGAAAAGTGGTTGAAACAAAGAAGGAAACAAGGAGAAACTGTAGCTCGTTAACGACCTCTTCTAGGTCGTTAACGAGGTTGTTCGAGAAAAAAAAACAGAAGAGCTGAAATGAAAAAAATGAAGGAAAAAGAAGGAGAGAAGTAAATGTGCATTTGTGTTTAAAGTTAACCTGAGATTCTTTTGTGATTTTATGAGACTATTTAAGATAAAAGGTGAGTGAGTGAGCATAAAGTTTTAGAGAGTTTGGTAGATTTTTATGAGAGTTTTGGTGTATGTGTGAGTTTTTAGGAGTCTTGATTCCCGGATATTATTAGCACCACATAGCCAAAATATTTACACGCCTTATTGTCTTTACCAAGCCCCATTACAACCCGACCGAATGAAAGCTTCTATGAAGTTTTTCTTTGAGCCTAAGTTCTCTTGATGATTTTTGCTTGTTTTGACAAATCTTAGGTGGAGAGTTTGGTGATATAAGTTCCAATTTCTATGAGTTTTTGCATATAAGATTGAGTTGAGAGATTGAATTTATAAGCCTAAACACTTGGGAGTTGAGTGAAACACATATATCCCTGGTGAGGTTGGATTGTATTTACTTATGTCTATTAGTGCTTGTACATGTGTAATGACGTTAATAGTCAATTGCTATTTTCTGCTATGTTTTGATGTTGCTTTTGAGTTGATGACTATTGCTTGATAGGCGTGTTTGTTTAGTTTTGATTATTGTATAGTGATTGCTTGAGGACAAGCAAGCTTAAGTATGGGGTATTTTGATGTTCGTGTTTTTAGTCTAGTTTTAGGGTGTCTTTCTTAGGTTGTTTAGTTTAGTTTTTGGTAGGTTTTAGAGTTAGTTTTATGTGTTTTTGGATAAGTTTGCATATTTTGTGAAAAGTATGGAAGCTACTCCGTTTTGTGTCTTTTTGTAGGTTTTTAAGCGGAAAGGACCACTTTTCAAGATGAGTTGAAGTCTTATGGTGGAAGGTGGAATGTATGGAAGATAAGGAAGAAGATTGCATGGGAAAATCAAGTTAAAATCCAAGTTAAAGCCAAGGAAAAGTTCGAGAGAAGCCAAAACAGAGGCTCGGTAACGACCTTGTGAAGGTCGTTAATGAGGCTGTAAAAGATAGAGCTTTTATAAGGAATTTAGCAAAGTCTACCGACTATGTGCGGGTCGTTAACGAGGAACCCGTGTCGGTAGGGGCGTAGCCGACTTTCGGAAATTATATCCTTTATCTTGTTATCTTTTGAGTAGGGTAAGTTTTTATCTTTTAGGTCTTTTATAGATAGCTTTCTTAGTATAAATACCCTTGTTCTAAGCCTAGACGAGGGGGATTTGGTGCTAGTGGGTTCTGTGTGGTTTTTCAAACGTTCTATATGCATCTCACGCTTTCTAGCTTGAATTAGAATTGTAGCTGACCCTTCGGGGAATATTTTTTTTTACAGTTGCAGGTATATTTGAGGAATCATGATAGATCCTCTATGAAGTGGAGGAGCGAAGGTTGGCGCACGTGTCATTAGGATCGGGTTGTTGGGATTTGGTTATTTATGTATTAAAGGTTGTTTGTTGAATTGTTTGTTACTAGTTGGATAGAACTGGTTTAGGATAGTTTGAAATTACAGAATGGTTTGATTCTTATCTTCTGTTTATGAATTCGAGAATACTATCATGTTTTCTACTTTTGTTTAAAGTAAAAAGTTGGATGTTTATTTGTTTTCTCGACGTGCCCGAGTTGCAAGATCCGAGTGAATTTGTTGTCTGACTAATTTGAGTAGTCCCGGACAGGGTCTACCACCTAGTATCGCCCCGACGAAAGTCGGGGTGTAACAACCAACATCCATCTCCTTTCAACTTACCCTAGCGCATCTCCTCTCTTATAAAAAAATTCTCTTCGGTTTTATGTGTGTGTGTTTTGATTATCTCTTGCTTGCATGTTTAAGATAATATTGCATTTTGTTGTGGCTGTATGGTTGTAACTTTTGATGACTTTATGGTTTACCCTTTTAAGACTATTCTATTGCTTGATTATTTTTGAATTTTCTTTTTAATGATACCAAAAAGAGAATAGGTTTGAGATAGATAAAAAGGGGTAAGTTAATATTGAATGTTATGTATGTTATCCAACTTGGGGGGATTTTTTAGATATTTTGAGTCGATTATCTATATTGTCTATGTTTTCCTTTGGAAGTTCTTAAATAGGAATTCAGGAGTTTGTCACCATCGGAAAGGGAAAATTTGGTAGAAACCGAAGTTTTGTTTTAATGGTTCCAAACGCAATTGAAGTGGCCAACTTTGAATCTGCAAAATTTTTGTGAGGTCGTTGACTTAAGATATGTCCCCGACAAGAAGCAAAGGCGAACTGAGAAGATCTCGAAGGTGCATGATAGATTGCGCATGGAATTAAAATATTCTGGTTAATGATATAATCCTCTCAAGATATGATGAGGCAGTGAACTGCCTTATGCCCTAAGGAATAAGATATTGTGATATCTTTAATATTCTTAGGATGATTTTGTAAGGTTTAGATTTGCATATCTTCCATAACCGAATTGGAAGATAATATATTCTCTAATACCAATTTCGTTCTGTTTAAAGCTTAGAGATTAGGTTTGAATAGTACGAACTCCATACTCCCTATTTGTGAAAGAAAAATCCTATGTTTTGAGAGTTCAAAGAAGAATACGAGAGCGTAGGCTAGGCCGCTTGATTGAGAGTAGGGTCTTGCTCGTTTCAAACGAGTCTTAGCATACTGAGAGAGTGGGGTTAACTCTGGTTTGTTCTTGTAAGCATATTCAAGAGATTAATAAAGCAGGCAACGAATTTTAATCCGACCAAGCGAGAACTTGGAATGGAGTGGTTTTTCACTTACTTAATAAAGTTCGTTGGCTAAGTGTTTCCACTATAAAAAAATTCATGTGTCAAGTAAGTCTTTCTTATTTTGTAGTTTTCCGTTGTGTATACATTCAGTCCGACAACTTTGTAGAAGTCGTCGACATAGGAGTACTAACCATCCTACATATATCCACAAAAAAAATTCTCTATCAAGGAAATATATAAAGTTGATTTTTGAAAGTCCAATTAATCAAATATATTTTTGAAATAAATGGATTGAGAAATATTAATGGGAAGACATTTGAAGTATTTCGATATTAGTTACAATGATAAATATTTTGTATCTTAATTGTAATGAATTATTTAACGTTTTTTTAATATATCACTAAATTTTTATATTTATGTTTTATGTCATTTACTTTCTAAAAATATATTTGATCATTTTACAATTCACGTGTGAATCAATAAATGTGTTTAATAGAATTTTACTAATATGATGATAGGATTTATCACTAATTAATCTTATTTAATGCAATTTGATCCAATTCAATGCATTTTATCATTAAGTTCTTTTTAAGAAAATTGAGAGGAAAGATGAGAGGTCAAATGGAAATATATGAATTAATTTGAGAACAATAATTGTGAAGCAATTTATTTGCCACTTTATAATGGTTAATTAGTCCCAAATCAACTCTACCATTGAGAAGTAATTGGTTAAATAATTTTTTTAATATTAAGCAGCTCAATTTCATCTTGCATATAAATGCAATTATAGTGAAGTTTGATAAAGAACTATGGAGAGATTTACATATAACTAGATGGCTTGGCCCGTCCGATGGACGGGATATAATTTTGCGTCGATGGCTATTGATTTTATAAGTGGACATATAAAAATGTGTATATTATTTGATTTAGAATAGAAATGCAAAATATATGTGTGACTTGATGAAAAAAGTAATGAAAGAAAATTGGATTTAATCTTAATTTTAAATGGTTGATTTGGTGCAGGAAAAATATATTATGAGTCGTAAGTATTTGTTTGTGAAAGGTTAAACATATAGATATAAGTATATAGTTGTATGATTATAATTGATGTAATGTTATATTTTTTCCTCCTTTGTATTTTTAGGGTTGTATATTTCAGTTGTGATGTTTTGTGGTGTATGTTTAATTTTGACATTTTCATAAAACCAACTTGCTTATATTTTTCCAAGTTTAGTTAGATTATAATTTGAATTTGTTTTTATCACTAATGTACGATGAGAAATATGAGACTGTTTATGCATTTAAGTAGTAAGAAAGAAGTGTTATTAACTTAAATAATATTTTTTAATATTTATTAGAGGCCTTTTGTATTTCAGAATTTTTTTTAATTATTATTTAAATAAGGAGAAGATTGTGTAAATATATTAGTAGGATAATAGTTTGTATTTGAAAAATAGAATATTTATTGCTCTTGAGAGAGAGAGTTTTTATAGTTGTAAAGATAGAAGAAGGTGTTGTTGAACAACTAGAAGATGAGAAAAAATAGAAAAAAATAATTATTTGCATCAAGTTTGTGGTCTAAAGAAAGGCCCATATATTCATGTTTCCAATATAATCTACAACAAAATTATTGAGGTAAATTATTTTTAAATTTGAAATTTAATACTTTTGAATTTTCATTTAATTATTTTTATACAAATTGGAAAATGTATTATATTGATATTTGTATGCAAATTGTATCTTTCAATATTTGTTTGTTTGGTTTTTGTGTTGGTGAAATGCTTATATTTGTTTCCAAATGGAAGGAGAGTAGAAGACTAGAAAGAATAATAGATATTTCATTTATAATAAATGTAAATCATCAATGTATTTTTATCATAGTTTTTTATGGATAGTGAAATTTATTTCAATATATAACACAAAATAATTATCATTTGAATATTTTTTTATTATAAATTGTGAAAAGAAGCCATCCTATCACAATTTTTTATGCTAAGGCATTATAAATCAGAGTTTGGTTCAAATGAAACAAACTATTATCCTAAAACGAACTCTTATCCTAAAACGAATGCACTTTTTGTAGTTAGTAGTGCACTTTTCCTACTTTGGAGTGCACTTTTCGCATTTATTTTTTTCGTACTTTTTAGTGCACTTTTCAAAAAAAATTATTGCACTTTTTTCGTAATGCACTTTTTGTATTTTTCAATGCACTTTTATATGAAAAGTCATTACTAACTATGAAAAGTGCATTCGTTTTAGGATAAGAGTTCGTTTTAGGATAAGAGTTTGTTTCATTTGAACCAAACTCTTATAAATCATTGTCAAATAATTTTATATCAATATATTTATCCATTAGAAATACAATTGTTGTTTTAGATTAACAAATGAGCCTTTGTGCAAGACTTGATTGAATTGCTTTAGTTTTTAAGCTTTAGATCTTGATGGAACTAATCTTGATTATCCATTTTTATGAATTTCGATATAATATTTGCTACCAGATATGTATGCCTTTAAAGCATAATCAAATTATCATTAAATTAAATAAAAAATACTTAATGTGTAATTGTGTATATGTTAGCAAACCCGATGTTTGGATTTTGATGGTTCTAAACGCAAGTTAAGTGACCAACTTCGAATTTGTGAAATAGATAGCCAAAGTATGCCATATCCCCGACATGAAGTGAAGGTGAACTGAGAAGATCTTGAAGACGCATATGAGATTACGCACGAGGTCAAGATATTCTGGTTAAGGATAGGATTTTCTCAAACATAATAAGGCCCCGAAATTGCCTTATACCCTAAGTATGATCTTATTGTAATATCCTTACTTGCTTAGGATGTTTTTGTGAAGATTATATTTATATTATCTTCCATAACCGAATTGGAAGATAATTTATCTCTAATATACCTAGTTTCGTTCTATTTAAACCTAGAGATTAGGTTAGAATAGTACAAACTCCATTCTATATACCAGTGAAATAAATTCCGATTGTTCGATATTTCGAAAGAGAAGAAGAAAGCATAGGCTAGGCTATTTGATTGATAGTAAGGTCTTGCTCGGTTCAAACGAGTGTTAGCATATTGATATAGTAGGGTTAACTTCGGGTTGTTCTTGTAAACATACTCAAGAGATTAATAAAGCAAGATACAGCTTTTAATCCGACCAAGAGAGAACTTGGAAGGGAGTGATTTTTCACTTAGTTAACAGAGTTCTTGACTAAGTGTTTCCACTATAAAAATTAGTGTGTTAAGTAAATCTTTCTTGTTTAGTAAATTTTTGCTGCATATACACTTAGGTCGGCGACTTACCAGTACTAACGATCCTACAATATTTATATATAGAGAGAGAGAGGAGCGCTCTGGTACAATAGATATTGTGGTGTAAGCGTGTGGTTAAAAATATACCATTGGATTGAAATAAATCATTGGTTGTTAATTCAGGTGCATATTAAGTTATATGGGGTAGTTGTGAATAATTAAAACAATGATCATTTGAAAAAAGAAATTAATAGATATGGGTGAGATTTATGGGAGAATAGTCGCTGAAAAGAATTAGAAAAAAGGATAAAAATCATTGAATTTTAAATTTGAAAGTTGCTAAATTTTAAGGGATTGTGGAAATAAAAAATCTCAAGGTTTTTTTTATATATGGCAGTTGCATTATTTTATGGATTGAATATCTGTTAGTCGGCGTTTGAAAAACACAGTATGATTGTTTGAATAATTATAGAATCGTATAATATTTATATCCGAGGTTTGAATAACTCATTTTGATTGTTTGAATAACTCGGTTTAACACATGTGATAACACAAAACTTATTTGATACAATTACATTTCATATATGGATACAATAATATCAATATGAATAACTAAATAAAAGTAGTTGAAAAACAACACTATTCATCCTGAATAACTAAACTTATTCAATGGTTTTCACTAGTATTATTAGAATGTATTGACATAAATAATGTATACTATTGAATAACAATTAAAATGCTTTAGAAAAAACAATCTTAATATCGTGAAAAATATGTGATTCCTTGTATTAAGTTATGCTATCAGTTATCATTACACTGCTTATGAATAACAATTACAATGCTTATGGATTACAATTCTTTTTTTGGATCGAGGTTAAATACATCAACATTATCATCCCTGGTGCGAAGTCTTTTAAATTGAACCTCGGTGCGCTTTGACTTTTCTCCAATGTCTAACTATTTGATCATTACTACTTGTTCCATTTGAAAACTCGGTTAAACACAAATGATATCAGTTTTGCAAAACCATACCATCCAAAGTGAAAAAGTATATTGCGAAACTTGAAAAGCAATTGCAAAACTGTCATAGTCATATCATCAGTGTTGCAAAACCATATCATCCAAAGTGAAAAAGTATATTGTGATACTTGAAAAACAAGGGTGAATTCATTACATAGTCCCTAACCTATTACATAGAGTCCTTATTAGTCCCTAAGCTGTGTAAATGTTTTTTTAGGTCCCTAATCTTTAAAAAATTGTTACTATTTGATCCTTTTTCATTTTAGACTTTGAGTTTAATTACAACCAAACACCCAAACTTTATATTTATTTTTGTGATAATACTAATATTTATTTATTTTTTAAAAAATACCTCAATCTACACACTTTAGGGAAAAATAGTAAATTACCGTTTCATATTTACCCCATTTTTCAAAAAAAAATAGTACTTTTATAGAATAACAATTTTAAAAATTAAAGGTGAGTTATAAATATTTATTACCCTCTTATTGAATTTAATAGTAATTAAAAAATTTTATAAATTAAAAAAAAAACTTTTCACAAAAAATCTAACTTTCCATATTTACCCGTTATTTATAACTTTTTTATAAAGTGATTTTTTAATCCATCACTTTTTTTGCAATTATTCTATAAACTTCATAAAAATTTGATAAGAAATTGTAAAAAAATCACCCCTCATTTACCCTTTTTTTAAGAAAATGAGTCATTTTTTTCTATCAAAATTGATAGATTAAAAAATCTAAAATGGTATTTGTTTGTACAAAATCATGTGGTTAAGTGAAAAATGTGTAAATATGTAGTGATTTTCTATTATTTTCCGTTAAAATGTGTAGCTTATGATTTTTTTTAACAAAAGATAAATATTGGCATTATGATAAAAATAAATATAAAGTTTAGGTGCTTGATTGTAATTTAACTTAAAGTCTAAAATAAAAAAGGACCAAATAATAAAACTTTATAAATGTTAAGGACCTAAAAAAACATTTACAAAGGTTAAAATAAGGATTCTATGAGATAAGTTAAGGACTATAGAAGGAATCACCCGAAAAACAATTGCAAAACTGTCATACAAGTAAGAGTGGTGCAAAACCTTACTATACAAATTGAAAAACACTCGTTTCATATGCTTATTCGGTTAATCCTTATTATTGAAAAATTATTGTATTTATTGTGAATAATATTGATCATTATCTCCTGTTATTCCCCAAACTTAATAAAGGGGTGTAAAACCTCTTACAATGAATTGAACAATATCAGTGTTATTCTCAATAACAGCAACATATAATACATTACACCAATTGAAAAACAAATTTCATATCATTGAACAATAAAGACAAATTTGGTCCCTTAGTATCATTGTTCCAAGCAATAACATCAAAATCCTAACTTCATTGATGTAATTTCATTCTACTTTCATCAACTTTTACTGGATTTAGTAGTCGTGTTTCGCACATTGATTTTTTCCAATGAAAACCTGACTTCGAATTTGTGCATATTAAGCTAAAAATTGACCAAGCAAGTTCAGAATTGAGAGTGAGAACATCAGAACTTAGACTAACAACGAATTTACTAAATAAATATACAAAAAAAATCGATTGGACTTAACAATTTGTCGAAGTTCTTCGTGAATCACCTATGCGTTCGCCGATGCTCTTTTTCTTTGAACCATCAACGATTGAGAGGGAAATTACGAAATCAGTTTTTGGAGAGAGAAAGCAGCTTAAAAGGAAATAAATTAATATGCTCTAAAATTTAGGATTTTTTAACCGATTAAAAACCAGTAATTGATTCTCTCCATATTTGAAATAATCTTGTACAACATCCCCATGTAAGCTTTATACACCCCTTTTTTTAAATCCTATCCACCCATTTTTTCCAATCTAACTGATATCCTTTAACTATATTCTTACACTCTAAAGAATGCTTTCACTAGAGCATTATTCTATATATATATATATATGGTGCTTCGATGAAGAGGGAGGAGATGACTAGATGATGCAATGCTCGCCTATAAATGTGGTTTCTATTATACGTTTAGAGAATGTTAGTTATAATATGTATCTAATCAAGCAGCTCCAATACAATTTTTATATTAATTAATAATATTTGATTGTTTAGAATAACCAAGATACACTCTTATTAGAAAGAAGAAACAAGTGAGTTTAAAGACAATTGGACAACTAACTAAGTATAAACCTCTTAAATAATTAGGAATAAGATTCTTAATTTATATATATATATATATATATAAGATAGAACTAAGAAATTCAAAAAATTTAATTAACAAGGATTAAAATTTCCCTTTAAACAACACACATCTAAGTTGTTACTATAATGAAAAATATATAATTAAATAACTAATAATCCAACTTCAAAACAATAACATAAAATAACCCCAAAAATATTACAAATTATACACCATAATGCATAATATATTAGAAATTTGTCGATAAAAATCTAGCTCGTGCTACATGCGGGCATAATTACTAGCAGTTTATATAGTTTAGAATAATGTTTTTGGTCGAAAAGGAGGGATAAGCCCTTAGTGGAATTTTATTTTATTTTTGGTCGAAAGAGTGACAGCACTCTCCGTCCCCTCAAGGGAAAATTTTATTAAGAATAAAAAAGAGCTACTTAGTCAGCAAGCGAGGGGTAGCTCGTCGCCTAACATCATCAGACAACTGATGTTCGCCTTTTTAGTAATGTTTTTAGGGTGTGTTTGAGTCTTTTTCTTTAGTTTTGTGTTTTGTTTTGAGTCGTTTTTGTAGGCTTTCGTATTTTCTTAAGATATGGAGTCTGTATAAGCTTTGGTGGTGTTTTGTAGGTTTTTAGAAGCTATTTGGAGCACTTTTGAGGAAAAGAGCAAAACCGAGGAGAAGCACTTAAGGAAAAGCTCAAAGAACGAAGTCCATAAAGTCATTGAAGAGCAAGTTTGAGCTTGAAAAGAAGTAGAGAAATTCGTTACAAGAACATAGGATTAAAAATCGAGTCAAACGAAGTTTTAACGAACCCGCTACGCAAGTTTTTCTCTAGGCTGTTCGTAGTGCTGTAATAGCTCGGTAACGAGGCTCTCAGGTCGGTACCGAGGCACCCCGTGTCGTAGCAAAGACCGAGTCGGCACAATTAATGATCTTTTATCCTATTTCTTTTTATGTTATTAGATAGTCGCCATATTTGACGAGCACTTTTATGTCATTGTAAAAGCACTGTCAAAGAAATACCTAACTTCCTAATCTAAGTATAGTGGAAGCAAGGGTCGAACCCACAGGGACTTAGATTACTTGTATTTAAAAAATATTACTAAGTTAAATGGGGTTTTTTGTGATTTCAGGCTATCAATCTAATTAAATAAAGCGAAACAAATAAACGATTAAAGATTCAAATATAGAGAAAAGCGTCCAACTAGTTTCGTATCCATTGCATACATGAGTTTTGATCCTTGATTATTCTTATTTCGATTTCCCTTGACTAATCTATTGTGAATTTATGAAATTCAAGCTTAAGGTGGTTGTAAATATACACCGTCTTTAACAATCTTTTAACCAATTAACCTAGAAAACCTTCTATGTCAAATTGATCATGCAATTAAGTTCAAAGCATTCAATAGAAACATAGCTCATGAATTCCACCGTCTATTCATGAAGTTTTGTGATTAAATTCTCCGCCTTTGATTAATCTTATTCCACCGTCTATAAGTTTAATCAAAGGATTCATTCATGAATAATCAAATTCCACCGTCTATTTAATTATTCTAGTTGTAATTCAACCTAGAAGAAGAATAGGTGGCCAATCTATAATAATCCTAAGTGAATTTAGGCAATTAAGCACGAAGAGATTCAATCTAGTCAAGGCAAATAGAAATAATTCAAATCTCACAAACAATCATGCCTAAAACTTCAACTAACTAGTTGTACATGGGAAAATTAGCTAGAAATCGACATTAAAGAAAAATAAAACTTACAAGAGTCAAATTTCTCTACATTTGCAAATCTAGGGTTTAGTCTCCCACAAAATTTCCAAATTCAAACTAACTTAGAACACAAGAATAATAGATAGCATAATATAACATCCTCCAAATAAACCCTAAGAAAAGTATTTATATCGTATATAAAAATACCCAAAAATACTAATAAAGTCGTCCCACAAGATAACACGAAGACCCAAGTCGGCGTCGCACAAACGCGCCAAAGCGCGGTCAAGGCCCTCAAAGCGCGGTCGCGGAATGGCTACTTTGCCCGCGTTTTTTCTGCAGCAACTCTAGTGACACTTCAGAGGCTGTTTTGACCCCCTTCGAGTGGGAATTTAGACTCGGAGTAAAAATATGAATTGTAGCTCTTCGAGTTAGCTTTCCAGTGATACCAAATTTAGCTTCATCCAACCACCTTAGCTCCCAAACCAAGCATTGCAAGATAGAGGTGTCAAAACAAGACTCCAATACATAGCCCGGATTTAAGCGTTCTTTTCACACAACCTCTTGGGCCTTAAACTCTTGCAATCTTCACTTGTATCACTCTAAGCTTTATCAAAGTCCACCATAGTCCACTAAACTTTGTCCCGTCTATGCTTGTTTACCTAAAGATCTGCAAAACCGAACAAAACAAGCGTAAAACCCGAATTTCCTAGAAAACCTAAAAACCTAAAAACTAAGCTAAAACCATGCAATATAAACATAAATATGCATCCTAATCACTAACTAAATGCAAGCTATCAAATATATCTTATTATAAGATATTATTTCCTTAGAGATAGATTTTAGATAGAATAGTTTCTCTATAAATACCCTTCTCTAGCTCTTGTTTGGGGACGATTTTACAGGATACACGATTGAGAAGAAGAAGAAGAGAGAGAGAGAGAGAGGTGCATGTGGTAGAGAGATAGGGTAGAGCTTGGAGATTGCTTGGAAGATAAGTTTGTTTGGATTTAAAGTAGTAAGCTTTCTCTTTTATTTAATTTAGTTTTGATGTTTTTAATTATGATTAGTGATTAGTCTCTCTCTCTCTAAGGTTGG